>PVJD01000817.1:0-346359 GCA_004026545.1 Mormoops blainvillei
ACCCCAGAGGGCCTGTGAATTACTTTCTCTGCATCTCTTCACACTATAAATTTATTTCCTTTTCAATTGTGACTAAATATATTTCTCATTTACTGGCTGTTGTCACACAAATAAAGTTTATTTTTAATTTTTAAGAGTTACTATATTAAATAATGAATAGAAAAAAACATAAAAATGATTCACTTTCACAACTCAGATGCACAGTTCATATGATTAAATTTTATACCTCAGAAAAACTGCAAAACACTACATAGTCTAGGCTGACTTACTGAAACGGCAAGTGTCAAATCTTCGGATGTCCAGGACATGCTCTCTGTATTTCTATGTCCATCACACCTGAAATGTACACTAACTCTTCCTAAAGAGCTCACAAAAAAAAAAAAAAAAAAAAGTTTTGCTACTGATCAGACTTCAGGCTTTTCAAAATTCATTTTTTTAAATATAGTTGGCATATTATATTAGTTTTAGGTATACAACATAATTCTGAGACATTTATATAACTTACAAAGTGATCACCCCAATAAGTCTAGTACCCACTTGATACCATACATAGTTATTACAATAGACTTTTATGACAATTCTTTTAGAACCTACATTTAGTGAGAATCTTAACTGATGCTTATAAACTTTTTTTTTATTTTAGTACTACTAACTGTTAAGTAGGGTAGAAACAGGCCCTCTAATCAAGCTATCAGGAAAGTCATTGTTTGTATTAACTCTGTAAAAATCACAAAATGTCATTTATTCTTTAATTATGCAACTAATTTCCTGGCACTTTGATAGGCTGGAAGGATGCAACAATGAATAAGAGAGTTGTGGCATCTTCTTTAGGGAGCTCAGGGATCAGTGGGGAAAATAAACATTAAAGCCTGTATTGCTGGCAGAAGTACCTGCCTACGCATGCTTGCATGCATGTGTGTGTGCGCGTGCACCAGATGGGCAAGGAACGGGAGGTAAAATTAGGCGGTGCAAGTGCTGTCAGCGGAGGACCCCAGGGAAGGCACAGAGAAAAGGGAAGAATTCACGAGGAGGGGGTAGGGAATGAGGAATTAGAGGTTTTTCAAGGTCAAGGTAACAGTGTGCGTGAAGTGGCACACGGAAGTGATAAGCCACACTAAGAATGTTAGACTTCCCCCTAAGCAGTGGGTTCTCAGAGAGGCACCTCAGAGGGCTGGTGCCACTGACACACTGGATGTTGCAAAACGGCGGCATAAGAAGCATACTGTGATGCGACATAATAAACTGGACCAACGCCCACAAAGCCGGTATCTGTCCTACAAGAGCTCCCACGATCTCTGTCCCTTGGCCTTTTGGTCTCTCTCTTTCTAAAATGGAGCAAGTATCAACTGCTTGTTCTCCCTTAAAAGAGCACTTTGAGCCACATGTGGGTTTCATTGCCTGTGAGCTATGAAAACCGTTCAAACTGAAAGAAAAAAAAACTGTATCACGATATACATTCCTAATATATTATGAGTTACAAGCTACTGATGTAAAGTTAAACAGCAATGTAGTTCAGTTAATATTCTGCCAGATAATATGCATTTAAATTAACAAAATAAAAACCAAACAACGAGCCACAATTCTTAAGATCATATCTCCGCAGAGGGCTGCTTTGGGAGCAAGATGGGACATCTGTCCTAAGCGGTTCCCTGTGATGTAAAATTTGCCTGCCTCTTAGCTCCTTCGAGTGTAACACCATCATAGGCCTACCTGAGTTCTCTCCATCTATAGTCTTTTTCGGTACACCTCTTACTCAGTCGCCTTTGTCAACCTTGTTCTGACAGATGCTAACGGAAAAAAAATGGGCACTAGTTCTCTCAATTATAGCCAGTAGGATCTTTCGGTTATAATACACAGTTAGTGCGTTCTGTTTGGCACATGATCTCTGAGTGCTCTGTGTTGCTTTCAGTTCCTTAACCGGATGATTCTCATAACTACTGTGAGCCTCAACACCTCACTGTGCCCACAGTGATACTCATAGATTAATTTCAAGAGGGCTTGCCCAACTACTGCAGCCATTTCTTAACAGTATAGTCTTCTCACAGCTGCTTCCTGGCCACGTGATCGTAGAAGGCAAACAGAGCGGATCCCGTTCAGCAGGGGTCCCCGACCTCCAGGCCGCGACCCAGTACCGGCCCAGGCCTGTTAGGAACTGGACCACACAGCAAGAGTTGAGTTTCAATGTAATGCACTTGAATCATCCCAAAAACCTCTCCGTGGAAAAATTATGTTCCATGAAAATGGTCCCTGGTGCCAAAAAGGTTGGGGACCGCTGGTCATTCGGTATTTCTAGGCCCAGGTGAAGTTGTGAAAAATAGAGTTCGGTAGTGACCGCAACTGTGGCTCTGCAGAAGTCATTTCCAACAACAAACTGATACAGGTTTTTGCTTAGTTTTATAGTTGAACAAAATGATTGGTAAATGAATACATTTTTTTTTTAACTCCAACAAATTAATTGACTATTTAACAATAGATTCTGACATAAAGCTGTGAACTGAGTGAATTTTGTATTTCACATCAGGATGATAAGCACAGTCAGCATTTTGCTAAGATTAGAGCAGGAAGTATATTTAAATACTGTCTTTCTGATGATCGGTTTGAAAAAGACAATCAAGCCTTCGCTAATTATTCTTCCTCGCTACCGTCTTTGGTCTTTATAATGGAGCCAGAAGAAAAGCCTACCCACTTTATTATCTATTATGATTTCCACTGAAATCTTTTGCAAAGTATGTGCTTTCATAACTCTAGTCTTAGGAGATGTTCTTGGAAAAAGGGTTTCATGAAAAAAAATAGTTGCGTGGTCAAATACATTAGGGAAAGACTATAAGTTACATCACTCCTTGGATAGTCAAAATAAACATTAGCATACTAAAACCCCTGAGAAGTTCTACAGTGAGAAACTTATGTAATTTCATTTCACCCATAGACATCCCAAACTACCTGACCACAAAACCCAGTTTTTAAATACCTCTTATTAATATCCTGTGAAACAATAATCCATGGAATGTCCTTTGGAGAAACTGCGTTAGAGCAGAGAGACATCAAACAAAGCCAAGTTATTTTCTAAGCCTCAACTTTAATAAATAACTTCATACTTCAATCGCAGCCATTCAGTTACCTAAATTATAATTCATTTTAAAAGCACACATTTGTAACATTCACTACCCTGGCCCTTGAGCACTGGAGCTGTAGCACTACAGTGTCTTCGCTGAGGAGCTTCTGGTATTCTCGGAAAGAAGAGGTGTATCTCCTTAAAGGAAGTTGCACAGTAAGGCCACATGTGACTGTGTAAAACTTAGACAGAAATAAGTACGATGGGAGTTGAAAGGGGGAAGACAAATGAATGAACTTTATCCACTTTTAGAGACAATGGCAAAGCATACACACCCTTTGTTCCCTTCTGCCTGTCATTTTCTTCTTTTTCCCAGAGACACTCTGAATACAAAATGTGTTATTTGTTCTGTGCCCACAGCTTCGGCAATTTGGGATCCCTACGTTGTTAAGCTAAAAGACATTCAATATTAGTTTATTGTCAGGAAGTCATAGATCTTAGAGCCAGGGCGGAAGGAAACTGCCACCCTCATCTAAGCCACCAGAAGCCCTTGGCTGGCCCTCAATGATCCCCTTGCTTCTAACCTGGCCCCCTTATATACATTTCCCCAGGCAGCATCCAGAGTGATGCTTTTCAAAGGTAAATTTAACCGAGTCTTTTTCCAGTGGCTTCCTGTCACAATTAGACTAAAACCCAAATTCTTTACCACAGGCTACAAAAACCCTGTGGTGACCTAGCCCAGCTACCTCTCCCATTGTGGTTCCCACCGATCTCTTGGGTCTCGGAGCTCCAGCCCCTCTGGGCCTCAGAACCTGTGTACTTCCTTTTCCCTGAGGCATTTGCCCTCATTTCATCAGGCCCCCGCTCATCTGCTATTTCCGCACAGAGGCTTCCCCCAGACACCTCGTCTAAAATAGCAGCCTCATCTCCTACCTCACTCGCACTGCACCCTCCACTCCCACTGCACCCTCCACTCCCACTGCACCCTCCATTCCCCTTGTCTTCCTTTTCTTCAATAGGCTTATTGCTATTTTTAAGAAAACATTTATAGATCTACTTGTTTACCTCTGTGAAGGCAGAGGCATTGTTCTGTAGTTCTGTTTTTGCCACAGTCTATATGCTGGGCACATTTTAGGCACTTCATAAATGTTTGTTGAATGCATGAGCCAATCAATGAATAGTTGAGTGATATATTTACAGTAGAATAAACCCGCAGTAAAGCAGGATCTGTGTCAAAGAATAGCCGAATGAATTAGAAAATATATTTTTTCTCATCAAAATCCAGCAGCTAACAAACTGTGGTGGTAACACAGGAATTTTAAGAAGTTGTTCTGGAGAGAATCTCTCACTTATAGCTGGGTGGCCTTGAATAAGCTACTCAAACTCTGTGTGTCTTGGTCTGTTATCGGTAAAAAGGGAAATAATGATATCTACCTCACAAGGTTCTTATGAGGATTAAATGAGATAATGGACATGAAGCTCATGGGACAAGTGCCTCCCACAATGGATGATAGCTATTATTTAATACCCTAAAGCCTCTTTGATAGAATTTTCTTAAATAGAAAGGTACCCTTTATTAATCCCAAGTGGAGGTCCTTTGCCTGCTAATGCATGAGAAAGATAGTCAGGCTGTCATGAAACATATGGCAAATACTAAACAAAGGAATTTTTTAGATTATTGTTTTGACCTATCTAGGTGAAGAATCTTCAGCATTCTAAGGATATGAATATATGATATATTGCTTTTTTACTAATGTTTTTTACTTTTTAGCCTTCTAGGGGAAAAGTTATAGGGAGGGGGGAAGGGAAGAATGAGGGAAAAGGTACAGGGAATAAGAAGCATAATTGGTAGGTATAAAATAGACAGAGGGGAGGTTAAGATTGGTATAGGAAATGGAGAAACCAAAGAACTTATATGTGTGACCCATGGACATGAACTAACTCATAGTTAGTGGGGGGCAATGCTGGTGGGGGGGGGTGAGCAGGGTGGAGGGGGATGAAGGGGAGAAAAAAAATGGGACAACTGTAATAGCATAATCGATAAAATATACTTTTTAAAAAGAGTTGTTTTGATTATTTTAATGACTTTAATTTTGAAATAGTTTAGGGCTTCGAAGAAGTTGCAAAAATATTACAGTTTCCATGTAGCCTTCACCCAGCTTCCACCAATGATTACATCAGACATAACCATGGTAGAGTCTCAAAACCAAGAAATTAGCACTGGAGCAATTCTATTAACTCAGATACATACCTTATTTGAATGTAGATGAAGGATTTTTTTAATCTTAGGGTTAGGAACTAATTAGGATCCTATCTTAGCTCTATTAATCAGGCAAATGAGGCACACATATGAGTGTATAAAAACTGTAAATTATACAGTTTCTTTCATTTTCAAAGAATTTTAAAATGAAAAACGCTGTTAGCCCCAACCCACCTAGAATTCTGGTCTACCCATTCTGTAAAAGCAAAACAAAAAGCCCTTCACTGTTTCAAAGAGATGTAGATGAGAATCCCTGAATTTAATCACTAAGGTCAAAGCCCTTCATTCCCTGAAAAACTAATTCCTTCTTTTTTCTTTTTTCATTAGTTCTGGATATTGCTGTACATTAGTATTGGAGGGGAAGTAAAGTTGCAAGCAGGCCCCAGACTGAAGAAGCACTTTAACCCCTGCTAGGCGAGCAAGAGGGCAGAGATGCTAGGAGAAATAGTCACCGTGGCCCGGCCACCCACGCACGAGGGAACACATCTCTGCCGTCCCTCGCCCAACCACACTCCCTTGGCCCCACAGCCTCTCCCCCCGCTACTTTTGGAAAGAACATTTTAGAGCAAGGAGACATCACCCAGCTCTGAATGTGTGCAAATTAGCATCAAGTTAAATTAGTTTTTGATGGAGTAGAAAGGGGTACAAATATGTTCTTTGAAGGAAAAAAAAATCCAGAAGTACAAACCCACAAGCAGCTACAGGTGAGACACTGACATTTTTTGTTATTTTGTTAACTAAATGCTTTCTGCTGTCCTCTTTTGTATAATCCCACCGCACAGGGTGGTCCCCTTGCGGTCACCTAATAAGGTGTCACATACCTTTAGTCACTTAATAAGGTGTGACTAAATATACCAAGTTTGAGATGGCTCACTCTTGTCATTAGAGTGTCTTGGGACTGAGAACATAGCTTTTCGTTTTAGGTCTGTCCTGGTTGAATTTTTGGTTCTTTGTAAGACTTTCCCGAAGTGTGACGGTCTTGTTCTAGAGAATAAAATAGATTGAGCAAGGCAAAATGTCAAGGTACCTCCTTCTTCTGCACGGAGTAGAGAAGCAGAAAGTTTGGAACCAGAGGACGTGGGGTGAAGTCCTAGCTCCACAATTTATCAAATACGTAAACTTGAGCAAATCGTACTCTCAACTTCCTCATCCATAAAATGGGTAATGTAATGATAATAACGACAATAAAATAACAATAATATCTGTAAGATTTGTTTATGGACTCAAAGACCATTATAAATGTGAGAGTCCTTTACAAATGAAAGGTATAAGTTATTGTCACGTCACCTGAAAGAAATACATTATAAAAATTCCTATTTAAATCCATTGGAACATTTTTATAACAGAAGTTTAAATACCATCTTAATGAAATGATTTAAGAGATAAACTTTTCCTTTCCTTTCTTTTCCTCATTTCTTTTTAACGGTAGAGGGAAAAAAAATATAGAGAATGGATGGAAGTTCTTCATAAAGAAATCTTCAAAAGTATTTCCTCACAAGTTTATAAGCCTCTAGTGTTACTTTTTCTCTTATGAGTATTCTTTACAAAACTGTTCACTGGGTCTTGTTTTTATGGAAAATCAGGAGGCAAAACCTAAAGCTAGTCTGCAAGAGAGTTTTCATAAGTTTTCATAGTAATGAGAAAAATAACCACAAGTTGGTGAGCTAAATTAATTAAATTTACGTGACTGTCATTTATCCTGAGATTATGTCCTTCCTACATTATTTAGTGTAAAAATCCCCTTTCTCTTCTGAAATGATGGTGATAGTGGATGGCAACTGTTTTGTTTGTTTTCAATGTCCTTACTCTGCAAAATAAAAGTTGGCTACCCCATGTCAGGCCCCAATTATTTTTTGAAATTGGACTGGCCTTTGACATGCCAGCCCCTGGGAACCCTTGGCTTAGAAGGTTAATTGGAGGTGGCAGGGATGGCGGTAGGGAAACCAGTTCAGCTGCCTGTGTTTTTGCTCCCTTCCTCAGAGTCCCCAGGCCCACTGCCCCACATCCGGACTGTCACCAGTCCCTGGCTGTGTATCTGCAGCCCAGCCCCCACCCCGGGCTCCTCATCTCTGCCTGTTTCATTCTCCCAGCCTCTCTTAGCTGGCGTCATCCTTCCAGACACAGCTCCCTAAGTTTGCCATGTGCAGTGACCCTGTGTTGACCCCGAGCCATGATACAAACTATGGGATTGTAATGAATCTCTAATTACCCCCAGTACCTCCATGAGTCGTCAGCCCTGCTGCCCAGCTATATTCCTCACCAATTTGGTCATCACTGAGCATTCAGAATGCAGCCAAACTCTTGTGCCCGGAAGCTGGGAGCCCCCACAGTCTCTGCCAAATGAGGCTGGCTCTGCAGGCTTCTGGGAATGACAGGATGATTTCTTCCCTTGTTATGAATCAGAGAGGGTGTTCGCACATGAATCATTCCAATCTGCGTGGGACTTGTCCTGACTTCTCTTTATCCTAGTGGGCCTGGCTGAGTAGATGCTCAGGAACTCAGGGGATTGCCCTTGGGCAGAGGGGTTAGTTAGCATTTTTAACTTCTCGTGATTAATTCTGAAATCCTACATCTTTTTCTCAAGCCAAAAAGGGATATTGCCTAGATTTAGTAAAGTGACCAGCAGCTGGTCTTGATTTTCAAGCAGAAAATGTCATGTCTTACTAGAGGGGAAACTAGCTTCATGACAATAATAAGAGCTCCCCTGTGTGCCAGGCATTGTGCTAGAGGTTTTACATACGTTCTGTCTAACATTGACTAAAACTACAACAACAAATGCATTTTACAGATAAGAAAACTGAGGCTTGCATTGTCAAGTAATGGTGAAGTTTCCAAACTCATACAACTACAAAACAACAATTTGCCTTGCTCCAAAGCACATGTTCTTCAGGAGTATTTGGTAGTTGGAACTGGGCAGAGATGACTGGTCTCAAAGGGTAGAGGGACTTTTAATTCACTCTCAGATCCCAGGTAAAGAATTACTCCTATTTTTCAAAATAACTCATAGAATTGTATTTTTTAAAGATTAAATGAGATAATCAGCATGAAAATAATGACTTGAGAAAAAAATCAGTAAAACACTTGAGAAAGTGCACTGCTAACCGGGAAATAAATTCAATTTAAAAATCTCTGGCAAAAATATTAAATATTCTCTTCAACATTTAAATATCCTCTTGCCTGTGAAAGGTGCTAAGGAAATAAAGATAAAAAGACAGTTCCTGCCTTCAGGAAGTTCAGAGGCCATTATTGTTATTCTTATTTCCTACTTAATGTAGTATTAAAGTTGTATTTCTAAAAGTACCACATTTGAAATGCCTTAAAGTAGATTACTAATATTTCTGTGGCATTCTAAATGCAAGACTTGTCGTAGCCTGAATGATGTCACACTGTCCAACTCATGTGGATAGAGAATGCTTATTGGCACCTGATACCCAGGTTATGCCCAAGCTGTGTAACAAATATTTTCAAGGAATAAATGTACGTGTTCAGTGATTGGATCTTAAAACAGAAATGGAGGAGCTATAGAAAATGGTTCTGTATTGCATTTCCAAAGCCAGCCTGTTTTTCTAGCTTCAGATGTTTTTAGTCCATGGGTGTCTTGCAGTGCAATTAAGTCCTCTTATTTACAGATAATTTCTTTTGTTGTACAACAAAGCTTTGTGGTTAAGATCGTAATACGTTGTTCTTGAAGCTGACAGACTTCCCCTGCCTCCTAGAACAGATACTACAAAGTAAGTTGCCACTTCGAGAACAGTTTCATAATGGAAATCCATAGCTCCTAAACCCAGAGTCTCCGAATCGTGCCTTCTCTCACCGCATCAGTAGATAAGAGGTTTGAGTTAGAAGAGAATTTGGAGATTAGCTAACACGTCCACTTTACAGATGAAGAAAACAACACACAGAAAAGTGAAGTGACTTTAAAGACACGGTGGCACACAGGATGCCAATGAGATAGAAACACATTCTATTTGGTTTAAGAACTTGGCATTACCCAATTTTTTTAAGGTTTGCCCCTGCAGTGATAGTTCCTACATGTCTCTACAAACCCTTGACAGTCTCATCTATCTAAAGGAAAGTCATTTTTTCAGGAAGTCTGTAAACCTTTTGGCAACATGGGTCCAAGTAAAAGGATAAATTAGGACATAACTATGTAAATTGAATATAATGTAGGGTTTCTAATACATTTTAAGCATTATAGTTAATAATAATAACTACCATTTACTGAGTGTCTTTTATATGTCATGTAACATTCATCTTCACAACAATCCAGGATGTATTATGAATCCCACTTCACAAAATAAAGAAATTAGTGTGCCGAGAGTCACACAGCTTGTGAGTAAAATCAGGTCCCATTTGCCTTTACAGTTCAGTTTCCTCCCCCTACCCTATGTGTTAACCCAAGTGCCAAAATGAGAAGCAGAAAAGTAGTTTCTTTCACCACATTTTCAAAGCTTGATAAAATGTTTGTATCATGAACTTAAGTCTGGGAAGAATTTAGACAAAATAACTTTAATTACATCTCTACCTGCAAGGGCTTCACCCTGGATCAAGGTCCCTTCTGATTCACCACAGCCACTGAATCAGCAAAAGTATTTCCCTCCAACTCAAGGAGGGAGGACATCGGTTACCCTCCAATCCCACTTCCAGATCAGCCTTAAAGGAGTAAAGGAATGGGCATTGATTAGGGGTATCTCTCCAGGAAAATCTTCGCCTTTAGTATTATTCTCTTGCCTGCTATTATTATGTTCCTACTTGACAGCTGGAGCCTAGCCTCAAGAAGTACTTATTAAAATTCACACATACATCAGAGAGTTAAAGAGGATTGGCTGTTCCATTTTTAGTCTCTCTAGTACTCACCTGCAGCTGAAGAAAAGAGACAATGGGCCTTCCTACAACCCTGCTGGAAAAACAAAAGAGCGCAACTATATTGTTACAGAAGTCAGATAACTGTCTGAAACAAGGTGGCAGATGAAGTGAACCAACAGAATAGATGTGGGTGAATTTCGTCTCTGTCACACAGTTGTGGGCAAGGTTGTTGGGTTTTTTCAATTGTTGTTCAGTTACAGTTGTCTCACCTTTTCCCCCATTGCTCACCCCTGCCCCATCCCCCGCCACTCCCACAGTCGATCTCCCCATTTATCCATGCCCAGGAGACCTCTATTCGAGTTCCTTTGCTTGCCCCTCCCCCTTCTTTATAAGACTTCTGTGAATTTCCCTGTGTAGTCCAGTACCTTGTGCCCATCCTCAAATACCTTTTAAAGGAGAAATGGATGTTTCCATATGGAAGAAAGGTCCATTTGTGATAAGAAATATTGATAATCAAAATAGTAAAAACCAAAATTTGCAGACTGCCAAGTCTTATACCAAACACCAAGCTACTGATAAATGAATTGCCTGGAGATACACTTTTTGTGTCTGCCTTTCTACCACGATATACGTTTCTCTTGTTGTTGCTGATTGGTCTTAAAATCAAATGGGGTCCAGTCAGCTTTGTGGTACACATTATGGATTTGAAGGTTTCAAATTACTCTAAAAGCCTGAATTATCACTACATAAATGTCAAATTGTGTATAACACCTTTGAAGAACTTATGCAGAGGAAGTTCATTATTGTTCATAAAGTGAAGCTGGTAACTAAAGGACTTGGAATCTCAGAACATTAGGTAACAAGTGGTGGCTATCACAGGGACAAAGGTGTGTGTGTGATCACCAAATCCTATTTTATTTTCCTCATTCCCGGGTGCCCCGAAAACTACACTTCCCAGTCTGCTTGAAAATGAGGAGCTTGGTGTGCCTACTGGTGGTCTATGAAATGTGTGCAGAAGTGATGAGAGTCGCTGCAGAGCCGAGGCAGTAAAGTGTCATGTGTGGTCTCTGTGCTAAAGCAGGTGGCCAAGTCATGAGCTGAGATGGTGAAACCTGTATCTTCTGGGTCCCTAGGTGATTCCATGAGCAGAACTCTCCACTCACCTGCTCAAGACAGGTATCATGAGCAAGAAATAACATGTAAAGCATTCAGAATTAATTTATTTTTGCAGTATCATTTAACCTAATCTGACTAACAGTGCCCACCAAAAATGAGATATTGTAACCCAACTCTATTAAAGCAGAAGGGAGGGAAGTTCTAAAAACTTGAACAAACAGGGGCCTAGGACCTCTACAACACACGAATTCAAACTAATGGTCCCTACACAAAGACAGGACCACAGAAAGGTGACCCCTTCGGGCAGTGAACGAAAAAAAAAAAAATGTGCCCCGCAGGAAAAAAAGATGTTGAGAAGACGCACTGAGCATGGCTTTGGCCCTGGCAGGAGCAGAAAACAAAAAGACAATAGGGCCGTCTGAGGAGTCCCACCCACACCACACTGCTCTCATGTCGGTTTGGGGCTGGAATGTTTACCACCTGTGCAACCACACAAACCTTCCCAGCTGAAAATTCAGTGGAAGTATTTCTGAGTTGGTCATCACCTCGGACACCTGGCAGAAACAAAAGCAAATCCTTTCTGGAGGAGTCAGCGGTAAAGCAAGGCCTTAAAGAGTTCTATCAAGTAAAGCGAAAAGCACAAAGGCATGAAGAGATAAGCTTGCATTAGTAAGAGTCATCGGGTATTTGAATTATCAACATTAGCCTATAGGGTAATACACCACAAACTGGAGAGTACATATTTTCTTATGCAGGTAGTATTTTTAAGAGTTTCCTGTGTTCGAATCTAGACCATAAAGCAGTATTTGACATATTTTTTTAAATCCACATTACATAAAATAAACTTTCAGAACTCAATGCAATTTTTAAAAATCAATAACAGCAGAAGATGTTAAACATATATTTGGTATTTTCCCAAGTGCCACTTTGGCTGCACCATAAATTTTGGTTGGTAGTAATTTCATTGTTTTTAATTTCCATTATATTTTTATTTGGCCTATTGACCAAACTTGGGGAATGCAGCTGATGCGGCATGTAGGAAATTTATTATCTAAACTCTTATTAGAAAGGAAGAAAGGCTGAAAAATAGATAGATTGAGTATCCCACTTAGTATGTTAGAATAACAGCAGAACAAATCAAATGAAATTTGAAGACTCAAAATAAATGCACGGAAATTAAAAGGGAGGAAATAATAAAGGTAACAGAAACGTTTAAGGTAATAGGAAAAAGAGATTTAAAAACTGGATCTCAAGAAAAGGAGAAGACAAGCTGCCACAGACTGGGAGAAGATATTTATAAAAGACACAGCTGATAAAGACTGTTATCCAAAATACACAAAATACCCTTAAAACTCAACAATAAGAAAACAACATACTGAATAAAATATGGTCAATAGACCTGAACGGATACCTCCCCAAAGAAGATATACGGATGGCAAACGAGCATGTAAAAAGACGCCATCGGATGCCATCAGGGAAATGCAAACTACAGTGACACTGACATGCCACCACCCTTTTGCGGAATGGTGGAAATGCGGAACACCAACAACACCAAAGGCCGACAAGGACGTGGGGCAACAGGAGTGCTCACTCGGTGCTGGCGGGAAGGGTACAGTCGCCGTGGACGACAGTTCGGCAGTTTCTTGCAAAATTAAACATACTTTTACCATACAATCCAGTAATCTCACTCCTTCGTATTTACCAAAATGGGTTGAAAACTTATATCCACACAAAAACCTGAACGTGGCCCTTTATATCAGCTTAGCTCCTAATTGCCAAAACTTGGTAGCAACCAAGTTGCTTCAGTAGGCAAATAGACAAACTGTAGTACATCCAGGCAATGGAATATTACTTAGCACTAGAAAGAAATGATCTAGCAAGCCATTAAAAAAAGTGGGAAGAAACTTAAATGCATATTACTGCATGAAAGAAGGCAATCTGAAAAGGCTACATACTGTATGATTCTAACTACATGACATTCTGAAAAGAGCAAAACTATGAAGACAACATAAAGTTCAGTTGTTGCCGAAGGGGTGAAGGTGGGAGGGGTTAAACAGCATTTTTAGGGCAGTGAAATTATTCCATAGGACACTGTGATCGTTGATATATATCTTAATACATTTATCAAAACACATAGAATGCACAACACCAAGAGTGACCTATAACACCAATTTTGGACTTTGGGCTAAAACGATGTGTCAGTGCAGGCCCAACAATTGTAACAAATGGACTACGTACTGCGGGGTGTTATTCACAGGGAAAGTTGTAAGTGTTCTGACTCTGTGTCCATCAAGCAATCTCTTATTTCCCAAGCAGATCTGCCTAAAGGAAGGGAATATTCCATTCACCTCAGTTTAAACTATTTCTGATTCCGGAGGATAATTTCTGGATAAATCCAAAAGCTAGCCTCTGATTATGATTTGGCTACTCACATATTTTGATTATGGGAAAAAAATGTTATGCCTACCTGAACGAGCAGATTATATTTCTCACTGAATTCATAAAACAGGCATTCTGATTTGCATGACTCTGTGAGCCCTTGGAGTTAGTGTGAACTCTGCCCTCCGGAGATGGTCACCCTCGAGGTGATGTGCAAGCATGAAGTCCAGGTCTTCAACAGAGTCCAGACCCAGCCGTCCTCCTGGTAGGTGACATTGCTCCCTCCAGCCATGTTCCAACCCTTTGGGTTGGTTCCTGCATGGATCACATTAGTGTTCCACCAGCAATGAAAATTAAAGGTTAAGATTTAAAATTATAAAATATAAAATCATTCCTGAAGCTGCACAAATTGTGAAAAGCCAACTAATTCATTCTATTTTATAAATATATTCAAAATTTATATGAACATTTGCTGAACACAAACAAAAGCGCGTGTACACATAAAATAGTGTTTCGAAGTCAGTTCTACAAGAAAGTTACAATTCGTGCAAATGATTAAGGGACCGCTATGCTTTCCTGTGATGCTTTTTGTAGAAGATAGGCATATCACAACTGAGCACTGACAGGTGGGTGAGCGAACTACATGCAGATTTACCTAGTGATGATTGTGTGTCGAGATAGTAAGTGGTAATATAAGTAGCCATACAAAACCAGCTGAACCTGTTAGGACTTGAATATGATAAGCATGTTTCTCAACAACCACACCTTACACCCTTTTCAGTTGACCTTTTTTTTCCTCATCTTTTTTTTTTTAACCTGCCAGCAAATAATGCCCACTCAGTGCTGCCTCTGGCCCATTAATTCTGTTTGACTCTCTTTGAAATTTTGGACAACATGCTTCTCGGTTGATTGCAATATGAGTCAAGTAGAAAAGGAGGTTGTCAACAGTCCCAGCGAGGTCCAAAGCCTTGGCAGTGGGTTTCATGCGAGCCTGGTGCTGTCACCACATCCATCAGGCCTGGAGCACACTGTTATTATCACAAGCAGTCATTCTCACTGCCATCACACCAGGAGAGGAAAGCCTTCTCTTCACAACTGACTGCGAGCAGCCGGCTCCCTGTAACCTTGCGAAGTACAGAACGTCGCAGTCAGGAATTGCCCTGTGGCTTATCTATAGATTCTTTCCTCCCTGAACTGTCCCCTCCCTCTCCCAAGTCCTCCTTCTTCTCAAACTCGAAGATAGTCAGGAATGAGACTGTTGGAGCCCAAGGATTTGGCTACAAGCCAAAAGGACAAACTAAAAGTGCCACAGAGGTAAAGTAAAGGTATAATTTTGGACTCTGCTGCGGAAGAGAGCGCAAAATCCAGAGGCAGGGTCCCCCGAGGCACTTAATAGGGCTCTTTGTGAACGAAAGCTAATCACAAGCTTCAACTAGTGATCCTCGGCAGGACCTGTTTCTGGGCAAAATGATAAAGAAAGTAAAGTTCATCGCCTTTGTTTACCATTTCCACTTCCTGCCCTTCTTCCCTATCCACTGATAAGGACCTTTTCTCTCCTGGTGATCAAACTGGCCCTTGATTCTTGTTGATGTTGAAATTATCCATATTCTAATTCATGCAAATGATTAAGGGACTGCTATACTTTACTGTGATGCTTTTCCTAGAGGATTTGAATATGAATGGAGGATAATATGTCAATTCCGAGAAATAAGGCTTGATTAGTGAACGTTTGCTCCGCTCAATCCAGGCTCCCTTGCTGCTTCGTCAGTCTAGAGCTAGATGCCATTTTCTCCTGCGTCGGCGAGAACGGCGCGGACCACGCTTATTTGAAGCCAACGACAGCCGTAGCCGCGGCCGCGGCCTGGCAAGTGCCTGCCTGTTCCACTTACCGGGTGGACGCCGGTTCTCTCATTCGGTCATCACAAAAGCAATATTAAATGGATGCTATTGTTTCTATTTTACAGATAAGAGAACCAATGTTAAGTAATTCCAAGCAACTACATGGTAGAGACGGTGAAGGGCTTTGAAAGCCCTTGACTTCTCCACTGTACAATGTGTCAGGAAGCAAAAACTTCAGTCGAATTTTAAAATTAAAACATTAGAATTGGATTTCCAAAGTAGCAATAGAATACAATTATGACCCTGAAAGAGGTGATTGGAGCATACCTACCTGCTCTACTCACCTACCTCAGAGGCACACCGTGAGATTCTCCAAAGACCTGGGCTTTCTCCTAAGATGAAACTATCAGGATAAATCTGTTTCATTCTTTTTTTTTTTTAATTATATTCCTATAGTCGGACCAGAAAGAAAACCTCAATGCCTTCTAAAAAGAAATAATACAAACAACATTCTCTGACTAAAATGCAATGAAACAAAAATTAACACCAAAATAAAATACCAAAACGGAACTTCCACCTAGAAATTAAAAACATGTTGTTAAGTAACACACAAAAAATATATTGAGTGGAAGAAGTCAGACCCTAAAATTACATACTGTATGATTTATTTATATGAAGTTAACAAGCAAAACTAATCCATGGTGATAAAGTTTAGGATAATGATTACCTCTGAATATTGGCTGAGAATGGGCACAGAGGAACTTTCTTCCTGGCAGATGAAGATAGTCTAAATCTTTATCTAAATGCTAGTTCCTTGGGTATATACATATACAAAAAT
Organism: Mormoops blainvillei; assembly: GCA_004026545.1. Taxonomy (NCBI): domain Eukaryota; kingdom Metazoa; phylum Chordata; class Mammalia; order Chiroptera; family Mormoopidae; genus Mormoops; species Mormoops blainvillei. The sequence continues at coordinate 16,291 of PVJD01000817.1, forward strand.
TTGTGTATTATAATGTATGTAAATTATACCTCAATTCAAATGTAAAAATCAGTTAATATAATTCAACACATTAAAATTAGAATAGCTCTGGCCCATGTGGCTCAATTGGCTGGAATGGCATCTGTAACTGAAAGGATGCAGGTTCAATTCCCGGTCAGGGCACATACCTAGTTTCTGGGTTCAATCCTCGGTCCAGGCACATACAATGCCTAGTCTGGACAAGTAAAGGGAGGCAACCAATCAATGCTTCTCCCTCACATTGATGTTTCTGTCTCTCCCTTCTTTTCTCCCTTCCTCTCTCTCTCTAAAGAGCCATGAAAAAATGTCCTCAGGTGAGGGGGAAAAATTAGAATAAAAATTATATTATCACTCCATAGTTAGAGAAAAAGAATTTGATAAAATTCATTTTTAAAAAATCAGAAACTAGAAATAGAAAACTAGGAATAGTGGAAATTTCCTTAATCTGATAAAAAGTGTAAAAAAAATCCTACTGAAATAAAATGCTTAATTTGATGTGCTAAAACTTTCCTCTGAGATCAGAAATGAAGCAAAGACACATGTTATTATCACTTTTATTGAACATGGTACTGGAGGTCCAAACCAGGGCAATAAAGCTCTGTTGTCCTTTGTAAATGGCATAATTGTGCATGGAAAAATCCAAAATAATTTAGAAATGTTATTATACTTAATAAGTGAATTTAACAAGGTCTCAATATCTGATCAATTTACAAAAATCAATTGTATTTTTATAAATAAACTATTGGGAAAATAACATTTATAATAGCATTGACTATAAATATCTTAGAATAAACCTAATAAAATATCCACAAAACCAACACAGACAACTTTAAAATATTATTGAAAGAAATCGTAAAATCCCTAAATAAATAAAGAGCTATACCTTGATCATAAATTAATAGAGTCAGTGTTATAAACACATCAGTTCTTTCAAAAGCAATTGACAGACTTAATGTAACAAACAGAATCCCAGCAAGGTTTTTTGGAGGGAGAAACTGACAAGTTTCTAAAACGTATTTTTTAAAATGCAAAGAACCAAGAACGTATAAGGGAGATTTGAGGAGTACATTTGGAGAACTTGTATCACTAGATATCAAGTGACATCAATTAAGAGAGTGGGATGCCCATTCAAGCTTCAGCAAATGGCCGAGTGAGATGCAAGAGGGAAGCCAGAAAAGGGTCTTGACACGAATGCCTGACTGTAGGCAGAGGTCGCATTACAGAACCTCGAGCAGAACAGAACTGTAACAAATTGAGGCAGACCAATTGGATATCCAAAGAGAAAACTTGATCTCCCATTATTCCAGAGAAAAATTCAATTCTAGATGAACTGTAGATGAAAATACGTAAGGTAAAAACAATTAAGTTTTTAGAACATGATGTAGGAAAATATCCTCATCATCTTGTCATAAACAAAGACTTCCTAAAAAGGAGTTTTAAAAAAGCACTAACCATAAAGGGAAAAAATGATAAGTTCTACTACATAAAAATTAAGCATTTCTGCTCATCGAAAACTCATTTAGAGGCTTCGGATGTTAAGATGCAGTGGAGGAACACACGTTTGCAGCTCCTACATCTGACAGAGGTTGTCAGGTGTCCACAATATTTAAAGAACCTCTTTAAATGAAAAAAGTGATACGATCCAATAGAAACATGGCCAAAGACTTGAACAGGCAAGTTACTTCTCTCCAGAGAGCTAAGTCAATTTCGGCACCTCCAGTGGAGTACTATGCTGCTGCGAAAAGGAATGTGGAGTATCTCTCTTCATTACTATGCTATGCTAGGAGAAAGAGGGAAAGTAGAAGAGAGGTTGTATGGGAATATAAATGTTTATGTATGTGTTATACTATCTCTGTCCTTAGTTTTGCAGCATAACCACACAGAAGGGAAATAACCCAGGTAACTTTAAAATGTAGTATTTCAAATATTTATCCCTAGTAGAATACATTCTAAGGACCAAAGAAATAACAAATAAAACTTAGACTGTTTTCAGTAATCATACTTTTGGTAGTAGTTTTTACATTATTCTGAGTCTGTTACACATTTATTGTAAGATAAAGCAAATGAGTAGTTGTTTTAGTGTCAGAATCAGGAACGTTTTTCTGGAACAAAAGAATGCAGATGTAAGAAGAGTTTAAGTAAAAATCCCATAGTCGTGAATTTGAATCGGAAGCATCAGTACGAAATTATGATGTATTTTGTTTTTGAAAAATACTTATTTCTGCTCTTTCTGGATTTGGTGGAACAGGAGGCACCATCACGGGAGTGGACATTCACCATGACTAAGACCGAAAGGCCTGGGGCCAGGAACTGAAGAGCCAGGACATCCACCTAAGGCTGTCGGTCAAGTCGCACAGGGTTCTGGCGAGACAAACCAACTCCACCTTCAACCACCTGGCACTGAAGAAGTTGTTCATGAGTCACACTAATCAGCCACCTCTGTCACCTTCCCCTGTGATTCAGAAGATAAAGCTTCCTGGATGGGTGGTAAAACCTGCTGCTGTTGCAGGGACTACAGCCGATGACATGTGGGTGCAGGGGGTACCCAGGCTGCAGGTGTGTACCCTTCATGTGAGCAGCCACTGGAGCCGACTCCTCAGGTACAGCAGCCAGGTCCTCACTTTCAGGCATCTGGCCCTGGAATCCCCCCAGGGCCACGGCACTGCCCTGTTTTCTGGCCCTCGGCTAGGGGCCCAGAGGTGTACAGGTATATTGTCAAGGCCCCAGGAGCCCCTCACAGCCACACCAAACCCTACACACTCTCCAATGGCCAGAAGTTTTATCACGCAAGAGGCCCATGGGCCACGCATGGCCACAAAAATTAACCCCAGATCCGACCTTGCTATTAAAAACTTTTACATGCAAAAGAACACTTATTTCTTAGCTCTGTCCAGTGAAGAAACCTAGAAGCAATGACCAGTCCAGAAGCAATAGGTACTCCTGTCATCTAAAAAGTAATCTTTATATACTACTTCCCATTTAAAGGAACCGAGATCCTTAAAAAAATGCCTGCTCTAGGTGTGGGGCAGGCAACAGCTTGTCGTACTAGAGAGTAAGTAAAATATTAGGATTATTACAATTTTGTCAAGTAAACACACTAGACAACTTGTAAAGGTCTTCACTGGGTAAAGATATGGTAATTTGAGCAACAATAACAATAATACCTAAAATGGTTTGAAACATAACAAATATGTTTAAATTTGTGCAGTTATAACAGTACTTTAAAAAATGTATTGGTTACTTTTGGAAAATGTTAAAGATTTAACTTGTTATTTTGAAAATTGGTTAACACAGGGAAAAAAACATTTGTTCTGTCTATTACTGAATTGTACCTCAATTTGAATAAACACTTGATAAAGAATACTTCTTTAGAGAAGTGTTCCAGCTAGTAAATGAAGAAGGAAGAACAGAAGAGCTAGGACTAATTGAAATGTTGGTCAGAGTGTTTTGCAGCTCTTAATGAATTAATGGATCTAGGCAATGATCATTAATGGCTGTTAACATCTCAAAAGAGAGACAACCAGTTTCTACCTCCTGATGAATGTACATAAAGTGAAATATTCTTGCTAAAAAAAAAAAAAAAAAAGGCAAACCTGAATCTGATCAAGCCTCTATATCAAGCTATCAATTTACGGGAAACAGAGGGACAAGAAACCATTCTCAGCAATACCAAGGGGATAGGAAGAGCAAAATGCGCAAACAAAAAGCTATAGGACAAACTTTGAGAAGAAAAAAGATGAAAGAGGACATACAGATTACGTGAGGCATAAAAGGTAAATTAATCAATTGCAATCTATGCCCTTATTTGGATCCTAATTTAAACAAACAATATATGGGCAAAAATCCAGGAAATCTTTGACCACATATAAAAGATATTATTAATTTTTAGTGTAACACTAGGTTTATGTTTTAAAAAGAGTATTTATTTTTTAGAGATACACATTAAAATATTTACAGATGAAATTATAAGATATCTAAATTTGCTTTAAAAGAACCCAGCAAAGAGTTAAAGCAAGTAGAGATGAAGCAAATTTGGTCACAAATTGATAACGGTTGAATCTGGGTGATGGGTGCATGGGTATTCATTATATTATCTCTCAACTTGCTCATGTTTGAAATTTCTATAAATAAATTTTTAAAGTATAAAGCATCATTTGTTCATTTTCATTCACCCACCCATTCATTTAAAATTTATTGAGCAACTACTAAGGATTTGAAAGAAACAACAAAATAATTGAATTTATATACATCTGGAGGAAAGGTTGAGTGTAATAATATGAAATAGAAAAAATAAGGACAGAATCAATAAAGATGTTCTCCTCTTTTCCATCATATAACATAAAAACAAACAACCCATGGATGAGTTTCCAGAAGGTGAACCGTACTCCATACCTGCATAAATTAATGAAGTAGGTGAGTTGGTTTTCACTAGTCTAAGAATATTTCTTTCAGGGCCACCCACCCTTTTTTTTTTTTAACATTCATGCAGATGCCTTTCAGACCTAACACAGTCCTGCTCTCATTTGGTAAACTTGCCTGTCAATGTAATGTGTTACCTTTGCAAGATTATTTGTTTAAGGCATATGATGCACTATATCAAATGCCTTGTTAAGTACTCAAGGTACATATTTTGAAATACACATAGCTGTGCGATTTCTGTGCAAAACCTCAGTTATTGTGGTTTTTAAATTAAAATGTTTTCTGGAGCATCTGATATAATTATAGACACTGGTCAGCACTTCACTTAGTCCTAGGTATGAATTATCTTTCGCAATATGTTCTAAAAGAATGTTATTTCTCTCTAAAAAACCCAGCTTGAATTCGTTGCTTATAAATCATCTCACTTTTTAATGTTATTATTCTTTTTTAACACTAAATACCAGTTCGGGAAAGTAAGGTACACATTGAAGAACTTAGATTTAAAATTGACCTTTTAGACATATTTTAGATGAAGAAGAGAAAATGATGAGGCTTAGATAAAATTTCTTAAAGAAAGGGACTAGGTGATATTTTCATGAACATATAAAAAATCAAAATATACACTCAAGTAAGATGACTCTGATCTGCTTTACACAGCAGAAAAAGTTCTGCAGAACACTGGACACAATGTGCAAAAGGTGTCAAGTATAGAACTAGCTAAGTTAAAAAGAAAGCAATTATGTAGATTGTAGGTATATAACTAGATATATAAGTGTGTTTATAGATATATAGCTATAGAGAGAGATATATGTATAGATATGTATAAATGGATCATGGAGAATATTTTGAAGTAATTGCTTTGATTAGTTAGTACTGGGTATATGATCCGAATCCAGTGGGTGGTCCTTGGGCCAGCGTGGGACAGAAATGGCAGAGCAATCCAGTTGAAACACAATTAAGAAGCCTGTGTGTAAAAAGCAGTGGGAAAGACTCAGCATATGTTTAAGATGTATGAGTGAGATTTATTTTTATGGTACATTATGAAATATTTACTGTGGTTATTTCCAGACTTTTGGGTCTCAGAGACCCTTTAAGAAAATATTTTAAACAATGATGTTGGCATAGAGTTACCAACTTTCTCTTTTTTCAAATAAATGTATTTTAAATTACCATCTGCTATCTTTGTCATTTTATTCAAAATGATTATAATGAAAAAAGTAGGAAAGGCATTTTTTGAAAAGAAAAGGAAAATAAATAGCCCCTCTCAAATCACATTGACAGATTAATGACAGGTATCAGTCTGGATACCATTTTAGCAGAGCTGGGTTTTCTTTTATTAAACTCTCTTAAAACTCAAATTATATAAATAACCTATACCCACAATACAGAAAACTTAAAAAAACAGAAAATAACTAAGAATGAAAGTTTGAATCTCCCCATCCAAAGACCCATCTGAAGATAACCACAACTTGGTATGCGCATGTACTTGGCATTTTTAATAGGGAATTGGTAATTTTCATTAACCAAAGGCTATTTTTCTATATGTACTGTTCTTACCTTTTTTATTTAGCACTGTATGATAAATATGTCTCAAGAAAATATATGTTCTTCCACATGATTTTTAATAACCGCACATTATATTTGTATGAGCACAGAATAATTTACTTAATCAATTCTTCCATTGTTGAACATTTGTTATTGGTTTTTTGTTTCAAGTTTTTCTCTGTTGTAAGCAATACTTGAATGTCCTCAGGTTTCTTCAGCCAGTGGGTACAGCTGGGATCTACTTAACACTGGTGACATACCTGTCACCATCTCTTGTCCTCCACCCCCATTCATGCAGACTCTCAGGCTGGAACACTTACAGAAGTCCCTGGGGATGAAGATTCCCGTGAGTTCACGAACAGTTTGGCTCCTGTTGGGGTAATGGCTCTTCTTGGTGAACATTCTGTGAGCATGTTGGTGTCCTCTGGAAACCACTGGTGTCACCAGTAAGCTTTAAGTGCTCCACATTCTGTTTCCTATTTGGAGGAAGCCTAACTCCCAGGACTATTTGTTATTTTGTGTTAGAGAGACTCAGACCACACATTGCTGCTTAACCCACAAACCTCTTCCTCCCGGCAATGAAAACAGTTCCTTCGTCTCTGCCTGCAGGCCCTCTTTCTACAGACCACAGACACTCATGTCTGGATTGGCCAGTAGGCAGACAAAATGTGGTCCTGAAAGTGCCCTATTTCCTCGGGCTCACCCAAAGTTTGAATGCCTTGTTCGGCACAGGCAGGGCTCCTGCTTCAAAGAGCACTTTGGGCACCTCTCTTTCTTCCTTTGAAATAACTTCCGAGATGTGAATTCTTATGTATACCTTTAAAGGCTTTCGATGTTGTTATGCGCAGACTTTTGTCTCCAGTAAATTCATGTTTTGAAACCCTAACTCTCAGAATGTGACTGTATTTGGAGATCAGGCCATTAAAGAGGTGATTAAGTTAAAATGAGACCCTTAGGGCGGGTCTTAATCTAATCAGACTGGTGTTCTTTACAAGAGGAGGAAATTTGTTTTTGTTTTTGTTTTTCTCTCTTTTTATTTTTTTGTATATTTTATTGATTATGCTATACAGTTGTCTCATTTTTTTCTCCCCTTTATCCCCTCCTCCCTGCACCCCTTCCCATCATCCCCACGTCAACATTTTCCCACCACCACTTTCCCCAGCCCTAACGCACTCCCACCTCCCACCCTCAATCCTTCCCCCTTGTGGCTTTGTTAATGGGTCCTTTATGCATGTTCCTTGATGACCCTTCCCCTCTTTTTCCCCTGTTATTCCCCCCTCCCCTCTGGTTACTGTTTGTTTTTTATTTCAATGTTGCTGGTTATATTTTGCTTACTTGTTTATTTTGTTGATTTGGTTCCACTTATAGGTGAGATCATATGGTATCTGCATTTCACCACCTGGCTTATTTCACTTAGCATAATGCTCTCCAGTTCTACCCATGCTGTTGTGAATGGTAGTAGCTCTTTCTTTCTTTCTGCTGTGTAGTATTCCATTGTGTAAATGTACCATTGTTTTTTGATCCCCTCATTTACTGTTGGGCACTTAGGTTGCTTCCAATTCTTGACTGTTGTAAATTGTGCTGATACAAAAAGAGATAACGAGGTGAACACATACCATGTGAGGTCACAGAGCAGAGGTAGGTATCTACAAGCCTTTGGAGGTCTCAGGAGAAGCCAAACCAAACCAAACCGGCTGACATCTTGATCTCAGACTTCTAACCTCCAGAACTGTGTTTAAGTCATTCAGTCTGTGGTGATCTGTTATGGCAGCTCTAGAAAATTAGTACAAATGTATACTCTAGAATTGGGCAAATCACTTTTCACTTTCCATGGTATTCTCTTCATTTGTTGTTGCTGTGAAATTGCAGAATGTCAAGCTAGGAAGACTTGAAGATCCATCAATGAACACTGATAAGAAGCAGTTCTTACTGGCATGGATTACAGAGCTTTTTATATAAAATTGCCAAAGCCCAACTCAGGCTTCTGAATCATTTCTCCAGGACTGGGGTCCAAATTTGTACATGTACAAAAACACTTGCCCAGCATTTCCAGAACCTTGCAATTAAAAGCAACACTGACAACTTTAACTAAATAATAAGAATAGAGGGAAATTTTGTATCATCCCTAATTGATGGCTGAGCAGGCAGTAAAATGGACGCCTGCTGAGGGTCCTTTCTAAGAACCTGCACCACCTTTTTCTCTATGTAATGGGGGGTGCCAGTTCCTGCCTCCAGTTCATGTCAATAAGAATTCCTCATCAATTCGCCCCTAAAATGTTGCTTGCCCTGAAGTGACAATTACAATAAGGAAAATGTTGGTGAAGATTATAATAGGTGTTGGCATTTATTGAGCGCTTTCATAAGAAGCACTCTGAAAAAGGAATTTTATAAATTAACTCATTTAATTCTCATTACAACCCAGAGAGAGAGAGAGAGATGCTAATCATTCCCATTTTTCAGGTGAGGAGGTAAAGGCACAGACTTAGGTTCATGACATAGTATCCGGTACATGACAAACCCTGACTTGGAACCCCATTGAAATGGCTCAAAAAGAGAATCTTAAGCTTCTGAGGGATTCTCAAGAGAAGAGGGTCATATTTCAAAACATAGGTGTGTGTTCCCCACATGGAAGGAGGTCAGCTTTGGGAGATCAGGGACAGATTTAGACCCACCCATTGGAGAGGGCAGGTACTAGGTTTGGGTCTTGAGAGGCAGCTCAGGTTATAGGGAGCCCATGGCACCCAAAGTAATTGACAGCAGATAAAAGACTGTAGTCCTTGCAACCTGGGGTATGAGGCACACCAAGAGCAATAGAGAGCTTCTACAAGTGAATGAAAGCCGAGGCAATACAGACTCTCAATCTGAGAAAAACATGGGGCAGACAGATTATTGGCACTGGGATTTCATACAGGAACAATGACAGGAGTCAAGAGGCCAAGACCAAGGCACAAAGTAAAACTAGACTGGCTGCAAGAATGACCTGCTACAGTATCACCAAATGATTGGACTAGGACTGCTTAAAGTCTCTCCTTTAGCCTATAGGTGAGTGTCTGAATGTGTGTGTGCATGTGTGTGTGAAGAAAGGATAAGAATGACCTATAAAATCTAAGTTATCCCACCATTCCTAATTGGGGCAGTTTTATCTATAGGAGCTTATTGATTAAGCAACTGCAGGATAATTGCACTGGGGCCAAGAGCATGTCCTTTGGAATTAGACAGAGGCAAGTGTGTATTCTAGCTCTTTGCTTAATAGCTTTGGGACTTTCATGTTATTTAACTGATCCTGAGCCCAAGAGTTACAAGATTCTGTAAAGTTTCCCATTGGGCCTTCATCAAACACGCATATTTTTTCTTCCTAATTGAAATTGTTTATATTTGTATTATGAGAATGTCACCTTTACTAATGAGAAAGCCTCCCATTAACAAAGGAGTACCTGTGGTATGATGGTAACTCAAGAAAGAACATATTGAAATGGAAAAATGACTCAATGCATTATTAGATGAATGTAGCATCAATGAATGCTCCACATATGACTCTCAGGCCCGCAGAGGGAATCAGAGCTACGCCTTCTTTGAATATACTGAAATCTAGCTCTCTAAACTCTAGCTTTTATTTGGTGTTCCTTTCCTTGGTTGGTAGGAATACACGCTACCTATTCCTCCCAAAGTTCCCGTCACTTCCACTGCATCAGCTCTTTCCTTCTTGCTCCTTTCATCATCTCATTGAAAGGTAGTTGGCCTGAAAAAAGTTGGGAATAAATTCCACTTCTTATAACTATAAGGAAAAATCATTTGACAGATTTTTTAAAGCTATGTTAGAGAAAGCGTTATTATTATTGGGATTAAATGACTATATTGTCCGTTTCTGGCATAGAGTTCAGAGAAATTCCTGGGCTGGGAATAAAATAGAGATAGTCACCCAAAAGGTACTCAGTACTGTACTTCATCCAAAGCACTGAGCAAGAACCAAGTGCTACTCTAATCCCAACTTTCTCATAATAGCTCTCCAATGAATTTCTTATCATCATAGGCAGTTTTCTATGCAATTCATGTTTCTATATGTCACGCACTAGAATAAAACAAAGACCAGCCAAATGCCATAAACCACCCAGAAGCCCCTTTGCTCCTTTAAGGAGACCAACAAATCTGTTCTTATTGGTATTCCTGTTAAATCCTTATAAACAGTGGTTAGTCTTCTGTGGCCATTTAAGAGACTTTTATATGGTTTTTTGAAATGCTCTCCAGACATATTGCTTTTATCTTTTTTTCTTTATTGATTTTTCTCCTTAAGACTTTAATTCACTCTTCTGAGGTTGCTACAGTCAAGAGAGAAATTCTGCAGATCACATAGAGATAACATTCTAACCCAGACTGGGTCACATGCATCTCACATAAGGATACCAGCTTCCTGCAGATAACTGGTCCTTTCCTGCATTTCAAGCCCTTTCGGTCTCTCTTTTCATTTTTTTCCTGTCCCTTAGTATTTGAGACTTAATCTTTCTTCAGTTTTATCCTTCACACTGAGCTCATCTGAAATGTCCCAATAATTGCTACCAGCTAAATCTGGTTTCATCATTCTGAAAATTCTTCATTGAAACAAGCCCTGTAGAATACAAATCTGATCATTTCTGTGGGTTAAAGCAACATTTGGGATGTAGCTTCGCTAACATACTATAGTATAAGCATAGATAATACCTGGGTGAACTTGATAATATTTCTAAGAGGTATAGGCATAAAACATTCAGCTAAGTGCTTTAACAAAACACCATTTACCTTGATTAAAGCATCATCTAAGTGGAAGTATTTTTTTAAACATGTGGTGACTAAACCTTTATAAAGTTTAAAACTCTGTCAAAAAATATCTTTAGTTTTGATTGTTAGATACGCCAAGTCCTGGATGCACTGAAAGAATGATAGCTTAATCTATTTTATCTTCCAGATGTTGTATCTATTAAATTCAACAAACATTTTCTGAGTTTCTGTGATTTACTAGGATTCTGTGAGGTATTGAATACAGAATTTAAGAGACTGTCAAGCCACTGTAGATATGGATATAATACAAATGGACAAATGAATGACATCATAAGAAATACATATTTGAAATATATACTATGGTTATAACTATCTGTGGAGTCAGGGAAGACTTCCTGAGGGAGGTGACATTTGAGATAGTAGATTCAAATATCTTCAAAGGAGACTATTAATTTATTCCTTTACAAGTTCTGCCCAAGATCACATAGCTGGTGGTAGAGTTTGTACTGGTCTTACATGTGAGGACCCAGAGTCCGTCATTGTCATGTCTCTTTTGCCAGGGCAGATGCTGCTAATTTATTCAATGTTTGTATAATCCTACTACTGTACACTGTGAGTCCAATTGAAGAAACCAGTCTTCCATACACTTCCATACACTTGTAGCTCTTGTGTAGTCAAGGACATAAAAATAGCTGTGTTTTAAGGCCAGAAGTTTCCTCCGGCCCTCTGAAGGTCCATTCTAAGAATATAACATTTGTGAAGCCCAAGTATTCTAACTTCCATTATTTTTGCATTTATTTTTTTATAGAAGGAGTATAGAATATGTTGTATATTTATGACACCAAAATAGAAAGCATACAATGCCCACTGCAACCAGTAAGTTCTAAGGCACAGAGGCCCCAGCAACCCTGGATACAACAAATTCTCACCCTGCCCTCCCTTCTCAAGTGGTATTAGTGGACTTCCTGTGTGATTCTGACGTGGAGTCAGCTGAAGTCATAAGAGCTGGCAACCAGCTCCCCTCCATAGATGGCATTCATTTAGGAAGCATGACTGGTGGTTTCATACGATTGCAGAAAAGGGGGAAGGGAAGCCAAAGAGAGGAGGAGGAGCCCTCGGCAGAATTCCAAGTTCCGTGGCACTGGCCCCACAGAACTTTGGAAACAAGAATCAGGCTGGGGCTGTACAGGTTCCAAGTCACAGGGCTTCCATGGCTGGCAAGCATCGAGCCGGAAATTCAGTTGAATAGAGCCCTAAATGTTTTTTTGTTTGACATTCATGCTTAACAGAAAATGATGAATCCATTAGCAACTCCTTCCGTTGCCAAAAGAAACAGACTTGCACTTGTAGATTGCTTTCATTCTGCACTATCAAGCCACTGCATGTGCTGCTTTCACAAAACTGACAGTCATCTATCATTTTTAAATGGGTTTAGAGGTACAGTCGTCTTTGTCTGAAGTGTGTGGATGTGTCAGCGTGAATGCGACTCATTAAAACAGGCTGATCCAAACAATTTAAATAGGATTCACAGTAGGGGGAAAATGTTTTATTGGAGGTTTGTTTGGAATTATTTTGAAGTTTGTCACTAATTTTGAAAAACAATGGGCTCATTTTCTTAACTTCTTTTTTTACCCTGAGATGTGTTCAAGAGAACAAATAGCTATATTATATACACTGTCTCAAAAACATGCTCTTTTGGAAATGAAGGAAGATTCTATGATTATGAAGTTTTAAGAGTTCCCTTGTGCTCTAGAACACGTCACATGCTTAAATGACTTCATGAAACTCCCTCAAGTTTCTCTCTCTAGTCAGCCCTGACCCTCAGTCCATAAATGACATCTTTGAGCATAATCTTTAGACCCGTTTTTCATCATTTCAATTAGCTTTTCAAGAAATACCTTTTGAAGCCAATGATTTAACATATGGATTTAAATCTCCCATAAAATGTGTTCAAATATCAGGAGGAAAGCACCTGAGTATATGCCTATCTGCATCTGGGTTCCATAGGATGTTGTTTGTTTCAAATGCTTCAAGATGTTCAATAAAACTGAATATGGGCAAACTCATCCCCAGTGTGAGCCTGTGGGCTTTCTACTTGCTCCCCAGTGGCCCTCACCTCCCCTCCCTCCACACTGACATTATGTTCCCAAAGTAATAATAGAAGCACAAATCACAGGAATTAAGGTCCAAGAAGATGTGCACATATCAATGAAGACAAAAGTAATTTGTCAAGAGTTTCATTGCAAGTAGTATGGTCAGTTTTTTTTAGTTTTATATGTAGTTACCGAGAGATATTCAAAATATTTAACACCTGCAAGTCCTGGGCACAGCCAATCAGAAGAGTCCCCAGAGCACGGTCCTGCAAGCCCCTTGCTAGAGCAAGGGTTAACCCTTATGTTGCTGGATACAGGAGATGTAGACAGTCCCAGTGTTGACACTGAGGAGGCTGAGGGAGCAAATAGGGGTACATGGGTAGATGGGAACTGAGGGTACAGAAGCATTTCAATATTTTAATGCAGTGCTATACCAGGGTGCATTGGTTGAATTCCAGTCCTGTTTTGACCATCTCGTGTTCTTCGTTGCATAGGTTCTTGGGTTAAGGCAGAAAAAAAAGCAAGAGTATCCTCATTATGTTTTGGCATTGCTCTGTAGTGTACCATTGCTCTCCGTGCAATCCTAAACCAACCAAGCACCTGCTAAGTCACCAAGCGTTGTTCAAGCGGCACCCACAGGAATGGAAGTTTGTTGGAAAGTGAGGGATGAGGAATAAAACATTAAAAAGGGTGAAACAGTGATTGCATTATTATTTTTTTAATTTTAAAAGAAGAATAATTTCTTAGGCTTCACCCGATTTTACCCAAAGACTTTTAGATTTTTAGCACTACAAGGCCCAATTTCAGAATAAAATATGTAGACTATGTATTTAAATTTTGTCACATATTTCCTTTACAGAGCTAAAATAATTGACATAAATTAACCCATCCAGCCATTCCTCACCTCAACCATTCCCACAAAAGGTAAATTCAAGGCAAATATTGTGACACTCATTTTGCAGGTGAAGAAGTTAAAGCAATTTTCAAGACCCTAAGGCTCAAACCAACCAAGGACCAGTTAAAATCAAGTCTCTTGCATCCAAGACTGCTTTGATGAAGCTGTCAAGTTGTCTGACAAGTAACATTCACATATGAAGAGGAAGGGGGAATGTGACAATTCTGAGACCTCATTCTTCACAAAAGTATAATTGGATGTCCCTAGTGTAACTCACTTCAGAGCTTGAAATACACATCAAATATAAGAGGAAAAAAAAATATGTTACTTTTATAGGAAAAGCACAGATAAAAAAAAGTTCTTATTTATATGCATACAAATATAATTAAAAGCTTTTGGTGGAGAAAGAAATAGCAAAAGGGAGGGATGAAATGTTACATTCCCTCAAAAGTTGCTGGGAGCGAGAATGTGGCCCTTACAACTGATTTCCCTGGGCAACATGTACTCTAGCAGGAAATGGCATTTATGATCAAAAATCTCAAAACTCAAGTCCAAATATTTTATTTAAAGTATGAATTTATATGCTATATACAATTACAAACTCAATAGTATTTATGTAAACAAATATATGCTTCATAAAGATTCAAAAGGGCTGAAATGGAAACAACCTCATGAGTTTTGTTTAATAACAGAAGATTATAGGCAGGGTGTGGAGTCAGATAGCCCAAGTTTGTAACCTAGCATTACCACCTTGTGACTGTATAACCTTGGACAAATTACCCACTTTGGCGCAGCTTATAAAATGGTGATATTAACACAACATGATGAGGTGGTGAGGATTAAAGAGACACGTTTGCCAAGTTCCAACAGAACGACTGGTGGAGAGTAGCTAGTTGGGTGCCTCCCTCTCACTGGTAAATCCTCCTGTTTTCCAGCGAGTATTTTCCTACAGCAATCAAAGACATTAATGATCACATTACCAGTCTTTCTGTAGCAAGGCTGGAATCTCCTCAAATGCAATACCAATGCAGCTTCACGAAAACATGGTCCCTCCTCCTGGTCCTAACCACCCCAAGTCCTTCTCCGTCCTAGACTATCTGCCTAGTTCCCATTGCAATATTTCCTGATAGACCCAGAACCTGGGCCACCATTTCCTACATACGGTTGCCACCTCAATGACCACTTAGGTTCTCTTTCAAGTGGAGGAGATGTACCCAGGCCCTTTATAGAATCAAGTACAACCTACCAAACCCTCCCTTTTAATTCATATTTTATAAGAAAGTAAAACATACATTTTGAGTTTAGAATGAGTAACTACAAGGAAAGACAAGGAAGAAAATTTTCAAATATGGAAAAATTTCATAAATTATTTATAAAATCCTATTCATTAATAGTGAATTATTCTCTTGTCTGAATTGCAAATGGATCTAAAGTCTTTCCTGGTTCTCATGTTTTTTTCTTTTGTAGTTTAGGCTCTTACCATCTTTGACTTCATTAACTTATTCAGCAAATATGTATTGAGTACCTGCTACATGCCAGGTGCAAAGTCATTTAGACACCATTCCTCAACTTGAGATATGTCTAGTCTTCCTGCCTCCAGCCTACTGGTTCTCAAATTTTAGCAAAACAGAACCACCAAGAGGAATTGTTAAACCACAAGTTACTGGACTACTTCCTTAGGTTCTGATTCAGACATGGGTAGGGGCCTGAGAATTTGCATTTCTAACGTGTGGTGCTGACCTGGGAAAGATTCTGAGTAGTGGCTCTAGGCTATGCCTGTAATCCATTGTTTTCACCATCACAGGTGTAAAGTTTCTAAAATATAATCTATCACTTTGGAGAGCAAAAGCCCTACTTGTTTCTCCAAGAGAACCAAACCTTCAACCTTCAAGATCTGCCATTCAAAGCTCCTACTTTTCTAGCCTCCTTCTGGTGATGCTAAGCATGAGGAAGTATTCCCCACTGTACCCTAACTTCCTCAGTTAAGTTTAACTCTACCCCTATCAAATATTGTATAGGTCCTTTTGAACAATTAGCTTCTTTAGAAACTAAATGTTTTTACTTCCAATTTATTAAGCAAAAGGAGAGAGGAGTGGTCTTACTTTTGTGAATATATTGGTCTCATGGGGCGCACAAAGCAGGCCTTTGGGAGCAGAAGGAAGGAATGGTGCTGTGGAATAGAACCCCATCGTGAAACCCAAACATCGAAAAAAGTTATTTAAAAAAATATGAGTTTAAATTGAAGAAATATCTGATGACACTATTTATAATTCTGTACTCATTCCTAGACTGTTCTCATTCTGCAATTGTGTCTAAAAATAATAACAGGAGAAGAGACATCATTGTGTAAACATTAATATGGCAAGCAGCTGCATCAAAGAGGAAGAGGGAACTCTAGCTTTCATTTTCATTCAGTGAGATTAACCTAAAATAGCTTACTTGTGGTTTTATTTGAAATCACCAAAGTTTCAGTGTGCAGTAATTCTTAGGAAGCAATATTAAAAGTATTATACCCCTTTTTGCTAGGGCATAAACTTTCTGTATTGATATACTCTATGAGAAATACTGTTTGTGTTACAAATATACACCAAAATAAAGCATTCCTAAACATCTTAAAGAAATATTTGGGTGTCATAAAGATATGGATTGAGCTATTGCATTGCTAAAATCACCTAATTTGAGGAATTAAAAGTAGCAGAGAGAGTGAGAGAGAGAGAGAACGAATAACACACAGAAATGCCATGTATAATAATTACCACTGTCTTCTGTCTCTGAAAACAGTTGTATCCATACACGTTATTTTCAAAAACATCTTGCCTGTGGGGAAGCTTCTAATTTAACACTGTAGAGAGATAGAAGAAAATATATCAATAGTAAAGACAAACTTAATAAAAGTGCACAGAGTACAGATGTGTGTATAGGAGTCTGGGGGCAGGGGGGACCCTGAGCCACTCTTATCCACACTTGGTCTGATGTGGTACTTGTATTTTTTAAGTTGGGTCCCTGTGTTTGTAACTAAAGAGTCAAGGGTAGTTTTCCAATTCCACCTACTATGTAAGCTTTTTATCATTATTTTTATTAAACATATACATACAAAACAGTAACAGAAACCAAAGGCCTTTTAGTAGTGGCCTAGTGTGTGCAGGGAGCGCCGGGTTGGAGTCAGGCACACATGGCCTGGATCCCGGCGTCAGAGCTGTGACCTTAGTCTTGTTTTACACTTCCGTTCACTGTAATATAAAAAGTGTCGTGTCGTGAGCAACTGTGTGCTAACATACACCAAGCATTTGGAACAGTGTCTGGCACACAGTAGGCACATAATAAATAAGAGCAGTGGGAGGACAGAAGCGAGCACCTCAAACTTTTGCATACAGCTCTCCTTGGCTGGCAGGTCAAGCGCAGGGCTCCAACTCCACAAACGTGTTCTCTTAGCAGAGGCTGCTCAGTGCCTGTGTACTCTATAAAGGAATAAATAAATGCGACAAATAATTACATTCTCTAAAGATTATCTGACAGAATGAAATATTTCCCAACAGCTGGCATGCCAGACATATTAGTGAATATTTTTTAAACACCTACTAGGTACCAGTTACTGTTCTTAAATCAGAGAAGGATAAATAAGGATGATCTTAACCTTCTCAATTGTGGTTGCAGATAGAATCACCTGGGAAGATTTCAAAAATCTTGCCACCCAGGCCGCATCTCATACCAATCAAATCAGAATCTCTGGGGGTGGGATTAACACACCAGTACTTTTTTTATATCCTCCCCTCCAGTGTGTCCAATGCAAAGCCAAGATTAAGAAGCAATGGTCTAGGTAATAGGTGGGAAGATAAACATGAATATAGATAATTAACAACCATGTGACAGTGATAAAAGAATATTAATGGGGGAAAAGGAATGTAGTGGGAATCGGAGAGCATCGAGCAGAAGAGGTAGGTTTACAGCGGTTTCAGAGAGGAGGCAGTGTTTAAGAATTTTCACTGTGTCTTAGGAAAATCTTCAAAGATCATTCATACAGGTAGAATAGACAGGCATAAGGCTCACGGCGGACGGGCAGCTGTATGTCACCTGAAAGAGAGGAGATGCGTGTGGTGTTCTGCGCACACAGAGAACCATGATGCACCAGGCTTTTTTTCATTTTTTACATTTCGACACAACAACCCTGCCCAATTTGACTGTGGTTTTGCAACAATTTGCACAATCCTAATGTCCTGAATTCCTAAATTCATCTTTAGACCTTCAGGTCAAAACACAAATTATTTTAACAATGACTACATATTTTTATTTTATATAGAAATTAAACCGTTCATAGTACCACAAGTGATTTGAGGTGACTTACAATTTTATAGCACTTGTAAGTTAGCGATTTTTTTAAGGCAGAACAGAAATCACGAGGGAAAAAAAAAGACATAATTATACCAGGAAGCTAGAATGACATTGTTTCTGAAATTAAGCGCTAACTATAGTCCCAAGATTCCTGGCAGTCAGTGCAACAAGGGAAATGTGAAATTTTACTGTCTGATAAAAGAAAGTATGTAGTTTATTTGTAAAGGCAAACACCATCTTATTGCTAACATCTGGGAGAAACGTATTCCATATGAAAAGCACGTTGTATAACATAACAAGAAATGCCTTTTACTCAGTTGTTTATCCACAACTTTGTCCTCAACTACTTGGAGAACTTTGCTGACTTCAGCTCACTCTGGGACTAAGGTCTTCCTGCCTGTTTTTAATTCACCTCTGTTTGCTAAGATTAGTTAGACCGAATTGATGTGCCCATTATATTTAGAGAAATGCATCCTCTCTCTAATCACACGACACAGGAGAAAATACCTGCACTGATCTTTCCGCTTTCTAGTTTTGTTGATGTATTAGCATATGCAATCTGTAAACCTTATATTTTAATTCCTCTTTGGTGCCAAGTGTAATGCTTAAAGAATCATTTGCCCAACTATATTGTTCCAAATGCATCACATCCTTAAAAGAAAACATGAGTAGTAAAACCCTCTTAAAATATAAGGCATTTGAAGGAGTTATATTCTTAAGGCATTAAGTCACTATATTAAGGTATATAAGCAAATTCTTATAAGCTTTCACACGCCCAATTTGGCAAGGGATCATCTATATAAATAGTCCTTTGTTTTCACTCCCAAGGTATGTACAGGTTTTTACAGAACTCAAATTGATTCTAGCAATTATTTAAAATTCCTCAGAAATACCTTAAATCTTGTATCTTCATTTCTGAGTAGGGACAATGCCAAAATGCCAACAGCTGAGTACTTTTAGATTAAAGGCAACATCCCTTTTGACAGCCTTTCACACAGACACAGGCAAACAGCAATTTATATAAATCACACACATCTAATGTCTCACTTTATGTATCTTGATGGGGGAATCCTGTGGTTGACTAATCTAAGATGTAAACCTTGGCCATAATTTCTTGAGACTGATTTAAAGCCAGTCTAACTCAAAACTACACTACAGTCAACAGGTCATGTTTTAAATGGAGGGTTGTACATTTAGGTCTATTATTGCATTGCCTTGTGAGATCGCATATCAATTCCTTTGTCACTTTTAATTACAGCTATAGCAGCAAATTATCTCATACCAATCTCAAAGTCTACATTTTTAAAGCATTGCCCTTTATTTGAGAGATGCTGATGTCAAATATAACTGAATTATTTTCTCAGACCTACTTTATACTGAACCATGCTGTCTTATTCTCTCTTTCTTCAGACTAACCGCTTGTCACACACAATAGCTGGATGGGTTCAAGGTTTAGTCAGTGAACATGAACAGAAAACTATGAAAACAGTTTCACATGAAAATGCAGGTCAGAATCAACTTATTGAATTTTCTAGGGCAGGAATGGCAAACACAGTCAAACATACTCATACTCCTACATCGAAAGGTGAAAACTGACTAATCGATCACAAACATTTCTCCTGAAGAGCTTGGGCATGGCCTCAGAATTCTTTTCAACCAAGGACATTACGTAGACATAACTGATCAAAGGTGCACTTGTTTGAAATACATTTGCCATCCCTCTCCCAGGACTGCAGATTGGCAGAGACCTTGAAGGTAACATAACTCAACCCAACATCTGGTGAGTAAACCCTCTCTCAAACATCTCCAGCAAGTGACCATTCATCTTCTTCTTGTACGCTTTCATCAATAGGATAGGTGAACCAGCCCCACCAACTCATGTGCAAAAAAGACTAAACAATTAACTGATTCATAAATAAGTAAAAACAGCTAAGAAACTCATGAACTGTCTTCTAGATAATCTTCTATTCACTCTGATCACAGCTCTTTGAAAATGAAGGGGGCGGGGGAGAATTTCTTTTGTGCTTTATTTCCTAAGAAGAACATCTCACATTCAGGGGTGAACTCTCAACTCTCTGGCAAAATGAGACTTTGCATTCTAAGGAAGAGTTCATAGAGCTCTCCAAGAAATCGGGCAGTCTAAAAATCCTCTGAATAAAGAAAAAGAAAGATGAGCTAGGGAGGGGTCAGGAATAGAAGAGCCTGGGGAAGGGGCAGGTTTCTGATCCTTTAAGGCCCAGAACTCATCAGCACTGTTCTGACCACCCACGCCCCTGACCAAATCTCCATGCAGTCAAAATCTCCACTTCTCCCCATTCAAAATACTCAATCTAATTGAGTTAATTAAAGAAATTTAAGGAATAACTAGCCCTTTCAGAAAACATTTGAATCCAAAAGAAAGACTTGTTAGTACAAATGAAACTCTAATTTTTTTAAATGTTGTTCAATTACAGTTGTCCCAATTTTTCCCCCGTTGCTCTCCCCTGCCTCACCCACCCACCACCCTGCTTCCTTAATCAATCCCCACCCTGTTTTCCATTACCATGGTCCTTTATACATGTTTCTTGACTAGACCCTTCCCCGTCTTTCCTCCGTTATCCCTCTCTTCCCTCCCCTCTGGTCACTGTCAGTTTGTTCCTTATTTCCATGTCTCTGGTTTTATTTTGCTCATTTGTTTTGTTCATTACATTCCCTTGTAGGTGAGAACATATGGTATTTGCCTTTCACTGCCTGGCTTATTTCACTTAGCATAATGCTCTCCAGTTCCATCCATGCTGTCACAAAGGGTGGGAATTCCTTTTCTTTCTGCTGAGTAGTATTCCATCGTGTAAATGTATCACAGTTTTTGGGATCCACTCATTTACTGATGGAAAGCTACTTATCATATAAATTATTATCCCTTACTTCCCCTACCTAAATCAATTAGAGTCCCAGGAAATAAAATCCATGTTATTCATCATCATTTCACAAATTACAGCCAAATGATGGACTTTTCTAGAACTTTTAAAGTTACCGTACTTTCTAGCATTCTGGTATTCAAGAAGACCTGAAATCATTTGGAATGCTTATATTAAAATATTATACCCAAGAAACTATAAATTTCAATAAATCATTACTGTTGGGGGGAGTGTGAGAAACTTGCTATGTGAGAGTGCTAACTATTTTTCATTCACTTTAGATCTTAACCAAAGGTTAGTCTTTAACTACAATACATGCATATGCAAAAGTTAACATACACACAAAAGGAACAATGCACTTCTAAGACCTAACCGACATTACAAAGATCTTCGTCATTGCCGCATGGGCTAAAAGGACCACAGTAACTCTTCTAGTGTCCAGTGTGTGAATTTCATTGGCTGAATCACACTTTTTGTAGCGAGGACATATTTGGAAATTGTTGCTGTGAATATTTATTAAACATTTTTACAAACATGGTATATATACTGTCTCATCTGGCAGCTAGTCTAGGTATTTATAAAGGCAACCCTTTCTTTAAGTATTTCAGTGAGGCATAATCATTGAAGTTCTTTAAGACTAATATAAAGCAGACAAAATAGAACAAAAGTTAAATCAGACACCCTGTATTAAACCTGGAGTCGATCTGTCTTACGCCTAGGATTTCATTCAGCTCCTTAGATTGATAATAATAATTAATGGCATGCCTCAAAAGATTAGAAACCCAGCTCATCTGCATCTCAGATAAGCCAAGTCTTATAGAAGTAGAAAGTATGAACAGGTAATTTTCATCATAAACACATTCATATATTTCTTTTTGCACAAATGTAAAATTATCAGGTCTCATGTTGAGTTGATTAGGACATATCAATCTCTGATCAGCTAGTACTTTTAAGAGCAGATTCTAGAGGACTTGTACATTCCACAAGTTTGTATGCACGGTATAATTTCTAACTTTATTCCCACCCCACCCCCGAACCCTGGGGCAAAATGTCACCTTCTGCTACTATGCTAATTCAAAAATAAGAGGTGGATAGTTGTCCCTATGGCAACAGAGGCTCATTTTACCCCAAGCCCATTTCCAACCTGTTACTAAATTACTAAGCACTGGAGCGATGCATCAAAGAGCACAGGGAGATGCTGTTAACTTAATGAAACCAAACACCATCCACTTAAAACATGTTGCCTGTCAGCTTGGCAATAAGGACAAATAAGCCCCTTACTTTCTACTCCCACCCTTATAGCTTGACCACCTAGCAACTGTTACATTTTCTAAGTTACAAAACCAGGTCCTCCCTTCATACAAAAATTACTTTCCAGAGGCAGAACTGACTTTCTAGAGCTCTTGGGTTTGAGCACAGGAATTTTTTTATTACACTCAAAAAATGTATTTTAACTTTTTCACTTCTCTATTATTCTATATTAATGATCAACAATTAGATGTATTTTCTTTGGAGGCAATGTGTGTCTATCAGCTGCAAAAAGCAATTTCAGTTCTTTAGAGCATCCATCAGTACAGGAGGCCAAGAACGAGATTTTTCCCTCAGTCAAGGTTTTCAAAGGGTCAGCCAAGAGAATTGGGACAGGCTGTATTCCTTCCTAATGGTGTACCACGGCACTCTAATATCCTGCTGAGAGGAATCTTTTACTTTGAAATTTAAAGTCTCATCTGACAGAACCCATGCCTGCAGGAGCCTCAATTTATTTGCTCTAGAGGAAGAACACTGAAATCCAATCTGAAGAAAACCAAATCATTGTTTCCATGGCAAGGCTTCCAAAAGCTACTGAACATTCAACTCTGTCCACTATATTTATGGGTCTGGGTATATTTAAAAATCTAAACTTAACTTAGCACAAATGCACACAAAACATCAGTCACTTCCACAACTAGGAGCCAGGTCATTGAGGAAAGTCACCGTGGGTATTTACCTTGAAAGGTATTGGGATTGTGTGCACTTAAATTAACTTGTCTGAAAAAATGAAGGGATTGAATTAGATGATTTCTTGGGTTCATTATAGGTCTACACTTTAACTAAGAGGTTTGCTAAATCTGTAACCTTGATCAAGTCACTCAGCTTCACTAATGTGTGTGTTTCCTTCCAGTTCTAAAACAAGTCCACAAACTCCTACATAAGCTCATGGATTACATGCGGTTGAGGGAGAGGTAAAGAATAGGGAGTAAATTTTTGTCATAGGAATCAATTCTATTGGGTAGTCAAATGGGCAGATAACTAGCAAAAAAAAAGGTGCTTAAGAATGTAAAGTTATGATACAGAATCAAAGAATAACAATTGATGAAGAGCAAAATTTCCCATTAAACTGTCAATAGATCGTCACTGACTTGTCTTTTTCATATCAAAAGTCTCTTCCCTACACATCTTAAGTTCTTCAACAATATAAAATAGGCTTTTTTGAGATCCATTTCTTGAAATGGCTCCTCTACCAAGTTTAGTAAGATTTGAATCTAGTATGAGATTTCTCTGTAGACTTAGAGATACATTAATTGACCTAAGGCCCATATATAAGGCCCAGAATAAAATTCCTAAAGATAGCATGATATAATGAAAAGGATATAGGATTTGGGTTTAGAGGACCCAAGCAAAATGAACTTTGTATCCTATGTCTGTCCCTTTTTCGCTGTGAAAATGGACAATGTTTTTAATATCTCTGGGCTTTAGAGCCATCATATATAAAATTACAATACCAATTTTCATAAAAATTAAATGAGATAATGGGAGGGAAGTGGTAAGACCTCAATAAATGTTTGAACTACCTATTGAATTTATTTAATTTCAATGCAGTAATCACTTACTGATGGATTACCAAGTGCCAGACACTGCATAAGTGTTATAGATTAAATGATGGAAAATATTTACCCCTACTCAGTTGATATACTTTGAATAGAAATGATCGAACATGACTATTGGAGCCTGAAGAATTGATTCACCTTCAGATGAGAGATTACAAGCTGTGCTGTTCACCTTTTCCATGGCAAAAATCCTTTAAACTAATCAGTCACATCCTTTTTCAGAGGCATGATATTCTAATTTGCTCAAGAAATATTAATTGATCAACTGTTCTATGTGGGATGCAAAAGTCTTACGGTTTTTGTAAGAGGTTTATAGTCTCATGGAAAGAGAAGATATAAACCTATGGCAAGTTATAGTCAAGACAAAGAAGTATTAATGAAATTCAGAAAACATTCACTACAGCCTCAGAATCCTGCTAGGACTCCTGGAGGAGAGAGAAGTAGAAAGTAGATATGTCTCTTGACCCCAAGGTAGTCACAATCTACTGGGGGAAGAACACAAAAAACATAAATTGCTAGTGCAGCATTGTACGATATTATATGTACGATGTCGTACAGCCGAATCGATGAGGCACCCAGGTAGGAGTTCTATTATGACTCTGGAGGAACTGTGAGTTGCTCTCTTCAAGAAATGTTTGAAAAAGAAGACGAAGTTCAACTTAGCTTTGAAGAGTAGAATTTAAATATATGGCTATGAGGTAGAGGAAAGTCCAGATTATGAGAATTTGCATTTAAAATCTTAGTGTTAAGAGAAAAATGAGCACAACATGTTCAGGGGTCAAAGAGCAATATGAGATCCAGATGGAAAGACAGGGCACCTTACAATGGTAGAGCATCTATGCAAACAGTTGTTTTCCCTTGTTCTAATAGCAGGTGGCAAAAAGACTTGCTGTTTCTGAGACCTGTAAATTGTACTCTTAGACCATAAATGACAAGTTGTGAAAAGCATCAAATTTTGTGTTACTGAGGACACAGGTAAAGTCACAACTACTCAGTCCATTAAAAAAGGCACTATTTAGGGCACAATTTCCACTTGACAGAGAGTAAAGTAGGGACATATTCAAACGAGGCCCAGAGTGGACACTGGATTACATACAAAGGATCTGGGTCCCAGAAGTGGGGTTGTTATTACCATTTCCTATGCTAAAGCAAGAAATAGCACGGAGCATTGGAGCCAGGGGTAAGGAAAGAGGACGAGTAGACATGGGAATATGGGTGCTTCTCCGGAACACTCCAGCTGAGTCCAGCAAATAGGCCACTTGCAAGGCCCCGTCTTTACAGACTGCCATCTTCCCAATACGTGCCTTTGCAAGTAACTTCGAATTATACATTAATTGAGGATAAGTGTAAGCTTTTCATGAAAGAATCAGTAATATATGTATGAAAGGATGAATACAGTTTGGATTACAGATATGTGAATGTATTTACTGACCATGTCTTAAAGTCAGTGAGGACCTTCAAGTTCTTCTAGAGTGGTAGCAAATGTCCAAGACTCTTACTCACTGCCCCACCTCAGCGACCTGAAAATACCAGAGATATAGAAATAGAGACATATAGAAAAATAGAAATACATAATATAAAAAATACAACTCTTCCCCTCTCTCTCAGTGTCGAATTTCAGCCCCTTAACTTCATTGACCTTGTTACTAATATGATGTGGTTTAGACTCAATTTGGCTTAAGAAGTAGATTCTAATAAATCTATCTATCCTGGAAATTTTAAGCTAAATATTTTTTTAAAGAATATATAAAAGAAAACTTTGATTTATCTGTTTGAAAGATGAGAAAATTTTATTGTACTTTGAGGACTCCTCTGGGTCTTTTTCACCATCCCAACTACCTCAGAGTATTTGGAGATACAACCAAAGAAACAATAATTTTAGCTAGGTATTATACCAGTGTTAGATTTTTCTACAATTGAAATCCAGAATGTAGCTTTTAAATGGAAGATAGTCTCCCCCCTAACCGGCTTTGCTATTTCTGAACAAGTCCTTCAGTTGATATTCTCTAATGTAATCTTACAGGCTCCTTGCCTATAATTCCAATTCATTTGAAATAATTTTTGGTGACTGTCACTTTAAAGGTGAAACTGTTTTAACCAGGTGGGCTCCACCATTTTTCTCACGCTACTGTCAAAAGATTCGGGGGAGGGAGGAAGCGCACGTGTACTGTCTTACAAAGAAAAAACATGTCACATGTAATTTCCAGATTGGGTACCTAGATCAGAGAGTTGGGCATATGTCCTAGATGCAAGCTATAGAGCTCAGACCCATGTTAGATTATGACTTATTAAAGGGTTTTAAATTATATCGCTGGGATTCAAAATTATGATATACCTCTTTTGGATTAAAAAGTGCTGCTACATTGGCAATATATAATAACATTGAAGACAGCTTACCTTCAACCTAGCAATTGCAGAACTTGGTATATTTCCAGAGAAATGTTTATACCTATGCACAAAGAAACTTGTAAAAGATTTTAATTAGAAACAACACAACTGCATTGTTAACAGAAGAATAGATATGTTGTGTCATATTTATACAACTGATGAAGTAAAATAAATGAAGTAGAATTATATGAGTCAATGTGGGAAAAAGTCTCCCAGATACAATTTGCAGCAAATGAAATAACATTTATATGAGGATATATTCAATATATTACCATGTGTATATAAACTTTAAAATCATTCAAAATAATACTATCTAAAGATTATTAATACAAACATATGTAGTAAAAGCGTAAAAATCACTGTAGTGTAGAACAACGATTTAAAACCTTTCATCTGGTGGCACACATAAAATAATTACTAAAATTCTGCAGCATACCAAAAAATATATTTTGTGCCAATCTTACCAAAAATAGGTATAATTTTGATTCATTCACACAAGAGAGCTATTGTTGTATTGACTGTTGCCATTTTTTTATTCTAAAACAATCTAAAGGAGAAGAGGTCCAAGTCCCTGAAATAGTTGGGTATTGCATGTTTTAAAAATTCTTGTGGCACACTGGTTGAAAATCACTAGTGTAGTAAATACAATAGCAGAAGGATACACAATGGATTCGCCTGTATCTGTAAAGTGTGTTTCTTAAAAAAAAAAAAGCAAATATAATAAAATGCTAGGAAGGCTAAACAGTGAGTGCTTGGGTATTAGTAATATTGTGCTTTTCTATAGGGTTATAATAGCTCACTTAAAAAGACAGTTTAACAAAAACAGCAAAAGTCTATCAGCTTTAATATTTTTAAGGTTTTGAGAAATTTTATATACTATATTATTTTTTTCTTTCTTTTCTCTTCTGTTCAGGTTTTGACTTCTCCACAAGGATATGTGGGAGTTTTAGAAAAAGATTCCATAACAATTCTTCAAAGAAATTGTTAAGTAGTGAAGCACAAACCAAAGGCACTTCTACATTTTTAGCGCAATTCTTTTTCTCTGCACTGAGTTTTTTTAATGAAGGGTCACTAATCACAAATGTTGGAGTCGAATTTCAGTCTCCCCAAAATATCAGCGCCCAGAGTCCTATGAGACCGGTCCAAGCACTTGAGAGTATCTATTTGCTTCTCAGGCATCTAGGGCTTTTAACTCCGCGAGCTTGGCTAAACACATCACCCATCAGTGTCCCTCTGGATCTACATAATATTCTCTGCGGTCACATGAACACTGTTCATTTTTATCTGCATCCACTCTTAAGAACTTTCAATAACTGTTCTTAGGGCTACAGGTAAAGTTTGCCATTTTTGTGTACTTGTAAGATAAACAGAATCCAAGTAAAATGTCTTACAAATGGCTGGTCTGAAGCCTCCCCTCACCCCAACCATGAAATTTCCATTTGCAGATAAATGTCTTCTACCTAATCAATATGAACTTCTGAAATAACCAAAACAAGCCATCAGTCTAGAGATTCCTCTTAGTAAAAACATGTTTGTCATGGTTATATTCCTCTAGTTACTTATTTTTATTTCTGAGGACTTCGGGGTCATGAAATCTTTAACAGAACTGAAAATTCTCCAACCAGCAGTAATCCAGGAAGACATCAAAAACACCCAGACAGAATAAGGCTAATATTTCCTCACCAGGTGTCTAGCCTCTTAATCTAGTGATAATATCACATTCCAGAAGAAAAGGCACCAGACCCTCCCAACCAGTGCTCTAAGCACTTACTTCTTCACCTAGGATTACCAGCTTGTTGAAGCAGCAAACATTCTCACCTGCACCAGAGGTGGGGGCTGCTCTCCAATTGCTGAGAACAGCAGCATTTGAGGAGCAAATAAGAGCTCAGGCAAAACTTTTCTTTAGAAACCAAAACCCAGCAGCAAACTTGCTGGTTTCAGGTGCAGGTGCCAAATTAGCCGGGGTTTCATTTATGCTTCCTGAGACTATGGCCTTTCTTTGGAATTTGGAGTTTAGAAGGTGGTCTTCTCTAAAAGGACCTGTTTTTAGAATGCTGTGTTTTATAGATATATTTCGGGCTCAGTGATAAAGAGGAGATGACCTGTCTTCCTTGCTAAAGCATAAATCCAGACGTTCCTCTATTGATGCTTTGGCCCCAAACCCTGAGTAGGGTCAAGGGGCTTATCTGACAGAATGCTTGATGATGGGAAACACAGGGAGAGAGATAAAGCAAAGGACATTTTCTGGATCTCATTTATTGTCCTGTTGCCATGAACTCACCTTAAACAGTGCAATTTTCCTTATGAAAAAAATGGCATATAGCAATTAGAAAATCCTTCATAAGGTTTCTGATTATGCAGAGACTCTAAGCAACTTGGGTTCTAATTTAGCCACTAAGTCGCTATCTACAGCATCCTTATCAAAAGCACTAGAAGAAGAAGGGTAAGTCACGGGTGGGCTGTTGCACTTTGGAGTCACTTGGACAGTTAAAAACCAGTAGCAACAACGATGTCCTGCCTGGTCCTTCCCTGGACCAACAGAATCGGAAACTCTGAAAGGCAGTACTTTGCACCGATATTTGTGAAACTCTCCCAGGATGATTTTAATATAAAGGCAGACTGAGAGTTTACTTTAATGTGCAAGTGAATCATCTGAGGGCTGATTAAAATGAAGATTCTGATTCAGTAGCTGCAGTATTTCCGACAAGCTTCCTGGTGAGGTGGTGCCGCTGGTCTACCCAGCACACTTTGAGTAGCAAGGAACTAATGATTTCTGAGCACCCTTCCCGCTGTAGTTCAGTGAATCGGTGTCAACTTTCACTTTCAACAGAATCGCCAGACAATTTCCAACTAAGAACGCCCATTTCAGAGCGAAATGCCTTTTATAATGCCGTGCACTGAGCCAGGCTCTGTAAAATAATGGTCTTTGGAAGTTAGGAGATACTTCAGAATCTTATAGTGTCTGATGCAACACCATGGACATTAATTATCACTGCATGGTAGGATAGATATAAAAGCCATGGAGGGTTATGGGGGATTCACGTAAGTTAAGAATTTCATCGCAATGTGGAGAATTTAGTACTATGAGGGAACATGTTCGGGGACTTCTCACTCAGGAACGCGTGTGCCTGTGTGTGCCTGGGGTAGCGGTGACCATTGCAGCTTGGAGTGGTTTCAAGAAAGCTTCCTGGAAAAAAAATATACTTTCAAGCTGAGCTCTAAAGATAAGTAAGATCTGGGAGTTGGGAGGGACGTCCAGGCAGAGAGAGCTGTGATGTAAATACCTGCATGTGCATGTGAGAGGCTGAGGAAATCAGGGGACCACAGGTAGCTTCATTTGGCTGGAACATAAAAAACATGAGGAATGAGCTGGGGGTAAGCAGTGGCCAGACACCAGACCTCATAAACCCCCATCATGAGTTGCGTCATTACCTGAAACGAAAATGTCTTCAAAGCATTTTAGGCAGAAAAGCAACATGCTTTACATTTTCAGAAATATCTTTCTGTATGCTGTGTGGGCAATGGATCCTGCAGGGAGGCACGTCTGTTAGAGGAGCATTTCGATACGCTCCTACTAGTGAAGAGTGAGTAAGGCCAGCTTACTCCACTTCCAGGAAACTCTTCTATGGAGCCTCGTTTGTGTACAGAGATATTTGGGCAAGTGTGTTTACTGCATTATTGCTTGTAATAACCAAAACTTATTCACATAAGTGATGTCTATCAACTGAACATTAGCTGTATAGTTTTTGGCATACCTGTGCTATGAAATATCTACGGCCGTTAAAAAGAATATAGTAGATGTATGTGTAAAGCTATCCAAGACATATGGTAAAATGAAAAAAGCCAGTCAAAAAATAATTTATATAGTACAGCCTCCATTATAGGAAAACAAATATATATTCTCTTTAATCTGTATGGTATATGTGTATGTAAATTAACAGAAAAAGGACTGAGAGGCCACACCTCAAACCGATGATGATAGCATCCTTCAAGAAAAGGAACAAAAGATGAAGAGCAACTTTCACTCTCCGTGCTTCTGTTTTACGATATTTTCAAAGAGAAAGTATTTGGGTGTCACTTGTGTTACAGGAAAAAAAAAGAAAGGAAGGAATTATTACACTGCACATCTTTTTAAATTTATCAGTAGCATGAATTTTGCCTTCCTTCTGTCTAACAATTTCTACAATTTTATTTTTAAATTTCTTTAAAATTCTTTAAAGCTCAAAAATGTTTTCAGAATTTAAAGTGCTAAAGATTTCTCACATCCCTACCCTCCCCCCCACCCAAGGCTGTGTCCTAAGGTCACCTCCCCTGCCCACCTCCTACAATCTCCCTCATTTAAGCTTTCCTCTAGTTCTCATTATGCAGCTACCCTAAACCCAGATAACTCCAGACACAGTCTAAACTTCCAACAGTTGAAAATCATTAAAAAGATTAAGTAACAGGCAGAAATCAACAGGGTCTGAAAAAAAAGAAGTTTTTCTCTTTACCCTCTGGGAGCTGAGAATTTTCAGCGCCACCATAATTTTCTAGAGAGATCCTCTGATGACCTCTGAAAGCAATCCAGGACCCCCCACCGCTGCTTGCAGATCCCAGTATGACCAACTCAGCCGTGCACTATAGGAAAAGTTATAAATTGCTTAGAGAAGGAGGTTACAAAAGGGAGCGACCAGCCTGGCTTTTGTTAGGGTAAATCTGGGCTCCCCAACCTGTTAAGATGCTTTGAAAGAGGTAACAAAATGATCTATAAAGGCAAACCAGTGGGTGTCATTTCTTTAGGTAATCAAAAACCTTTTGATTGGGGAATACACAAAAGGCTGAGGAAGATTAGTAACCCTGGGATAAAAGAAAATTTTTCTTCATCAATTAAAAAGCAGTTATGGAAAAACGGGGACTAGAACTCCAATTTCCCAAATGGAGGAAGATTAAAACATTGGTATCATTCAACAGTTATTATATTCAATGTGTAAATGAAAGGAGATCTCCAGTAAGAAATCAGTTATCTAAAATTGATTAAAACTTTTTACAAATAAAAACATAAAATGTTAAAACAAACTTTCATTTTATAATTAGTTAATAAGATTAACAAATATTTTATTTCCATTCTAGTGCATGCTTTTCACTGGTTCTAATACAGTGTCACATTCTAATATTGTTCCTCCTTTTCTCACCAATCCTTAAATTTTCACTTGTTTATTTTAAATAATGTAGAGGCTTCTTCTGATATTTAACCTGGGTTGTTTTGCTTTTTACCTTATTCAAAGTCACTAGGTATTAGTTCTATGCAAACAAAGTCAACACAAAACAACAGCAACACTAAGCTTATTAATAATAACGTTTGTAGTTTACTTTTCTCCAGAGAAACTAAAAACCCTCTCAAGATACTTGCCATTTAATAATCATTAAATATGAATGATGGGCTGACAAGATACATGTATTAGAAAGAGAATAACATAATCTGTACCATGCCAACTTAAACCTACAGTCAATGAACCCTCCAAGCTGATGAAGCATCAAGCCATAGAGGAGTCGTATTTGCATTGGAAGCTTTGAATTATTTGGCTGGCAGAGCAGAGCAGAGCAAGGAGATTCCAACCACATATAAAAGCAGAGTTGACATAGTGACAGCAGAGCAGCATGTCCAGCTCATCGGCATGCTTCAAAACATAGGCTGTGCAATGCAGCCAGCTTCTCGACGGCCAACGGTCTCTGCCTTGATGCTTTACATCATTGTAGAGCAACTAAGATGGTGGGGTGTGGGGGGTGGCGGGAAAAACAACGGTCCACCTCCAGGGCTGAATGATAAATAATGAGTAAGTCTGCCCCAAACAGAAGAGGTACAATAAAGTAGCCAAGGAGTGGAGGATGTTACACCAACCAGGACAACGATGACAAGGGCTGGCACTTCTTCACAGCGCGCTAAGAACCCGCAGAGGTGCCGGGCAATCGGAGCCTGATTGCGGCTCAGCAGCCGATTGCGTACACCGAGCTCCTCCCGCGGGGCCTCGCGCGTTTGCGGCCCCCGCGCAGCGCCGAAGGCGAGCCTCTGCTCCGCCCCGTCTGCGTCCCTGTTTTTGCTGCTCTGTGGGAAAGTCTGAAAAATATGGGCGAGGAGGCAAGGGTTGTTTTTTTAAATAAAACTACATTTATGCATTTTTAACTTTTTAATATTCTTACCTTTATGAAAGAGTGGCTATAATTTTTATTTGTATTTTAATATTTTATTGCTAAAATAAAATGCGATAAATTCATATTTTTTCCACTTAAAAACAATTACTTTGTTAAATTTAAAAATCTGGGGACTTCTGGTGCAATAGTTCAAAGCTCTCACTGAAATAACATGGACTTGGTTCCAGTCCCAGTTCTACCACTAACTGGCTATCTGACCTCCTGTAAGCCTCAATTTCCTAGTTGGTTGAATAAAAACAACGATAGTGTCTACCTAGTAGATTATCTTGAAGATTATGAAGATAACGTAGAAGAGTCTCAGAACAGAGCATGATACATGGTAGCATTCAAGTGCTAGCTTAGAGTCATAATACTCAGTTACCCTCAGTTCGCTCATCTCTCAGATGAGCCATTTGACCCCAGAAACTTACATACCCTCTAATTACAACATCCTACATTCTACACCAAAATTCTAGTCCCTCTACTCCATCCCGGTTATTCAAGTACATAACTGTTCACAGGTTCAAGTTAAACAAACTATTCCTCCATCCATATAATGCACTACCCTCCAGCCATGGAATGACATCTGTGTATCTTACTGAGTGGGAAAAACATAGTTAAAAACCAGTAATTAACAGCATGACTCCATTTTTTAAATGCCATAATTTATATATACATAATGATTTCTAACTCAGCCCTCGAAACACTCCCCAATTACTCTAAGCCAGCATTGTCCAACAGAAATATAATATGACCCACAATGTTAGCCATATGTAGAATATTAAATTTTCTAGCAGCCACATTAAGAGAAACAGATGAAATTTATTTTAAGGATATATTTTATTTAATCCAATATAAACAAAATATTCTCATTGCCACATGTAATCATGATAAAAATCATTAATGAGATATTGTACATTATTTTTATATTAAGTCCTTGGAATCTATGTGTATTTTACAGTTACAGTACATTTTAATATGGACTAGCCACAATTCAAGTGCTCGGTAGCCGAAAGCGACTCATGGCTACCACATCAGACAGTACATCAGACAGTACAGCTCTGGGCAATTAGTCCCCCTCCTGACATTGAATTAGAATTATCAGATTGAAAGAAAACTTGTCTTACTTTTATGCTTATTGCCTAAAATAATGTCTGATACCCATCGGGTACTCAATAAATGTTAGTTTGAATGAATGTATTTAATTCAAAGTATTCTTGGGTAACTTTGCATTTTTAAGTGCCATAGGAATCAGACTAAAAAGACATTGTGCCACCCCCAGAGAGAGAACACAGGAATTTTGGAAAGCATCTCCCAAAAAGCATCGTACCTCACCAGGAGCCTCCTACTTTGTCTAGGGGCAAAGCCAGCCATTCAGAAATGTAAGAAACCCTCATGAATTAACTTAAAAACTTAGAACTAAAGCTAGTGTTAAAAAGTATTATTATAGACAAATAAATAAAACATATCAGGACAAAGAGAAATGGATAATAATGAAAACTCTATTTAATACATGTTATATCTAAATATTTTGCATACATTATTTATAATCTTCACTAATACTCTATAAGTTAAGGAGGAATCATTAAAACAAACAAAACCTTTTTAGATTTGATTACTATCTCTGTCAATGTCTAGCTCTATGACCTAAGATAAATTTCTTACTCTCTCTAGTATTAGTTTTTCCTATCTGTGAAATGGGTATTAAAGTAACTACCCTTAATTATTATGAATATTAGATTAATTGGCACATGAACTCTCAATAAATGACACCTAGAATTATAATGATAAGGTTAAATTAGAATAGGAGCAATCATGGTTATCATCCTTGGTTTATAGAGGGGAGACTGAGGTTCAGAGAAATTAAACAACCTCACCGTCATGTAGCAAATAAATACATGAGCTAAGATTCAAGCCCAGGTCTGTCCATCTTAGCTAGCCCATGCACTTTGTACCACATTATGCCTGGGAAGGCCTCGTGGCAGAGGGCACAGTATTTGGATACAGAAAAGACATTCTGCATGGTACCCGCATGGCAAAGGCTACAGATGAATGCTATTTGAGGAGAAAGGCATCTCACTTAAGCAGATCAGATCAGAATACAAAACCCAAGGAGCTCAAGTTGAGTCAACACAGGGAGTTTGGCTTACAGGAGGCCTTGAGCCAGTTGGAGGAGTTGAGACTTGATCACTGCCTAAATCCCGTCATAAATCTGTGAACCAGTTGATCAGTCTCTGTGCAATTACGAGGCTGTTCTTTTTTTAACTTAATTCTTTAGGCTGGTAGGAACATTCCTTTACTCAAGTGAAGGCTAAACGCATGCTTCTCTACGCTCCTCAAATCCTACCTCAAATTTGTCTTAATCCTTTGAGTCCATGTGAGGAGTGGAGTTCACGTTCCCATATATTAACCAGGTTGTGAAAGAAAAACCAACCAAACTCTTATCTGTGGTTACAGCATTGCAACAAATTTACTCAAGTTAGATCCTCCAGCAGGCCCATTAAACCAACACAGCTGCTCACCATTAGTTACCCCCTCTCATTTGGCTGTTTGCCCAAACCACCCCATCAATGAGCTATGAGCCACCACACCTGGCATGCTCATGTCTGAACCAAGTCATGTGAAGAATGTTATCAAAAACATTTTTAAGAAACAAATAAAGTGTATGTGTGTGTATTAGAATATGTACATAAACGTGCATGTTCATATATACATATGATTAACATGTGTGTTCAAGAAACGCATACAACTAAGGATTCCCTCCAATTAAAAATGGAAACAACAGATTATTTATGCAAAAATTCCCCTAGTTATTTTGTTGTTTCAAAGACAGTACTCTCCTTAAAAAATGTGTAATCTCTTCCTCAAGTTATTTACTTTGGCATATATGATTTACTCCACACACAAAATGAAAATGTATTAGCAAAAATGAACAGTAAAAGGACAGAGAATGAAGTTTTAGGGAAATTTTCATTAACATTGAAAATGAATAGTTATTCCCTATGATACGTTCATAGGCAATTATTTTCCATACTTTTCAGAAAAAAATATATATGCTTATCAATTTGAAAGAAACTGCATGGAAGATTAAAACAAATATCTTGGAATCCTTTGAAACTTTTCAGTCTTCTCAACAAGAAAACAAACCAAAAACTACTGATAATTCGAATCATCAACTGAAAGATGAAAAGTGTTGTAATTACTCAAGACATGTTCTCCCTCCCTGGCCTGTAGAATCCCAGTGGTTTCATTATATGACACTTTTCAGCAGTTTTAGCTGGTTTGTGGCACAACCTCCCCAAAGAAATATGAAGAGTTGTTTTCAAACGGAACTTTTATTTTTAATATGGATTGATTTTTTTTTTTAAGGCAGCCCCAAGCAGCCCAGTATATCAAACAGAAACCATCACACCAATCCCAACACATCAGGGAGTAGTGTTAGCACGTGGGGTTTGTTGTTTCTAGCAGGTATCTGTGTAGCCAGAGAGGTCACCACTCAGCAAGGTGCTTTCTTTCTGGTGTATAATAAAAGAAATCACTAGGAATAAGGGGGGAAATGGGCTTGGGAAATAGGAGAGGACCTTGTCAATCTCCAAGATGCTAGAAAATGATTGTGGAAGTCTTTTGTTAGGGAATCCTATAATGGCATTGCAGCTCCTCTCTTGTGGACACGAACAGCAAGCAACTAGCCTAAGATGGTGAGGGTGACGGAGAATTAGACAAATTGTGAAAAGGCCCTGGAAAGGACATTACTGGTACTTGGAATCATAAAGGCCAAAATTGTATTATTATTTACCTTCAACAGCAGTGTGTTTATAAACAGGATTTCTTGGGGGAAAAAACCCAAGAGCATATATGTTTATTATGAGTGTATGTATCTAAAATATTTTACAAATGGGGAAAGAAAAAGGCCCTACAGAACTGTTCTTGCATATTCTATGGGTCACAAATGGATTTTTTTAATATTAAGGATTTATATTACTTCCAAGAAAAGGACATTCGGGTTGTTCCCAATCCTCTTAATTTTAAACATATGAAACAGTGAGAAGGTTAGCATTGCACTGGAAATGATTTTGATGCATATAACAGAGCTATTTAAAAAACAGCAGAAAGAGATGGTTCTATTGTGAGGTTTCAGGATAGCTAGTAGGGCTGTAAGACCCTATGGCTATCATAGTGGGTATTACCCACTCGGCAAGATAAACGAATATTCCTGAATCTTGAATTTTAGGAAACTACACTGTAAAGTGCTAACATTTTTAGCCATACAATTCTGTCTCAGTGCACACTTTTCTCAATCCTCCCACAGACACTTTAACAAAAAGGAGCATCTTTTTTGTAATGTTTATATAGGTGTTAGAATCCAAGTTTTATTGTTTAATAAAGACAAATGTATTTTTGAGTAAGATCAAAAAACATGTCATTAACTAATTATATCCTTTTTCCTCTGGGTATTTTCTCTAAATTGTTTGTTATGAGCAATCACAATTCATGACTTACCAGGAGGTTAGATTGTTGTTCCTTCAGATAATAACATTAAAGGCAAAAGCAATATGGTTGCAATAATAATCACAAGTGTTTGCCTAATGATATAGATCGTTACCTGTGATATGCCCGGCACTGTACTTGAGCCACTGTACTGGGGAAGCCGGGAAAGGGGGTGTTACAGAGAGGAGCTGGTGCCTGCCCTCACAGATTCCAAACTAGTGGAGGAGATAAACATGGACATGAATGATTGTGACTGAATTGGATAAGTTGTCGTAGAGTTAGCCGTAAAGCCTCACAGTGACCAGGAATACTGTTAAGTACAGGAAATGCTTATGGAATGAACAAAGTGGCCTTCTGCCTGCCCAGCCTGCAACCTGCACACTGTGCTGACATTCTCATCCCCTCTTGACTGGATTCCACTTAATAGCCCATTTGACCTGTGGCCCTGGCCGGATTTTTCTCGTACCTCCCAGACTTAACCCATTCTAGCCAGTAATACTCTATTGTATCAAAGTATCCAGAATTATTTCTCCTGAGGAGAGCCAAATCGAAGCTGTTCCCAGTAATAATGAAATATTTCAGAATCACATCAACTCTTTTTCATATGTTGGGGAGCAGTGCAATCTTATCATTAGACTACTAGAAGAGCCCTGGGCTTGGATTAGGAGACCAACCCATAGTATGAATACAAGCAAGCCATTTCATGAAAATCTACCTGAGATTTATATCACCACTGCACTTATCTGGGTTGGCAAGGTTCTTTCTTCCCATGCGCTTATGTTGCATTTAGCATAAGAAATCATGAGGTAGATTCCTGAGCCTTTGTTATAGACTCATGATCCAAACAGCTAGGCTTCCTACAGGTATAAATCACAAAGAAATATAGTTTTTTTTCTTTTTTGCTCCATGAAAACAAAATTTTTATTAAAACAGTTAAATGAAAATGTTAAAAAATATAGGAACTCTCTTTATAGAAAGGACACACAACATAGAGCAAGACTTAGAGGAATAACACCACCATAGATTTTTGAGAGCTGGAAAATCCCCTTCTAACTGAGGCTCAGAAATGATGACCCAGAGTGGCTTAGTGACTTCACCAAGCCTGCACAGCGAATCCTGGGGAGAGCTGGGAGGGACGCCTAACTTGCATACTCCCATTAGAGTCTCCCTCCACTGAACTCATCTGTACTTAACTCTAATTAGTGACTCCTCAAAACCCACTGAGGGTTCTCTGTATACTTGAGTGAGATGGTAGAGTGTTTCCTTAAGTTTTACCTTGAATCTCTTCACTAAGTCCACACACAACCTTGGGACTTTTCAGGAACCTCCAAGCCCTTGCACAAGACCCCTGGTTTTAACTCGCTCACGAGACAGCTCTATGCCTCCTACTTATGATTTCTTCAGAACCACCCCAGTTGCCTACATACGGTCCCAGCATTTTGTCCTTCTTTCTGAGATGGGGCAAAGTAAAAGAAGGAAACAAAAAGATAGGTATAATATTTGCTCATACAACGCTAATTGTCTGAAGCAAATGGGGGAGGTTTTATTTCTTTTCCACCTGTATTAATTCACCCCCAACTTCTCCATAGTCTTGCTTTTTGATACTTTCAGATGTAAACATACTCCTTAAGCTTTTGTTCCTTGGAGAGAAGTTTATCCAGCACTTATTGTGGGCCAGGCAGTGATGCTGGGGACTGGACAGGCTGCTGTGCCGTCCACATGCTACTGTGCAGTCCGGCCGCGGTTGCTCTCGCGGAGCTAACAGTCTGGAGGAACGAAACAAATCCCAGCAACACATACCTTGTATGTTTACCTTGTACTAAATGATCGAGGAAAACAACAGGCGCTGTGAGAACGAGTATTGCAAAGATCCGATTTAAACTGGAGAGAGAAAAAAATACTGCTTGCTTCCTGTGGTTTTCTAATTTGTCTTATGACAAAACTATACTTTTTAAAAAGGGATGATATTTGTTTCCCCAGAACAAAGCTTTCAGGAAAAAACAAACAAACAAAAAACATCATTTATCTCTATTGCCTCAACTTCATCCTCCACATCACAGATGATCATTTGATCCTCACACTACTGACTTCACACAGGCAAAATAAAATAAGATCATTAATGAGAAGTTGCTGCTAACATTCCCATATTATTTAGAACAACTCTAATAGGGTCTACATTTATACAAAGTTTTCAAAAATGGTAAGAATAACAGCAATACTCCTGGAAGCATTTTGACAAACTGAAACTTAAACATCATTTCTCACCACAGGTTTTGATGGTAATAAGAAATGCCAGCTTTCTAAAAGTGCAACAAAACTTAGTATTTCCAAGTGGACCAGCAAATATGCCCTGTTACCTCCTGTGCTAGTTATAAAATCTGCCTTTAATTTTGCTTAACAGGAATAAAAGCTTATCATGCAGCCAAATCCCTCCAGCAATGTTCTCAAAGGTTCTGCATGTGGAAGCCTGCTGCCTTTCAGCTTCCCCGTTAAACACCTGTTCTGGGCTTGCGCCATGCTCTGGTTTCGCACTCAGGTGGAGAGTCTTGCTTAAGGGGACAGGCAGGTATTTTTGCTGTCACCAAAGACAGCTAATTTGGAAAACCTAATCTTGCAAAGGGGCCAAGTTTCAGTTCTCAGAGTGTTGGGTTTAAGATAGAAGGGACTCCGCCCAGAAATGCAACCTGAATACTTCCCGATTTGCCCCCCTCTTGTCTTTGCTGAGAATCCCCTCAATAACTGACACATTTTGTAGATTTCGGGCAGCCAGGTCGACAGTGCGCAGCTCCCCGTCTTTTCTGTCACCTGGCTAATTTACTACTTTCCTCCTCCAGTGGACATAGCAACTCCTGACAAGCAGTTGCCTTGTGGTTTATTTCAGTTAATTCGAACACAATTATAAGTTGAGAAATTAGTTATGGGGATTGAAGGAAGGAGGAACTTTACAGGTGTGAATTCATAGCCATTTCTGATTCAAATATTTCCAAAGGAAGTCCATGCTAAACCAATACCATCCCCCAACTTTTAAGGCCACTGCATCTCTTCATGAAAAAAGATCTATTTTACAGGCTATAATCTTGCAATTTCTTTTAACCCTAAGGATTAATCTTTGCATGTCCTCCTTTG
The DNA here is from genome assembly GCA_004026545.1 of Mormoops blainvillei. Classification (NCBI taxonomy): domain Eukaryota; kingdom Metazoa; phylum Chordata; class Mammalia; order Chiroptera; family Mormoopidae; genus Mormoops; species Mormoops blainvillei. The sequence continues at coordinate 56,276 of PVJD01000817.1, forward strand.
AAAAGCACTACACCAGAATAAAAAACTTCCATTGAATAGGTGTTCTGATAATAAAGGGCTGGTGATGCTAGTCAGTGATTTCATTTCAAAACTGTGACTTAAAATGCACAGCACTGTTGATGGCTGCTGATCTTAATGCTGATCAAAACCAAAAGTAGCTACTCTCTGTTCCAAAAGGATTTTGACTTCAGAAAGAGAATTCTGCACTTAGGGCATTAGTTTGGAAGATTCTGCCATTAAAGTTTTGGACAAAGAGCAAATAATTCCTGCTTACTTAGTCATAATCACTACTGCATAAATGGGGAAAAACAAAGTCAAGAGGTTACACACGATTCTTACAATCCCAAAGAAATTCTGCTGGAGGACTAACTCTGAGAACAATTACAGTGGACAACATGGTTGGACTGCTGGCTATTCATGTATGCATACAATATTTATTGAGCACCTACTATGTTCCAGCAACTCCAGATAATTGGCGAGCCAAACCAAGATCCTTATCTTCATAGAGCCTACCTTCTAGTGGTTGTCAGGAATAATGTTTATATATTTTTGGTTAAGTTTGCCTCCATTAAATGCTTCACTGTTGTTTTGATTCTACTCTATTGGAAGATAAAACCAGCATACCTGGAACTAAAACAAGACATTTACATGCATGTATATAAGAATTAGAATAAAACTGGGAGTGCTAAGAGCCTCCTAAGATTAATCAGGAAAAGCCACTAGGTCTAGTAAGCCTTGAGCTTGCTTTAAAGAAGAGATGATGTGAGAGAGAGAGAGGGGAAAAAATGTCCTGGCTGGAAACAGCAAGACAAAGGGCACACAGAATGGAAAGAGCACATGATTCCAGGAGAAAAAGGAAACTATTTGCCATTAAGGCCAGAATTCAAAAACAACCTATAGAATTTTAGTTATATTATCATTCTCTTTACAAAAGAATTATAATAATAACAATATGATATGATAAAATATATTGACATATTATAAGATGACCTACACAGGACAACTTTTATCTAATGACACATATTCTACAAATATAATGACTTATGATATGATGACTTTTCAAGAAAGAAATGTGCTTTCTAAAAGAGCACCCACAAGTAAAACCATAGATTAAGGTCAAATCTCAACAGTCAAAATCTTTTTTAAAAGAGTTAAATATTTGGTGTCTTCTTTGGCAACTAGAACTTATCTTTTCATTATTTATCTCATTTCTTAAGCTGAAAAAAGATTTAATGTGCAATACAAATGTTTAAGAAGTGAAATACATTTGTTGTAAGGCAAATACAAATGATGTTTTGATAAAATATATTTAGGAGTAATGTCACCAGTTACTAGGGGGACATATTAAAAGTGGTGGTATGTCAAAGGTACCTTCGGAGCCCTCTGTGCTTTATTTCAGATGGCCCACTGGCCCTAGTGATTATGGGTAAGTAAGTAGGTGTTTAAAGAAGTACCAATGGACACATCAAAATTGCAACTAAAACGTAGAACAACCATCACTCAGAAACATCAGAAATCAAGTTGAATGGAAGCCTGACAACTACAGAATTAAAGAAACCACATCCACCCAGACTGGTAGGAGGGGCAGAGACACAGAATGGGCTGGTCCCACATCCATGTGTGGTGGATAAAAATTTGGGAGGGAAATCTTGGGAGTGAGGAGTCCCAGCCCCACACCTGGCCCCCCAGCCCAGGATTCCAAGGCCAGGAAGACAAGTCCCCATAACTTCTGGCTGGAAAAACCAATGGGATTGAGTCAATGAATGAAACTACTCAAGTTCCAAGCAGTTCCTCTTAAGGAGCCCACACACAGCCTACTCAAACTCACTCTCCCTGAGCTCCAGCACCAATGTAGCAACTTGAAAGGCACCAGTGGCATACAGAGAGGAACTGGAGTGTTTGGAATCAAGGTCAGAGGTAGGAGACAGCTCTCTCTCAGACAGAAAGGCAGGCAGAGGCCATTGTCCCGTTCCTGAACCCTCCCCACAAAAGAGCCACAGAGCTGGCAGGTGGGTGCCATTAATGAGATGCCATCAACCTGGCTAACTCTATTTGCCCCACCCTGGAGGTCCCCTGAGACTCTGTCCCACCCAGGTTATGCGGCCACCCAAGCTGTTAACAGTTACTTTTCCATACGAATGGTTGGTCTTGGCTCATCATTCAGAACTTCCTAAATCCTATCAAACAAGCAACAGCTGGCATCACCTGGCTCCCAGCCCCTGTACCTCTTGCTAAGTGGCCCCAGGCCCAGCACTAGTGGCAGCCAGCCTAGGTTCACAGCTTGGCTTCACCTGTGAATCTCCAAGCCCAGTACAAGTAGCAGCCATCTCAGATTGCTTTGTAGCTCAGACAGGGTGGCCCTGGGAAAACACAGGTGGGAGCTGATCTTGGCCTGTATAACCCAGGAAGCCCTGGAGCCAGCACACCCAGTGAACAGCTATAGACCACATGGAAGCACCACCACCCTGCCCCTGCACAGCTGATCCTCCATGGAGGACAGAGGTTGGTGGTCAGTGGCCACAGCCAGTCCTTGCAGCTGACTGACCTAGGTAAATCCCTCATCTTGATCTGTTAACAGCAACGAAGTCTCAACTACTCAACCCACACCAAGGGCTCACCTCAAGTGCCCAGCCTGAGTGATAGGAGGCTGTGCCACTGGACCCTACAAGATACCTACTATATTAGGCCATGCTACCAAGACAGGGAGTCATAGCAGCTCCACCTAATATATAGAAACAAACACAGGGAGGCTGCAAAAATGAGGAGACAAATAAATATGGTCCAAATGAAAGAACAGATCAAAGCTTCAGAAAAAGAGTTAAACAAAATGGAGATAAGCAATCTGTCAGATGCAGAGTTCAAAACACTGTTTATAAAGATGCTGAAGGAACTTAGTGTGGACCTTCAATCGCATAAAAAAGATCCAGTCAAAAATGAAGGATATACTTTATTAAAATACAGAACTATTTCAGGGAAACAACAGTAGAGTAGATGAAGCTGAGAATCAAATCAGTGATTTGGAACATAAAGAAGGAAGAAACAACCAATCAGAACAACAAGAAAAAATTTTTTAAAATGAGGAAAGTATAAGCAGCCTCTGGGACAACTTCACGAAGTCCAACATTTGCATCATAGGGGTACCAGAAGGAGAAGAGAGAGAACAAGAAATTGGAAATCTATCTGAAAAAACAGTGAAAGAAAACTTCTCTAATTTGGCAAAGGAAACAGACATGCAAGTCAAGGAAGCACAGAGAATCCCAAACAAGATGAATGCAATGAAGTCCACTCCAAGACACATCATAGTTAAAATGCCATAGGTTAAAGATAAAGAGAGAATCTTAAAAGCAGCAAGGAGTTAGTTACCTACAGGGACGTTCCAATAAGACTGTCAGTTGATTTCTCAAAAGAAACTTTGCAAGCTGGAAGAGATGGGCAAGAGATACTCAAAGTCATGAAAAGCAGGGACCTACAGGCAAGATTGCTCTACCCGGTAAAACTATCACTTAGGATCAAAGGGCAGAAAAAGAGCTTCCCAGACAAGAAGAAACTAGAGCAGTTCATCATCACCAAACTATTATTATATGAAATGTTAAAGGGATCTAATTAAGAAAAAGAAGAAAATAAAAACTATGAACAATAAAATGGCAATGAATACATATCTATCAACGAGTGAATCTAAAAAACAAACAAAGCAAACCAGAAGAACAGAAACAGAATCATGGATACAGACAGCACTTTAATGGTTGCCAGATGGGAACCATTGGGGGAATGGAGGAAGAGGTGAGGGGATTAAGAAGTACAGATATGTAGTTACAGAATAGCCTTGGGGATGTAAAGTGCAGTCTAGGAAATGGAGTAGCCAAAGAGCTTACATGCATGACCCATGGACATGGACCATGATGGGGGGACTGCCTGAGGGAGTGGGAGGTGCTGGGTGGAGGGGGGCAAAGGGGGAAAAATTGGGACAACTGTAATAGCATAATCAATAAAATATAATTCTTTAAAAAAATACCAATGATTCCCAGTATTTCCAATATGCAACTTCTTTTAATTTTAAAAAAGTATCCCCCCAAATAGCAGTTATTCTTTTATTATTCACTACGCAGGCAATACTTGGTGCTTGTGCATGTTCCAGGGACCCCACGATTCTGAGGTACAGATGCGAAGCCTCACTTTCTTGATGGTGGCCTCTCACCCATCCCACCCATCCCACCTCACATGAGCACATGACATAGCTGGCTGAAACTCTTCTGCATTTATCCTGCTCACTAGTAACACAAAGTACTCAAAGTAAAGATGCATTGACTAATAAATTTAATCTCCTTACCCCCAATTATATAAACATCTGTTGAATTAAATACAAGAGAATATACTCCTGACCCAGATTTTGGCTTTAAAATAGTGTTAAACAGAAACCCAGATTGATGGTTTACTCATTTTAAAAAATAAATGAGGGACATTTGTGTTTCCTGTGCATATGTATTTCCAATTGGTTTTTACAAGGTTATCTCAACTGGAGAAAAAGTCAAATCTTTATAGATTCTTCAGAAAGGCTTCAGTGCCATCCAACCAGGCTTTCATTGGAACTTTCAGTTACTTCCTAGAAGGCAGAGCAATGCATGGAATGCCTATTAATGATTAAAAGAAGGTGCGTGCTTGTTTCTGTGGCTCTGCTTCCCTCTCTAATAGGCCCCTTTGTGCTCGTTCTCTCCGTTGCAGAAGGCAGCGCCGAAGGCAGAGGAAGGCAACGGCTGGTCGGCTCCCAGGCCTCACTCCGCTCTGTATATAATGACGCCCCCACCTTCAGCTTTTCAAATGGCACCACAATGAAGTGGGTTTGAAGCTCTTTCCATCCCCACTGCACACAGTGTACATTTTCCTGGCGGGTGAGGTGGAGGCCGAGGACTTCCACCTCTTGCCTCATCATTCCTGGTTCTCCATCTGAAACGCAGAAGAAAACTGATGGTGGTGGGAGGAAGGATTTACCCGCCTAACCCATCCTCTGCTTTCCTTGACAATTTGAAAATAGAAAGTCTAGCAGAAAAATTTTAAAGAAATAAACAATACAAGTGATGACCCATCTTACCAGCGTTTAATTCTAAATGTAAGGTAAGCGGTGTTGCATTGCATTCCCAAATTATTTTTATGGTTTTCACTTTGCAATTGTTGCAGACAAACAACTACACTCACACCGGTGAGCGTCTCCTGGTCCTGGCTTCCTGGATCATGTGGGTGCAAAGGAGCAGTGATCCGGCAGGCCGGGCCATTTCCAGTGGGAAACTGTTGCTGTCTCCCCATAATTACATTCGTGTGACCTCAATACCCGAGTGCATTACGGAACTGTCAGCTGAAGAGAAAAGGAGTCTCATGTGGCATCCCAAGCCAAGTAAAGGGGCCATTTAAAACTTCTTCAAAATCCAAGGGAAGCAGAGTTACGGAGAACCATCCCTTTAAGACAGGAAAAGCAGCTGCAGCCCCGTGTCACAGATTTGGCTTAAATGAGGGTTTGGAAGCCCCAGCACTCTTGGGAAAATTGTGAGTTTAACACAATGCCCAGGCAAATATTCGTTTTTATGGTAAGTTCAACTGTGAACATTTCTAAAAAATTTTTTTATTATATTTTTTCCATTACCATTTATTTCCCTTATACCCCCTCCCCCTGCAATCATCACACTGTTGTCCATGTCCATGAGTCCTTTTTCATTTTGCTTGATCCCTCCGCCCCCTAAACATCCCCAATAGCTGTCAACCTGCTCTCCATCCATAAGTCTGTCTCTGTTTTGCTTCTTAGTTCGTTAATTAGATTCCACTTATGAGTGAAATCATAAGTGGAATCTTTCTTAATTATAGCCCTTTCTTTCTCTGACTGGCATATTTCACTCAGCATAATATTCCCCAGGTCCATCCATGCTGTCACAAAGGGTAAAATTTTCTTCCTTTTTATGGCCGAGTAGTATTCCATTGTGTAAGTGTCCCCTAGTTGTTTTAACCACTCATCTATTGATGGACACTTGGACAACTGTGAACATTTTTTATACTGTTTGTCCCGATCCTTTTTATGTTGGTGAAGAAAATTCATCATGACCAAGTCAGGACCTATGCTGCTGTTCAGATATCTTTTTAGAAAGATTTGGAATTACATTTAATTTCTTCCCCTTCCTCCCACACATTTAACTAAGATTTACTTTTTAGAAAGGCACATCCAGCCCTGGCTGGGAAGCTCAGTTGTTTATAGCATCATGCCCACTACCCCAAGGTTTTGGGTTCAATTCCCAACCACGGCACATACTAGAATCAACTAATGAATGTATAACTATGTGGGACAACCAATCAATCTCTCTCTCTCTCTCTCTCTTCCTCTCTCTCTCTAAAACCAATAATTTTTTTTAAAAAGGTACATCCATGACCTTCCTCCTACCCCAGGATATCCCTGAAAGAAGTGGTTGCACCTCAGAAGAGGCTCTTGGCAAAGCATTAACTGAGGGACCAGCATAGCACCTCTTGCTCTTTTCAAGTCTTAAGAACAGGGCTGTTCTTTGGGCCCCTGGAATTTTCACACCACCACTGACCACCAAGTAGCTTCAGCCTCACTCCGTGAACTGGAGAAGGACCCTCTCCTCCTACAACAGGGCATCAGGCCACAGGCAGCTCTCGTGGCTGCCACAGGGTTCGTCTCACTCAACAGTGAGGAAAAGACATCACAGCCTCACGCAGTTTCTGCACAACCTAACAGAAACCCACAACCCGTGGGGAGGGGGGAGGCTGGAGGCTGGAGGAAGGACATGTCATCATGCCCACTAGAGAACCCCAACCAGGGCACCCAGAATTATACATTCTGCTCCCGGCCCAGGCCTTCAGGCTGATTTCTTTAGCCTTACCTTCACTAAGACTTCCTACTTCCAAGGAAAAAAATGGCTAAAAAAATGCCAAAGACACAACAGGCTCTTATAAAACAACTGTCTTATGGTTAAGTGTAAATTAAATAACAGAACATGTGGGTTGAATTTTCATTAAAACACACAGGGGTTTCACAATTAAATTCTCCTGCAAAATGCATTTTGATTTTTTTTTTTTTTGGCTGTGGTCCAAATATTTGCAACAGAGCAAAGGTGTCAAAATATAGTTTAAAACTTTTAAGAAACTCAAAACTGGACTTGGCTCTGGCACCCTGATATTTATGATTCTGCTACCATTCTTTACACCATGGCACTGAAGTGATATTCAAGAGTGTCCTGCCATAACTCATTATATAACTGAATTCATTCACTCATTTTAACAAACTTTTACTGGTCACCTACCATGGGCCAGCTACTATATGCTAAGCATTTTTTTTTCCCAGATGTATTAGATGACATTACATCCTAACAGTAGTTTGGTATTGGAATTAGCTCTGAAAAGAACAAGTCCAAAAGATGTTTGTTAAATACTGTACTAAATTTCATGGTAGTGGAGTTTGTGTTGTTTTCAGAAACTTAGCACATTTAGTAAAAAATATGTCAGATTAGAGGTAAGGAAATAGCTAACATGCATTTTCTTGCTTCTTAACTGTAATTACTCCTGTGAGCTCTGACAAGTGAACAGATAACCGCCTGTGGTAAATGCGAACTTGCACCACTCAAACCCTCTTCAAGAAAATGCTGTGGGGAGAGTGGGGAGCTGACAGACTTCAGCTAAAGGGTCCCTTGTGACAAGCCTCAGGTTGGAACCAAGGTCTCATTTTACTCCAGAGTCACTTGGCCAACAGCTGCGCAAGGCCGGGACACGAAGGCTTGAACCAGTGAGGCACAGGCGAACGCAGGACTCCTCTAATGAGAAATCTCTCTGCCCCGGAGCTCCCTGTTGAGCTGACAGAGACCTTGTCAGGCCTACGGCCCTGTCTGATGGGTCCCCTTGCCCACTCCTCCCTCTGCCCTTTCTTTTCCCAGGTGTAACTCAGAGATGGCCTCCTGGAGAACCAGAACCCAACCTGCAGCACTTCCCGACAACAAAGGGGCTGATAGGTAAGGTCGAAACTCTAATGAAAGTCTTCATTTAAGAACATGTCATTCCCTACACTGTAAGTACTACTTTTCTATGTTGGAAAATGAATAATAGATATCTAGACATCTGTTACCTGTTTGACAGGTTTCTTTCTTTTTCGTTTCTCTGACATGGAAATTTCAGGACAGGCATTCCAAAAATTCAACACTAAAATAAACCAACAACAATGACCACATGGGCATCTTAATAGAGCATAAGAATCAGATAAACCTCTGTATTATTTTCCACATTTTATGGTTTACAGAAGAAAGAGGGAAAGAGAAGGGAGGAGGTTAGGAGGGAGGGAGGGAACACACAGGTGGCCAGGGATACAGGTAGCCTGTATTTTTCTTCTTAATTCACCCTCCAACTACAGCAGTCAGATCAATTATTTTTCTTTTATTGTCATAATTTCTTAAAAGTGAAAAAATCTGCCCTAATTATAAAATTTATCAAGATAGTTAAACCTTTTGGCCTTCCTAGAATAAGTATTTTATACATGTAAGATTTCTTAAAATATTAAACATGAGATTAAGCCTTTTAAAATTGTCCTTTAATGCCATCTTGAAGTCATGAAACATACTAATCACATTTATATAATTTTGTACTTTTTGTTTGAATTCTTCAGGTATAGTAGTAGTTTGTGAAACACCACTTCATTGATAGCATTATGCACAAGACTTCCTTATCCACACACAAATGATAAAAACAATAAGTAACTGGCATCTCTTTCCTTTTTACTCTTTCCCTTATGTCAGTGATTTCTCTTAACCTTGGCACATTAGAATCGCCTTCAGGTGAGGGGAGGCATCTTAAAAAATATATGGGTACCTTACAAAACACTTGAATAGACATTTCTCCAGAAAAGATATACACATGACCAGTAAATAAATGAATAGAGGTTCATTAATCATTGGGGAAATGCAGATGAAAACCACAGTGAAGTATCACTGTACAACTTTATACCCATAGAATAAATATAGAATATCTGTAATTTTTTTAACGAAAAATAACAAGTGTTGGTAAAGGTGTGGAGATATTGGAACCCTGGTACATTGCTGGTAAATCGCAAAATGGTTCGATGTTGTGAATAACAGTTCTTATGTTCCTCAAAAAGTTAAGCATAGAATTACCACATGATTCAGCAATTCCATTCTTAGGTATATATGCAAAAGAATTAAAAACAGGTATTCAAACAAATGCATGTACATACATGTTCTTAAAAGTACTACTCACAATATCCAAAATGGTGGAGAATTAACAGATGAATGGATACTCATACAAAGGAATATTATTTAGCCATAAAAAAGAATGTAGTATTAATACATGCTATGACATAGATGAACCTCCAAAACTTTATGCTAAGCAAAAGTAGCCAGACACAAAAAATCATATATTGTATGATTCTGTTTATACACAAGAGCTAAATCCATAGAAACAGAACACATATTGATGTTTCCCGGAGGCTAAGGAGAAGAAGAGAATGAGAAGCACCTATCTAATGGGAATGGGATTTCTTGGGAGGGGGGGTAGTGCAATGTTTTGGAACTAGATGGAGGTAGTGGTTACACAACATTGTGAACATACTAAGTGAACTGAGTTGCTCACTTGAATGGTTAATTTTAAGTTATGTGAATTTCACCTTACTTTACTTTTTAAAAAGGTGAAAGAAATATATATACGTACCTGGTCACTTCCCTAGATTGAGTGAATCAAAATATCTTGGAGCCCAGGATTCAATAGTTTTTAAAGTTCCCTCAGGTGCTGTTATTGTGCAGCAAGGGTTGAACCTGGACCTATAATTGTATCTTTATTAAGATGACTAAGTAGATAGTAAAGGTCTCAATAACTTGGCCTTTGAAAGTTACTTTTTTTGGTTATCTAGTCAGAAAATTAACAGAGCATCTACAATGTGCATTATGCCATCTGATACTCTGCACAAATATTTAAAAAGATAGGCGAGGAAACTTGTTTTTATTGCGAGCCCTTAGCAAGTGCAAGAGCTTCATCAGACATTTTCTCAGCGATTCCCACCATTCTCTGGGAGGTAGACTCTACCTGGAGACACTGGACTCTATGCCCATCAGGAAAAGGAGGCTCAAAGGAGTTACCTAATTTGATTAGGGTTACCCATCTGTTGAGGGGCAAAGCCAGGATCACGTTCAGTTTTTAAGTGTGTAACTGACATCTTGAGATCCTGACATAAAAGAGATATCAGCCTCATAGGGGAGTTGGGCAAATCCACAATGAACTGGGGGTGACAGCAGAAGCTTTGGATCAGGATAGACCTGGATTTAACCCCCAGCTCTGCCCCTACTTTACTGGCCACATGGCAGGAGGCAGCTAACTAACATAGGTTTCCACACGTGCACAAGGCAGGATTCCTCCCTCCTATAGTTATTGTAAGGGTTACATGAGATAATGTCTGCAAAGCATTTGGGCATAGTGCACACCCCCAATAAGCCTTCAATAAACGATACCTCTTCTTTTGTTTTTATTTTATTTTATTTTATTTTTATGAATACTGCCACTAGTACTGCTACTAGGGAAGGATGCATTTTGACCCACTAGCCAACCCTTCGGTCTTGGGCGCAAACGTCACTAGTCCCGGAACCCCCATCCCACTCGACTCCTCTGTGCAGCCTAAGACTATCGTTTTCTTCTATTGTTCTATCTAAAGGCTAATTTTTGAAAAACTCTTAAAACATTTAAATAGCAGAATTTACTGGCACAAGTTGATCATAAATTCAACAGACATAGGGTCTAAAGAAATGCATCTATTTTAGGGATAAACAAGCTAATTCTAGCCTAACTTTGTTCATTCTTATAAGCACACATTTTTTGGTAATGTGAACAGATAAATTTTACTGTAGAACTCCATTTTTTTCTCATTGAAGTTTCTTTTTTATTTTTTTAAGATGAACTAAAGGACATATTCCAAGAAGCAAGAGTGTAATTATATATTGAGCCTCCCCTGTATGGCCTGACAGAAGTCTACCATCACTTAAGGAACCATTACAGCATATACTTAATGTCGGCTTGATCGAAAAAAACACTTTCACAGGCTCTCTTTGATTGACACATTTGAAATGACATCAGTTTCCAGCTTTAAAACCTACTGTTATTAGGTCTCTGTTGCTATTTATGTTAGAAATATGTGCATGTGTGTCAAAACAATATATCAACTTTGCTGATTGGCTGCATCTCGATTCTGTTGCCAAGGGTAACAGAACAATTGCTTTTAATCTTTCCCAAATTGCTTCTTGTTGTCTTCCCCCCCGCAAATACTTGGGGTTTTGAGGGATGTTTTTTCACTCCAAAGCAAAAATAAAGAAATTGTATGTAGGGAGAAAACAAATACATATTGTCTGTGTGTGTTAAAAGGAAAATTCAGTTCAAAAGGCATTCTTGGTACATATGCTACTGTGTACTGCCACCTGTCACAGGCACGGCGGTGGTACTGATTCTTAAGGCTGAGTCCGTTAGGAAAAGACCATCTCCACTCCCGAATGATGTAGCACCCCGTCGTTGATTCTTCAGGGGCAAAGTTTTCTCTCTTTTGGCAAAAAGGTGAATTCAGAGGTTCTTCTCTGGAAGGCAGAAATGATTAAGAGAGAAAATAATGTCTTCGGAGCTTCTTACAATCTTTCCTGCCTCAGTGGGTCATGAACAAGTCCTTATGGATTATGAGTCCCAACCCCAATCTTCGGACTTTTGAAAGATTAAGAAAACTGATCTTCAGGCTCACATATGTACACGGTGTGCCTGTAAATTAGCCAGACAGGTTTCTTTTTATAGTCTGCCTTATTTTACGTTAAAAGCTCTCAAGCTTCACTAGGGTACTTGTTACAAAGGTTCCGGGCAACACCCTCAGTGAGTTTGGTTCCTTAGGACTGGGCTGGGGCCCAACAATTTTCTAATTAAATGATGATTCAGAGGCAGGTAGGCCGAGGTCCACATATTAAGAAATGCTGATTTGTATGTGCTTTCCAAATGCTACATCAGTCCCTGAAACAGCAAAAGCTCCCTTTATGGACAGTCTTTGTGCACCCCGCAGTTCTTAAACTTGACCCCTTCCCTGCAATAATTAATTAATTAATTAATCACTCAATTAATTATAAACTAAATACCCTCAAATGTACCCTACTTGATATTGTCTTCTACCTGTTTTATTAAAAGTTAAGGCTTTAAGAGAATGTAAATATCCTTAGAAGTTGTAACACACTTCAAGCTGATTTGCCACCTCTTCCAAATGGGTTGGTGGTTTTGGTGTGATGAGGGGGGGAAGAGAAAAAAATAATAAAACTAGATATTAATGTTATGGGTTGAATTGTGTGCCCCCCCCACCCCATTCACATGTTGAAGTCCTAATCCCAGTACTTCAGAGGGTCACTGCAGATACAAGTCGTTAAGGTGGCCTCATTAGAGGGGTCGTATGAAAAGGAGAAAGGCACATACAGAGGGAGAATGATGTGAAGACATAGGAAGAACACCGTCTATAAACCACGGAGAGAGGACTAGAGCAGACCCTTACCTCTCAACCCTCAAAGGAAACACCTTGATTTTGAACTTTTAGCCTCCAGAAATGTGACCCAATAAATTCCTGTTGTTTAAGCCACCCAGTTTATGGTACTTTGTTAACAGGAGCCCTAGAAAACTAACACACCTGAGCTAAAGAGCCACCAGAGGACAAGTATGGCCAAAATTTAGTGTCTCCAAATATAAACTCTTCCTACTTATGTTTTCGCCTTCGTCTGTAGCTGTCTTGCTTAATAGTGTAAAACAAAACTAGCATTCCTGGTTAAATTAGATCCTATAATCCTGGAAATGAGGAGGGCCATTGTTATCTAGGTGCAGTCCAAAAACCATAACTTTTAGAAGTTATACATAGTCTAGAGGCTGATCACTGCCCAGCCATACCACCCACAGAAGTGTTCTTGGATGCTGGTAGCCAGAGTCTCATATAAGAAATAAAATAAAACAAGTTGTTTAAAATTTAGTGAAGGGACGTAAAAGAGCAATAATTGTATCCACTCGCTGTGGGAACCAGCTTCCCATGGCAAACATTTCATTTCAACAAACAGTTAAAGAAATCACTTTGAGCTTTTCAGGGTAGCTCCAAGGGAATCAAATTTCTATGAAATTGTTGTTGGCCTTGCCAAGTCTGTCTTTAATGTTGTCTCACCACTGCTTCTACTTTCTACCCAAAGATGTCTGTTATGGTACAACATTTGGCCAAGAGCTGATATGATCTCAGTCACCAAGCTCAGACTGCAATCTATCTGCATAAACCTGCAGACAGAGGGTTTCAGGAAAAGTTCACTGAGGGGAAGGGGGGAAGCAACAAGAAAACAGAGGATTGAGTTATAGACTTAAAAACAAAAGAGGGTATAAACTATGCTATCCCAAATTTCACCGGTGAAATAATCAATGTGCAAAGCTCCTTATCTATGGAAAAACAAGGCAAAAGCACTACTGTGGTAGACTTTAAGCAACCTAGTAAAAAGAAGAAAACAATATAATCAGTCAATGTGCAAAGAGAAACAATTGAAATGTAATAACACCATGCTCTTCATTTATAATGTGAAGAGTTGAATAGCATAGAGGGCCAGTTATATATGCAACAGAGTAGTAAAAAATGGCAAGCTTGGAAAAGAAAAAGAGAATTTAAGTTTCATAAAAAGAAGGAAGTGATGAGAGATGAGAAATACACTGAAACATCTGTTTAATTTCATAACTAAAGTAGTTTACAGCCATTTTATTATACCTCCAGATGTAATTTGGTGTTGGAGGGTCAGGAAAATAAGTTAGTTTCTATGTTCAACACATTTACACCATTGGCTTTATATATATTTATTCCAGCAAGAGAAAAATGAAGACTAGTATTTAAATTTTGACCACAACTGAAATGCAAAAGAGTAAAAAAGAATTTAACCCTTTCCCACTTCTGAATTAATCTTAACCAGTTAAATAGGAGTCTTTTCCCCTTTTCAGCAATGACCTTAAAAAATGAAAACAAAAACAAATCCAAAAGAGCACCTGGAGGCACTTCCTGTTACAATCGATTTCATTTTATTGCCCATTATGACCTATTGTAGAACAAGATCTAAATGACTTTTTGTTGAAACAAGAAGCCAGCTTCGTCTTCCTAATTCTTTGATTTTATTCCTTTCCTCTACCTGTCAGTCTCCTTTTATTTCTTCCTCTTTCTCTCTCTTACTGGTTTCCCTAAATCACTCTCAGACTTTAAATTTACCCAAGTCCCCAGCGTCATGGAAGACAGACAGACAGCACAGGACTGTGCTGAGGATTAAAGCAGATAACTAGGCACCGCCCGCAGTGCAGTGCTCCGCAGCTCTCAGCTCTGGAGAACTATCTTTACTCTTTGGCGTTCTGCACCTCCAGTTTCTTTCCTCCAATTCTCAAGCTCATCTCCTCAGATTCAGGTTTTGTTATGACTGCCTGAGGCTTGTCTGGAAGGAGAGGGTTTCGAGCCAGTCAGATGCCCAGGGAAGACTGCTTGGGTGATCAGAAATCTCAAACATATAGAAAGGAGCAGCCCGTCAGGGCCAGTTCAATGGTGTGTTTACTTTGAGGGGAGGAGGGCAGAGAGGAGGCTGAGCAGCGATTTAGGCAGGCAGAAGTGGTAACCAGCTATGAAAGCGTAAAACAAAACCTAACTAAAAGTAGTTATAAGTGACTAGGGGCAGGTGTGCAAGTGAGGAACTGACACCAAGGCCCCCTGGTCAGGAAGAGACCACGGAGAGTCTGATGGGCTGGGGCGGGGCCGTTCGCTTGAGTGGAGGAGGTAAAGGAGGCCAAGTTGAAAGGTAAAGGCTGAAGCCCATTTTAAAAGGGAAGGTGCCAAAACAGATTCATTCCAAATGCCACCTTTAAAGGGGGGTAAATTGAGGCTTCTTGTGGCCACCTGCCCTGGGCACAGAGGTCTGTGCCCATCTTCACTACCTATTGGATGTCTGCTTCCGTGGAGGTGAGGGCTTGGGCGTGCTCCAGTCTGGCGCTCTTCAACTCTGCACTAAGCAGGAGCATTTCTGGAGGATGAAGCAGAGGCTCTCCTGGAGGAGAGGAAGACAAAGGCAGATGAGTCCCGGCCCCTGTGCCCCATGCCCTGGACCATAACCACTTTCCTCAACCAGGGCTCACAGTGTCTGCTTATGACCGACTCTTAGCTGGTGTTCAATAAATTCTGTTTGGATGTGTGAAGAAATAAGCACTCATGAGGTCCATTACAATAACCCTTTCTCAGCCTTTTTCCTCTCCCTCCTTTTGACAAAAATCTAACACAACCTCCAAAACCTTCTAAGCTTCAGCTCGAGGAAAGATGAGCTCCTTCTGGGCTCCCCTTCTGAGTCCCAGAGAGGAAGGTGGTGCTGGTGAGTCAAATGAGCAGGCACTTTGATGTGGGGCAAAGTGGGGTTCAAATCCTAGTTCCACTTTTTGGAACTTCTCTGAGCTTTGCACTTTTTCACTGACAAAATGGAAATAAGAACTTACAAGACATCACTCTGGGGGATAAATGAGATATGTTTAAATTCTTGGTGCAGTCCCTGAAATATAGTAAGTACTCAGTAAATATAACTCTCATCCTACAGTAGCGCTGGTATTTAATCATTTCACTCTCTTTCCAATATTGATTGATTGCCCCATTTTTACAGATTAGAAAATGCAAGAAAAGAGGAGATTAAGTAACTTGCTCAAAAATTGACACATTTCATGATAGAAACTTAGGGAAGTAAAATGGTGAGGCTAATAAAATATATTAGCCTGTTGAAGATCATGTCAGATGTTAGAAACAAATAGATTTACTCAAGGGGCAAATAGGCTTGCACCAGAAAAACAGAACCAGTGTTGTATGTACAGAAAACAAACAAAACAACAAGAATAACCACATAGGTTAGTTTAAAATAAATCTAGACATTGATCTTATACCTTTCGAAAAATCAACCTAAAATGAATCATAGATCTAAATGTAAATTGTGTAAGTATAAAATTTCTGGAAGACATCATAAGGAAAAAATCCAAGTGACTTTGGGTATGGCAGTGAGTTTTTAGATACAACAGAAAAACGCAATAGATGGAAGAAGAAAAATGGTAAGTAGGGTTTCATTAAAATTTAAAACTTCTGCTCCTCGAAAGACACTGCTAAAAAAATTAAAAGACAAGCCAAAGACTCAGAGACAATATTTGCAAAACACATAGCTGATAAAAGATTTATATCCAAAACACACACAGAACTTTTACAACTCAACAGTAAGAAAACAAACAATCCAATTAAAAATGGGCAGAAGACCTGAACAAACACCTCACCAAAGAAGATATACAGATGGCAAATAAGCATGTGAAAAGATACTCAACATCACAGGCCACTAGGGAGATGCAAATTAAAACACAAGCTACTACTACGCACCTATTAGAATGGTAAAACCCACAACAGGACATCATCTAATGGTGGTAAGGACGGGGAGGGGGGGGCAACAGTACAGTCACTTTGAGAGACAGCTGGGCAATTTCTTACAAAAACTAAGCCTAGTCTTACATGATCCAGCAATCACATCCTTAGGTATCTACCAAATGTGTTAAAAACTTACATTCACATAAAAACTCGCACATGGATGTTTATATCATTTTTATTCATAATTGTCAAAACTCGAAAGCAACATAAATGTCATTTAATAGGTGACTGGATAAACAAACTTGAGTGCCAAGTCTGTGAACCAAGGGTCACTGGTTCGATTCCCAGTCAGGGCATATGCCTGGGTTTTTGGCTGAGTCCCCAGTAGGGGGCACATGAGAGGCAACCACACATTGACATTTCTTTCCCTCTCTTTCTCCCTCCCTTCCCCTCTCTCTGAAAATAAATAAATAAAATCTTTTAAAAAATCAATGGTTTACAGGATTTGAGAGGGTGGGGAAGGATAAAGAGGTGGGGCACAGGGGACTTTTAAGGCAGTGAAGTTATTCTGTATGATACTGTAATGATGGATACATGACATTATGTTTTTTGGCAAACCCCATAAAACTATACAACACAAAGGGTAAAAAGCACAATGCAAACTATGCACTTTAGTTAATAATAACATGTAAGTTGTAACAAATTGTACCACACTCATGCAAGACATTAATAGTAGGGGAAACTGAGGGAGTAGAGAGGCAGTATATGGGAGTTCTCTGTACTTGCTGCCTAATTTTTCTGTAAGCCTAAAACGGTACCCCCACCCCAATAAGGTCTATTAATGTACAAAAAGAGAGGTAAAGATAACCAACTGAAGCCTATAAAGTCTAATTATTTATCTGTTTTTGCATTATTTTGATCGTTCTGCACAATTTTCCTCTGACTTAAGGCCTCTGTGTTTCTATTTACACAACCCCCAACCCACACAAATGAGGTCCGCACCTCTCTTTGGACCTCTCCCTTGTTTTATTTAAACTTAACGCTCATTTATCAAGTAATAACTTTGATAATTGTTGGAGGTATGCAAAGAGGGATAAGATCAGACTTGAGAATCACACTGTCTAGCAACAGAGGCATGTTAACCACAGTGGAACATGATATTAAGTGTCATAAATAAAGGTAAGGAAAATCTCTTAAAACCACAATAACCCAGTATTTTAAACTCTACAAGGCATTATGAAACTATATTAAAGACCATATTGTCTGCCTTTTTTAGAACTCCCCTAGCTTGCTTTTTGCCAGCTTCACATTTAAAATTCCTTTTAAACCTTTCCCTCCTATTCCTATTCTTCAGTCACGTGCCACTTCCTCAAGATTGCTGACCTTGATGGCTCTCTGATTCAGTCACACTACGAGACCAATGTATGTGTGTCTGTCCAACACAATCACTGTGATTTTCCCACCTGCAGGAGAGAGAGAGAGAGAGAGAGAGAAAGAGAGAGAGAGAGAGAGAAATGACCTTTACTGAAGGTGCAGTGTCATTAAGCAGTGGAGGGTAGGGGGTGCTACCAACATGTGATCTCAACATCATATCACAAAAGGAGGGTGGTAGGGTCAGAAGTGAAATGGTATGGAGTTTAGAGTTTAGAGTTCAGTCATTCCCTTCCCACTGCACACCCCGCATCAGGGTCCAAGCTCCCCGTACAAGGTAGAATAGGAGGATAGGGGAGAGCTTTGAACAGTGAGCATCTGGTCACATACCCCCCATGATTCTTCTCTCTGGCAGTAGACAAGAGAGAGAATCAGGTGCCGTTTTCCATGTTCACAAGGATGGGCCACATTAAACACTCTTGTCTTGATCTTGGAGACAACCAATCACCAAGTACCTGCCACTAAACCCCTGCCTAACTCTCTGTGTTCATCTCCTGCTACCGCCCACATTCCCACTTTGCATTCTAACGATACCATGTGAGGGGTTGCTCCTCACGTCCACACTCTGGTTGCCTGACTTTCTGCCTAAACTCATGCTTTTCCCTCTCCCCTGAAATCAACCGCCTTAATGTCTACTCAGCCTTCATCCAGCCAGGCTCCTCTCTCCAGAGATCTTTCCTCAACCAGTCCCTAAACTCATGTATCCTTCCTCTATATTCCCTGTATTGACTTAAGCTGTGTCTAATTCTGACCCTCCACTAGACTGAGCAACTTAAAATCAGGGGAATTACAGTGTCTGGAATTTTGTAGGCAACCCTATGTTTGCACCACTGCCTCCCTCCTTTATTGGGTAGATATATGTAATGTAGCACATGTTAAAAGTAAAAAATTTGGAGCTACACTCCCTAGGTTTGAATCCTGAATGCCGTTTACTAGTCATTTACTCTGAATTGGGGGCCTATGTTTAATATTATTGTCTCTCAGTTTTCTCAGATGTGAAATGGGGATAATATTTACCTTACAATTTGTTGTGCAATTTGATTGGCTAGACAGATCATAGATAGGTATTTTGATTGACACCTGGCACATGGTAAGTGCTGGTTAAGTGTTCACTGTCATCATTGTTGTCGTCACTGTCATGGTCACCCTCAGATTTTTAGTCCTGGCAGTAGGTGCTTGGTGCCCTGTCAATGCCCCTTTCAAGATTACCGTGACACTTGGTTGGATTTATCTGATTTCCAGGTTAATCAGCTTAAATGGTTAATACTGACCCTTTGTGTTCAGATCTACTGCAACCCAGAAGGGGTTCTGGTGTTCTAAATAAATAGGACAACTGATCAACAGCATCCTAGACAAACACTGCAAAGTCTTCTCACAGAGCATTTGTAATTAAGAAGAGCTACTTATTTATAAGGGGAGTAACACCAAGAAATAAAGAGAATAAAGAATTTGTGGTATTATTGGTAATAACCTTGGAAAGATAAATGTTTCTTAAAAGAAGAATTAGTAAGGCTGTTAATTTTGGCAGATTGTGTTCAAAATGATGAATTTCTTTAGAATGATACATTTCTTGAGAATAAAAGTGCTATGGGGAAAAAAAACTTAAAAAGAAAAAAAGCTAGTCAGGGAACTGCTAGAAACTCAAGCCAATGTGTAGCTTGCATCTGCTGGCAATACCCTCATCAAAGGAGGAAATAAGATACAAAACAGAAATTGCTATTCAAAGAAACTAGATAAACAAAATAATCCATTCAATATAACAGATGGCTGTACAATATTCTGTGCCATGACTGAAATATCTGACCCACCCACCTACCCACTGGTAGTGCAACCAAAAATATCAATTTAAACTGGGCAACCTGAAATGTACAGAATGAAACTCATTATAACCACAATGTCAGCAAAATATATTCATGCTGAAAGGAATGGAAATATATTAAAGAGACAGCATCTAAACAGTGTACTTCCTAATGCTACATTCTCTCTGTTTGACCCAGGTACACACACGGTCCTTGTGAGAGTTTTTTCTCTCTTTCAGTTCATCAGTTCCGTGGTTCTAATAAGATCATCAAAGCTGCGCTCAATCTAGTTTACCTCAGGAGATATTTATGTTGCCTCTGCTGTGTCCCAAGCCCTGTGGTAGTTGCTGGAAGTGCTGAGGCGAATGCGAGATTGTCCCAGATCTGGAAGTTTACCCTTCAGTGTTGTCTATTTAGTAAACCAAAGCATCAGTTTGGATAAATTTAAGTCTTTGTAAATCTGAAATTGCTAAATTAATGGTTCGTATTAAATCATTTGATGAAAAATTATGGTCAGAATTTTCTCGACTACATACTTCCACGCCGGCCACCTAGTTTAAGGTTGCCATGACTGACTGGTCTAAAAGATTTGGAATAAGGCAAAAGAAACTTTATCACTTTGCAACCCAAATCTGATCAATAAGAAAGTTACTTACTATTTTTAATGCTTTCATGTATGAAACTAAATACTTGAGTGACGGCTTCTTACACTCAGTATAGTACCTTTCATGGGTACCGTGAATACTGCCAGGGCAAAACAACGTTGTACTTCAGAAAAAACAAAACCTAAAACACAAATAAAATGTGTCAGAAAAATTAATCACCACATTCCGCTGTTGCCCAGTTTTCCTGATTGACTTCTGATGGGTCTCCGAGGCAGTGAATTAAAATGCTCAAACAAAAAGGACTTTAAAACAAGGTGAACTTTCATTGCACAGAATTTCTGACAGCTTGTTCCTGAGCAAAGCAACTGGTGTCCCTGGGGACTCATTCAACATTCATTTGAATCATGGAGAAAGAGACCCAGTTTGGAAGATGTTTTTCTGGAGTACAGAGGGGGACTTTGATCCTAGCTCAGATAACAGCTGCCCTCCATGGGAGGGTTTTCTGGTCTCTCTATCCCTCAGGCCAGGTAAGTCTCTGGGGAGGTGTCTAGTTGACCTCAAAGCTCAGCCAAGCAACTGATACCTGAGGGAGGGTCTTTGAGTGGGCAAGGGAGCCTGGCATCGAGTGTTATCATTCTGTCAGTCTCTCTCCTGGCTAGACACAGAGCACACAGGAAAGAGACTCCTAAAGGGAATCAAGTCTCACCTTGATTTTTCCCCCCATTGTAAAATTAAAGGAAGGCAGGAAGCCAAAATACCATGATAGATTTTCGTCTCTCCCATTGTGTTTTCTCACTATTCTGGAGTTGTAACAAAGTGTTTCCTTTGAAATTCCTGACCCCTGGCTTTTAAATACAAAAGCGAGGTGAATATATATAATTAATACCTTAGAAGAAAATAAATGTATCATATAGTTAATAGAGTAGGCACGGAAGGCTACAAGACTATATTACTTTGTAGAGAACCACTTCTCTTTTAGAATAGGGGAATTTGCGAAAGAATTGAAGTATCCCCTTTAAAATGTAAGGGGCTTAATCTAAATATTGAGGCTGTGAGGCAAAATTATGTGTTTGTGTTTTTTATACCTATGAATGGAACATCAAGGGAATCGTTATGGTTACAAAGACATTTTAAAATCTTAATGATAATTTGTTTGAAAAGATGAATATCAGATCTCCAGACATCACAAAATTATCCTGCCATTCATAATTAGATAAGACTTTATTTATCCTTCATTCATGTACTCATTTAATAAATATTGATTGGACATTTATTATGTGCAGGGTATTGTTTTAAGCACTGTAGGGAATAAAGATACCAATGACAGTCCCTATACCTAGTTTAAGTCTTTATGTGGTAGCAAGGACAAATGCCATAGAGATGACATGAACTAGAGGACTTAGCAGATCTCTCAATGACCACCAGATGCACGTGCAGTTTGGCTCCAAGGACTACTTTAATTAAAAGCTAAATTCAGGGTAGCAAGATATTTAACCAATCTCCTCCCCTGTCACACAGGGGGAAATGGGTTGCTATCCCCCCACAGAGAGAGGATATCACCCCTCTGTAGACTTATAATGGCCTGCCTCTCCTCTCTCTTTCCAACCCTTATCCTCAGATGTGAAATGTGGCCTTAGCTGCAATAAAGACAGTTGAGACAGGAGGAGCAAAACCAGTGCTCTCCAGTCTTCTTCAAGGCACCTTCCATTCTTGGGCAGACCTCCCCGGCTCACCTGGCAGGACCCAGCACCAAGGGGAAGTCTGGCATTACAAAGGGCATCTTCAGCTGAAGCTCCACGATGACAGTCATGAGCCAGAAACTTAATGTAGGGAAGAGAGGAGACCTTTGTCCTCTCTCTCAAGGAGGGCACCATTCTCTGAATCCTCCGAGGTTAAAAAAAAAAGGGGGTGGGGGGGTTGTTATTAATAAAAAAAATATATTGACTAACATTTAGCAGGAGTGTGTGTAAAACACACAAATGTCTAGAAGCACAAACTCCAAGTGATGGCTTAGTTATAACTCAGTAAGCCCGTGAGACATGCTGCACTGTGTGCTGGGCACCCGTTCGATAACTCTGTTTGCTTTAGAGGAGATTGTCAATACTTAAAGCAACAAGATCAGGAGAAGAGACCCATATTTTCACTCTAGTATTTAAACCAATTAAATCCAGATGTGTCCATTCTTTCTCCTTTTTTAAAAATTCTTTTTAACACTTCAGATTGCCCGTGATAGGATTCAGTTAGGAAATCTACTTTCTGTCTTGACCTGTTCATCCCTATCACTGTACTTGGATTTCTTAAAATTTTTTATTTTTATCCTTTTATGAGGGTTTTACACTTTTCCCCTGATTTCTGATATAATCTTACTGTAGACTTTCAGTGTGAATATCTTGTAACATCATTCTTATATCACAGTGTTTTTTTCACATATGTCCATCTACCTATATCTTGGTATCTACATGTACATATGAGGTCCGCCCAGGAGGTATCAAGCCATGTAATATGAAAAATAGAGACATTTATTGAAGAAGATACAAGAAACACTATACATAGGACGATGACACCTCAGTCCTCCTTAGGCACCTTAGGACCTCACGCAGTTCTCCCAGTCACCATCAGTTGCCCTGTCATATTTTCCTGAATCTCATCAACAGTCTGAAATCTCTTCCCTTTCAAAGGTGATTTTAGTTTTAGGAAAAGCCAGAGATCACAGGGTGCCAAATCTGGATTGTAGGGGGGCTGAGTCAGCTAGTTGATTTGATGTTTCACCAAAAAACTCGGCATGGGACCTGATGCATGAGCAGATACGTTGTCATGACAAAGCTGCCAATCACCAGCTGCCCATAGCTGTGGCCTTCTGAATCATCCAAATAGTTTCCATGGAGGAATGTTCAAGCTTAATGCAAAATTTGATGCAGATTCATTGCTCTACACGCTCAGTCATTTTGAATGCAACAGCCACACAGTACACATGTTCACTCAATGGTATCTACCGCCCCCACTGACTAGTAGTGTGAAGTCATCATTGTTCATGGATGCACATGAACATCGAGTCCACTCTCTTTGGCTGCCAGGTTACATCGATGTCACACAAGCCATTCTCATTATATTAACAATGGCTGGATTTTTCCAGACAGACTTCGTAGTACATACATATCACATAGCCATAGAAGCCTTGCAAGTCCTAACCTTGTTATCTTGGAGCCTTGTGGCTGCCATGCTGTGAAGACACCCTGAATGAAAGGTCACACGGAGAAAGAAGCCAGCCATCCCAGTCATTCCTTCTATCCCAAATGACACCTCAGATGTATGAGTGAGACCCTCTTAGACCATCAATCCCAAGTGAACCTTGAACTCAATGCAGCCACAAGAATGCGACCAGTTGAAATAAGCAGAAGAGCCCAGTCAACTCACAGAATAGTTAGAAAAAATAAACTGTTGTTGTAAGTAATTAAGTTTGTGGTGGTTTGTTACTTAACAGTAGATAACTGTTACAGCATTCCATGTACCTAGTTCCCTACTCACTTACAGTTAGTGCTGAAATACAGGATTAAAAATATGTGTGCCAAACAGGCCAATAGACCTAGTCACACGTATGCATTTGCTATTCAATGATACATATATATCAATAAATTTTGATATCTGATGGGTACACAGTCATCCCTCAGTATCTGTGGAGATCAAGTCTGGGACCCTCCATGGACACCAAAGTCAAGCAGACACTCAAGTTGCTTATATAAAATGGTATAGTGTTTGCACATAATCTACCCTCATCCACCCGTATACTTTAAATCACCTCTATATTCTTATAATACTTAATACAATGTAAATGTTATATAATCAGTTGTTACATTGTAGTTTTAGAAAATAATGACAAAAAAAAAGTCTGTACATATTCAGTACAGGTGTGACTACATAGTACAGGCCAGCAACAACGTAACTTTTTTTTCTTGAACATTTTCCATCCACAGTTGATTGAATCTGCCAATGGAGAACCCACAGATAGAGAGGGCCATCCATATATATAAACATTCATTTATATAATCGATATATGATAGAAATATACATAATCACATACATAAAAAATCAGGCCCAATCTTCAGCACTGAGGTACAAGATAAATAAAATTTTGTTCTTACCATCAAAAGTTTCATTATCTAGTAAGGTATAGTACAACTGAATTACACTGCCACATGAAAGTTTTGGTAGAGCACTACAAGAACACAGAGAAAGGAGTGATTCACCTTGACTGAGAAAAGAGAAGTGTGGGTAGGGAAAATTGTGAAGAAAAAAAAATTAGACAATAGTTAGTTACCAAGGCTAAAGGTGGCAGCAGCAAGGGGTTCAGAACTATAAATGCATCTACAGGTGGCAACATATCTCCAAGGGACATCTTCTGCTATAAGAACAAAGTTGAACAGTTTGAACAAGAAAGCGTCTGAAATTCTTCTACATGATACTTTCACCCTTTCTTCCCTTGCCTTTCATATAATTTTTAGTGCTCTGTGATTAGCTTCTAATATTTACTGGATGAATCTTGCTCTGCTCAGCTATATAATTTAACACTATTTTTCATAATATAATATACATCTGTTTATCCAGTTGGTACACTAGCTGCATGCTGCATTAGGCACCCAATTAGGCCACGAGTATCCAAAATTCAGCGTGTCCCTGTCACTCCAGCCATAAACCTGGGAGCCGTCCGTAATGCTTTACTCCCCTGAGGTTCCCTCACAAACTCCATCCCCATTTATCCTCTGAAATCTAATTCATTATCAAGCCCTGTTAATTTCTAGCTCCTAAATGCCTCTCAGATCCACACCATCCTATTATTTCCACTTCCTGCATTCAGGGTGCACGATCCTTTTCTGAACCATTGCCATAGTTCCAGTATCTGTTATTCTGCTTCTACTCTTGCTTTCCTTCATTCCACCTCCACACTACCATCAGAGGCATATTTGGAAAATGTAACTCTCATTACATCAGTTCTATAGTTAAAGCCCCCAGCTTCAGGATAAAATGCAAACTTCTAGGCATAGCATTGAAGGTCCTTCATGATAGATCTGCCTTAGGGTCTCATTTCCTTACTTCCCACATCTCCAACATACATACCCTATGTTCTAGCCATAGCAATTATTTGTAGCTCCCTTTGCTACCTTGACAATGGTTAGCACTACCACTTCAGCCTCTAAATACCATTTGCAGAATGAGCTGACCCAAGAACAGCAACTCATTGCCCTGGCAGCGTAGCTCAGTTAGTTTCAGTGCCATCCTCTTGTACCAAGGTTGTGCGTTCGATCTTCAGTCAGGGCACATACAAGATGCAACGAATGAATGCATAAATACATGGAACAACAGATCCGTGTTTCTCTCTCTCTCTCCCTTCCTCTCTCTCTCTCTAAAATCGATAAATAAAAAATAAAATAAATAAGTAAAAAGAACAACAACTCACTGTTTAAGACACACCTCATCTCACTTCCTCGGGAAACCTATCTCCACATCTGTGTGCCCCCTTTCTTGGGCCCATAGCGTGGAATGGACCACTCTTACCTTTATTCCCCCAATTACATTCTGAAGATACTGTTATATACAGTTCATATTATACTTTATTCTACTTATTTGTTTCTGTTTCTGCCCTCACCAGGCTATCGTTACAAATGCAAAACAATTTTTATTCCTTAGGTATTTCCACCACACCACACATTGCTGAGTTCATAGAACAAATTCCATAATGAAGATGAATGTTCTTCAAATTATTTGAACACCATAAATTCAGATATGATAAACAGACTGCATCAAGCATAACTTAAACTCACTTTCTGGACTTGTGTTTTTGCTAGCCTTATTCTAGATGTTTGAATTATAAAAGTGTTCAAAATTTGGATGAATGAGAATTTACTGCATCTCTTTCCTAGCTCATATAATAACCAAATCTTTATATAATAAACAATTGTGTGTTTCTGTGGAATAGTAGATTTGTAAGCCAATACATTCAGGGTGTTCAGAAACCAGCTATCTGACACAAATTGAGAGCCACAGGCCAATGAATAACAAAATGTCTCAAAATTCTTACACTAAAACACACACATAGGAAAACCCATCCCTTAGAACTCTGTGTTCAGATTATAAAAAGAAAATTAAAATGAGAGAGAGAAAGGGCTATAAGCAAACCTGTCAGCGATAGCAAGAAATGACAGCTGTTAGCCAGGCAGGAGACATAAAATTAAAAAGGGCACCTCTAAGACTTCAAAAAGAAAAATTATCCAGAGCCAGTAAAGGTAGGGAGAAAAAACACAGTAATCTGAACCTTAACTAGTCTGTGAACATTGCTGAATTATTCTATATAGGTAGTATGTAGCATGTAGAGTATAGTCATTATTTATACTAATGAATACTTTTTAATTAAAATTATATTTATTATACTCTAAACAAAAATAAAAGGAATGGTATAAAACATTTGAGAATTTTTTCAAAATTAGTAATTTCAAAAACTGCTTAAATCTTTTCTATCCAAGATATCTAGAATAACCCCTTCTTAAGTCTTTATTCCACTTGAATAAATATTAGTGAAAGGTTCATTCATTCAATAACTAAATACTATACAAGCTGCCCTCTACACTAGAACCCCTAGGGTAATTATTATTATCCCCACTTTACAGTTGAGGAAACCAAGGCCCAGAAAGATCAGGTAAATCACCCAAGGTCACAAAGCTAATAAACGGCTAAATAGAGATTTGATATGATACTTTCATTCATGTCATCATTGAAAATTAAATGACTGAGAATTCATAAGATTATTTATTAACATATTGATCATAAGAGTTCAACTTGAATATTTGCCTTCGGTTCACAAATCTGTACCACAACTGAGTTTCCTTTCACAGAGAAAAAACATTTGTTTCATCAAGATAACCTCAGCAAAAACAGAATCATCCAGGATGAGATGTTTCTTATACAACGCCTTACACATTTGCTCATAGCGGTCTAAGAATTTATGAAGTAAACTGTTAGAAAAAGCACATGAAGTTACTGCTATTTCTCGCAGGTAGTCAAGAGTTGAGCAGATGTTTAGTTAGGCTCTAATAATTGTCTACAAACAGCAATGATTCTTCTAAATGAAGACTCCAGCAATAAAGCTGAAATCTAAACCAACCATTAGCCCTAATATATTAAGGGAAAAAACACCCACAAATTTGGAGGCAATTTTAATTTTAAAAATGGATTAATATTAGCATTTTAAACTGTTAGTATAATACTTAAAATGCTAGAAATGTCCCTAAGAATTATTTATTTAAGGGCTTTGAAATTCATTACATTATTCCAATAAAGACTAAAGAAGTTATTGTCTCTAAATTATTTAGGTGTAGGAGTTAGCCTTCGGCCAGGTGTCCTGTTTATGCAGATGGCAAAATAAATTATTCAGAAATAGAGACACAGGTAAAACAGATGGAAAAGCAGAGTAAATCAAGAAAGCCTTGGGCAGCTGCTTAACAGGCTCCCCATAAAACACCCCGCTCTACGTCATGGTCCAAGTCACACAGTTAGGAAGAGTTCTAGGTACATACATTGTAGTCCACTTCTCAAAAACACCTTTAGGACCTTGCACCTCTGTCATATTGTATTTAAAGCGTATCATCTAAAATTCTTCATGGAAACAAATGTCTTAATGTAAATAGGAAAATATTCCTGAGGGCATTTTCCTACCAGATCAGAGAGTAAATTGCATTTCCAAATCACCCGAAGCTTTTTCAAAAATGATTCTTACAGCCCTGGCTGGTGTGGCTCAGTTCATTGGGCTTCATCCCACAGACCGGAAGGTCACCAGTTCCACTCCCAGTCAGGGCACATATCTGGGTTGCAGGCTCAGTCCTCAGTCAGGGTGTGTATGAAAGACAATCAACGGATGTTTCTCTCTAACATTGATGTTTCTCTCCCTCTCTTTCTCTCTCCCTTCCCCTCTCACTAAAAAGAATAAAAATACAATTAAAAAAGGGGGAATTCTTACATTCTATGCAACAAGAACTATATACATATACTATCTTTCATAAACTGATGGAGTTGACTTTAAGGTCCCTTTTGAACAACGAACATCTGTCTCAGTTTACTGATTCACTGACTCAACCCAACCCCTATCTGTAAAGAATGTAGAAAGACCTACTTTTTGGTAAATTCTGCACTAGAAGAGTTTTAGAGTGGCAGGCTATTGTATAACGTGGTGATCTGCTGAAGAAATTCTGGGAAGTAACCCACTTACAGAAATGGACCATTAAGGGGAAAAATGGCTCAATTAAATTGGCTCAGTTCATTTAATAATGCAAACAAATTAATGACTACATACTTGAGGGACGAGGTCAATTCAGGCACAGGAGCTAACCTGGACAGGGAGGAAGAAATGCTCAAAGAAAGAACAGCAGCATGCCCTAGAGTGAAGTGCTCTAGCCTGGATGCCAGGAGATCTGGCTTCCAGTCAGCTCTGCCTCAGTCTGGCTTTAAGACCAGGGTATGTTAACCTCTCTCGGCTCCTGTGTTTTTAATGACCAAAGGAGAAGGTCAGACCATCCCAAAATCCTTTAAGCTCTTATACTCTCCAGGGCTACATGAATTTGGAAAAAAGATAGCAGTGAAAGCAAATGAAATCCAAGGCCACACATCCATACATAAAAACACTCAAAATATCTTGTCTGCATCTTGTACTTTCATTTTTAATCTAATTTGTAAGGTTTAGAGTTATTATTTCAGAGGACAACTTTTTAGAGATCAAAGCAGAAAGGCTATGATGTAAGCTAAGAATTCCATCTTCTGAATGATTTCTATGATTTGGATGTTTGGTACTATGAAAACTAACCACCCAAAAAATAGACTGAATTTTTAATTTTTTACTGAGATCTTTTGGTGTTACATAAAAATTTGTTGGAACCAGTTTGCGAAACACATATCTAAATAGTCATTGAAGCATTTCGAAGGTTGGATATTGAAGGTGCTTTCTCTACTGACATTGCCATCTGGTCTAAACTTCATCCTAGCAATTACCATTAACCCGGGTCCTTGTCCTGACGTTATCCAAACTAAATTTACCTGACTTCATTCACTGAAAAAAAAAAAGTTTACTTTTCCCATGTGGCCAGATTGTGAAAGGGCCACCACTGTTCTAGGGGAACTCAGTCTAATAGGGAAGACCAACAAGTAGGCAAATAATTACAAATGGGATGGACTATGATTCCTGTTCTGCCTTCTCCACGTTGGTCTTAGACCCATTTCACCTATATTGTCCTTTACTTAATTTTTTTTTTTAAATAAAGTTGCTGTTATAAGCTAAGATGTTAATGTCAAAACTATGTTTTATATCATCTCTATATGTGAAAAACAGTAACAATTGTCAAATATAAACAGATATATAACCATGAAAGTAAATATCTGTATTGGTAAGCTACCTAAAAACTCCTCATTGTTGAAAGAAACAGTTTTGCATTTCAGAAAGTTTAGTTTTCAATTTGGTTTAGAAGATTAATTGAACAGGTATTGGGACTATGAGAGTAGAGGTTAGGGCCCAAACAATGGCAGTAACTGTTGACCTAGAAATAGCGAGAATCACTTGATAATATGCACAGGGGGTCAAGTCAACAGGACCTGGGCATTAGTTGGTTGTGGGGAGTAAAGGAGAAGAAGGTGTCAAGGATGACGGCCAGGTTTCTGTCCTGGGTGACTGAGTGCAGTCACGTATCACATTCCTGGATTCTTCTGGTACCTGGAATGTTTAGTGGATCATTAAAGGTCCTTATCACCACCTAGGAGATTTACTGATGAGATATTATGGTATTAGTTTCTCTATATACTCCCATAAAGAGAAGTTGAGCAAAATAACTGTATGGAGATTGATTTGTTGGGGCAGAAAGATAAATTCAATCAATTGACTTACGACATGAAGTAAAAAAATTACATTTTGTCTTTCTGAAAAATTAAATGTACTCAAAGACTTTGCATGGAAGCAGTCTCAGAGGGCCTCCAGGCTCAAGCCATGGCTAAGAGAAAATAAAAATCCAACTTCTGAAGAAATAATGTAGTCCTTGGCTTGCTCATTCCCCTTAAAAAAAAATGTTGCAAATGATGAGGAACAGATGGAAAAATTGTAGATGCTCCAGGTAATGTCACTGGAAGTATGTCCCCATCCTTCAGGTGTGGTCTCTATTTGTGCTGCCTCTGTCAGTAATGGATGTTCCTGAGGAATAAGCAAAAGTATAAAGATACCTAATTATTAGTCAGCACAGCAAGAACAGCCACGTTGACCTTCTGTTAACAGGACGAGGATCCTGTTACGGTTGCTCTTTGCTGCATGACCCAACAAGTTATTACCTAGGCATTCTTCAGGGTAAAAGCAAACAAGTCAAACACATAGTTGCTTTGGGAAACTGACATATAAATTATGGGACACTTTATGCATACTCTTAAGGTAATTACTTTCATCATTACAAAACCACCATTTAATCTTCTAGGTAGGGCACACTGAAAGTTGGAGATTTATGGATATGATCAATTGAGTAGATTGGAGAGTCAGAAACCGAAAAACACTAAGATTATTTAAATGTTTAGAATCTTGAACTGTTTAAAATACTTTTGGGGCATAGATGAGATCCAGAAAGAATAAATGACAGGCATAAGTGGAAAGTAGCAAGAGTGGGGAGGAAAACATAGACGTGCTGATGTCTAATCCATTCCACACTAACAAGAAGCAGTTCTCCTGAATATCTCCCAGCCAGGCATCCAGGTTTTAGCCATTAAATTCAAACATGTATCTACTCTTTAGGGAGACCAGCGCTTATAACTCAGCCCCAGGCAATCGTCTTTCACTTGCGGCTCTAATAGCACTGTTGAGAAAACAGCACAAAATGCCAAAGACACTGATTCAAGGTCAAAGCATCATCTCCCATCTTTATATAGGAAATGATGCATTAGATTTTTTTAAATGTACCTATTAACTTCAATAGTGAGTTAGAATTTCACTGTAACAAAACAGACACTTCACCATTAAAGAAAGAATGATTTTCAAGCAAATCTTTGATCCAGGAAAATCATTCTGGTTCTGTGAAAGTGCTAGTGTGCATACGTTTACAATAATGAAGCTAACATTGAAACACTTCTTCACAGAGTTTCACTTGAGAAAGGGTGGCTCATAATGGCTAATCAAAAAAGATTTTTTTTCTCTAGGAATTGCCTTTTAAAGAGAGCTAAACACAGAGTCCACCAATTTTTGGCACTGACATAATTCAGAAGCTTTTCTTCTGCAGGAGACGGGGAAGCTCTTTCTCCGTGGCACCTGTGGCCAAGGAGCAGAGGCTGGGAGAAGTGTCATTCGGGTGTCCCAGAAGCAAGAAGAGAAACATCCTGGAGTATTCGACTGATGTTTTTAATCCTTTAAAAAAATGTATGGTATATATAGCATAACCATATCAAATTTAATATCACAGTGACATTCCTTGATTAGGTTAGACAACTACAAAACCTATGCTGGATTATGTTAGTGTGCTCTGTTTAATGAAAGTGTTAGAGCCTACTGTGTGCTACCCAGCGCTAAAGGAAACGATACAGAAATAAATACTACAGAGTTGCCAACTCTCAAAGACAGATGAAAAGACAAATAATAGTAAGAGATGCTGAATACTTGAATAAAAGTATTTACGTTCTGTCCTGGAATTTTATTAGTGAGTCCTATCTCAGAGTGGAGTAAAGAAATAAGTATTTTAAAACCCTATGAGCATTAATTCATTTGTTTGAGCATTTAACCATTCATTCGGCAAATATTTATTGAGTATCAACTGCAAGAACAAAACAAAATCCCTGGTCCAAGAATACTTCATTCTTGTGAAAGGAGACAGACAAGGAGAAAAAAATAAATGAATACATATTTTTTTCTGATTGGTGACAGTGAAATGGAAAAAAATGAATGGAGTAAATAAGCTAGAGTTTGCAAAGGGGCCCAGGTGATTAGAAGGGCTGAACATTGTACTACTATGTCAAAAAGGGTGTAAGACTAAACTTAGCCGAAGAGACCTGAGCAAAAAGGAGAAGGTATTGAGCAAGACATGTGGATATCGAGAGAAACAGTGTTCAGGACAGCACGTGCAAAGGCCCGGAGACACCTGGGAGGCCCATGGGGCTGGAGCAGAGAGAGCAGAGAGCAGAGTGGTAGAAGACCAGGTCAAAGGAGTAACTGAAAAAATAGACGCAGATTTAGAACATCTTTACTAGCAAGCAAGAGTCACCACCTTAATATTAGGCCATGTATTTATATGAATCTCTATTATATCTAATAGTAAAAGAGTAGGTGATAAAAATCACAGAGGATATGAATAGAAGGTTTCACAGGAAAAGTAATTATACTAAAATTAATATTTAAGTCTCTGACAACCTAGTCACACCGCAGAGAAGGTTTGGCTGAGGAACAATGCCTAATAAAAAGAAAAAGACTAATAAAATGTAACACCAACTTTCAAGAGACTCACAGTCTGTAGATTTCTTTAACCCTTGCAAAAATCTAATAAATGAAATATTAGTGCCCCCAATTCACAGGCAAAGAAACCGATGTAAGCAACATGCTCTAAATTAGATACATGGTGAACAAGCCAGAATTAAATCCTCAGTTTTTTTATGTCTAAATCTTTTGCATTTTTACCTCAAAAAATGCTCTTTATTTAAAAATATCATCTTTTCTGTGGGCTTTACCTTTGTAGGAACTGACTTCAGCCAATTCAGTTTTAAAGAAAGCTGCATAAAATAGAACTATTTTATAACTAACAGGTTGCTCCTTTATAGAACAGAGAGAACTAAAGCCAGATGCTTTTAATTGTATCTATAAGGTCTTAAGTATTTATAGTTTAATATTGAGAAAATAAAAAAGTCCCTGTGTTGCATTCAAAAGTACCCATAATTTATTTCAGAGAATTCCACTTGGCTTGTGATAGCAGAAAAAAAAAAGTGGCAAGTCTAACTATCTAGGAATTTTCATTGGTGGAACAATTTATACAAAACAATCCCTTTTCAAACGTTTAAGAACAAACACTAGCAGAATCCCGCTTTCCCATTAGTTTTTTTTTAAGTCCCTAAGAACTATTTTTAAATTAAAAAAAAAAAATTCAGTAATTCTTTCCTAATACTCTATGCTGTCCCACAGAGGATGTGGTTAGACGTTTCCAGAGGAAAAGCAAGTACATGAGAATTAATAATGGAGGTAGATCTTACTTAAGGAGCTAATTTCCAACAATTAATATCACTGCAAGACTAAAAAATACGTAAGGTTAAAATTCACCTTCTTCTATGTGCATCTGAGCATCTCCTTCTTTCACTCTGATGGGGCGGGGTTGCCTCAGGGAGAAGATAGTGGAAAAAAAAAAAACCAAAAAAAAAAAAAAACCTCCTTGGATGTGACCATTCACAGCTGATATGATACTAGCTCCTTCCTTGAAGAGCTGAAATTTCCCCTGCAGTTAAAAGATGTTCCTGTCTTCTTTATCATCCTTTGTAATCAGATAAGTAAGTGAGATCACAAGTGTCATGTCCCAACCCTGCGGCAGTATCGTACTGAGCAAAAAGCTGCTTTCTTTCCTCCGGCTTGCCATATGCATTTTCACATCGCCAGGTTCTTTACTGCTTGAGAAATTAACACTGGTGAATCCCCTTAATTGGCCCTGACTGGTTGAACTCAGGAAAGGTGCCAATTATACAATCTTCCTGATTTCCAAGGTTTACAGAGTACACATTGTCTGATAGTCACATTTTATTTTCCGATTTACTTTTAAAGGTGCACACCACTAAGCAATAAAATTTTTCAGACTATTTTAATGAAGGGATGTTTGATTCATTACGCTGTTATAGTTCAAAATGAAAAAAACTGAAAGACACAGTAAGCAGGGATGGGAAGTGTAGAAGAAATACTCTCTGGGAAAGAGAAGACTCAAACTCTGGTTGTATCCATGGAAAGTGGGTGAGGGGGATGACGACGATGAACAAGTTACCTCTCAGAGTTCCTCCAGACCTGAGACAGCTAAGGGCATGCTAGCCACTGGGGGCCTTCCTACTCAGATGTCCAGGTGTGCCCTTCATCGGTGGCTCTCTCACTAAGCAATGTTGAACTGACTTCTTCAATCCCTGTTCTAGGGTTTCTGGAGAATATTGCAGTTAAGTGGCAGTGCCATTGGTCATAGTAAGTTAATGTTTTCTACCTAGAGATTTTCTTTCATTCTAATGATTTCCTAAGATGGGTATGAGTTTCTTGCTAACTTTGGGGAAGACAACACATAAGAATACACCTAAAATTTTAATGTTTTATTACTCCAAATGTAAATATAGACATATTTGTATGTGTTACCATTTTTAAGCCCTTTTCACGATTTCAACAATTTTAACATGTGTTTGACTGCGACTGCTCCAGATATGGCCAAGTTCTAGAGCCCTATTTTCTGACATTTTCCACAAATTAGCCTCTTTGGAATAAAGGTGTACAGCCACAGGGAAGGTGTAAGTTCGGTGGTTCTCCTTAAAACCACAGCTATCTCAGAAGAAAGGGAAGGGGGCATAAATGGCGACGGAAGGAGACTAGACTTGGGGTGGTAAACATACAATATACAGATGATCTATTTTAGAATTGTACGCCTGAAACCTGAAACCTGCATAATTTTATTAACCAATGTCACCCCAAAATATTTAATTTTAAAAAACCACAGCTGTCTTCAAACCAGCTTGGAACCCCCTCGTCTTCACAATGTCCTGATTCAATGAATTCAACCCTGCAACCCCAGGGAAGTGTCACATTTTTGCTATCTTATTTTAATTGATTTTGAAGAATAATTTGTATGACCTAAGTGAATAGGTGTTTTGTGGGGGTTGTTCTTGTTTTTGTCTTGGGTTTTGTTTTTTTTTCTACTCTTATTAATTTCTTATTTTATTGCTTTGTGCTCAGGAAATATGGTTTGCATGACTTCTGCTTCCTGCAATTAGTTGAGATTTTCTTTGCACATTAATTATATGGTTAGTTTTCTGTGCTATATGTGTTTGACAAGACAGTATATTCATTGTTTTTTGGATACAAAGTTAATTATTAAACATGTTAATAGTGTTATTTAAAACTCTAGATCCTTTCTTGTTTTTGTCTAATTGTTCTGTTTAATTTCTAGGGAGCTGTCTCCCACTGTGATTGGAAATTGATGGGTTTTCCTTTGTACTTTTAACAGTTTTTGATTTATATACTTTAAAGCTAAGTTGTTGGACACAAAATGTTCATGACTGTTATATATTATTGTAGATTTTTCCTTTTCTCAGTATGAAATGCCCTTCTTTGGCCCTTTTGATGCGTTTTTTCTTGGACCCTATTTTGTTTCATGTTAATTTAACAATGTGTAAATTTTATTTTAGTCAGCATAAACCTGATATGCCTTTCTTGTCCTTTCTTGATTTTAAATTTACCTAAGTAATTTTGGGGGGATATCTCACAAATATAGTTGAAGATTTTTAACCAAGGCAACAGTTTCTTAGTAGTAGAAATACATTTATTGTGATTACTTATACACTAGGGCTTGTTCTTGCCATCATAATTTAAATTTTGTGTTCACTTTGTTCCTAATTGTATTTTTTTTCTTCATAACTTTCTTTTGATCTACCGTTTAAAGGTAGAGTAGGTTTATTGTACTGATTTGGGAGTAGAAAGATTTATTCTATTGATTTTCCTATATGGTTTGAATGTTATATACTTTATTTAAATTTTTCCAGTTTTTAACCTTACAAGTGTCATATATTTCCAACACTCATATTTAAGGTATATTTTCTACTAGTGATAATATTTAATTTGAAATGAGATTCCTTAACATAATTTTTATGATGCCATTCAACTCATCTGTTGAGTTTTTAATAGTAGTATCATTTTGAAAAACTGTTTTATTTTTTGAATTGATAATTCACACACATAAAAAAATTCAAAAAGTATAAATTGGGACACTGTTAAACATAAGTCTTTCTTCCATCGCTGTCTCCTAGCCTTCTAGTTCTCTTCCCCAGAGACAGTTGCTGGTGTCATTTCTTCTGTGTCCTTCCAGAGATAGTTTATTCATATGCAGTCTTGAAGTCTGGCTTTTTGTTTAAAACACAATGGTATATTACACTCCATACACTATTCTGCTTTTGTGTTTTATGTATTTATTTTGCTTTGATTTTCTTTAGCAATATATTTTTCATATCTTTCAATGTAAATACATATGGCTTTTCCTTTTTTTGTCTGACTTTTGTTGTTTTAAAAAATTTTAAAGAGAATATATTTTTTGAAAAAGCAATGTATTCATAGCGTTCAAATTTTTAAATTAGGATATACTGTGAAAACTATTTAACTCTAATTCTCCTTTGCTCAGTTTCCAGCACCAAAACAAGGAACTACTATTTTTATTTTCTTGCATTGTTCCAAAGTTTTTCTATATAATACAAATGTAAATATTTCCCTCTCCCTTATTCATGAAAAGATAACATAATATATAATTGTCTTTTCACTTAACAGTATATCTGAAGAGAACTTTCAGTATCTTACCCATTCATTTTTACAATGGAATGGTACCTAATCATTTGAATATGCCATACTTTGATCAATATGCTATTAATGAATATTTGATTTATTTCTAACTTACTTCAATTATAAGAAATGATTCAATAAATAGCTTTTTTCCATATATTATTTCATTCACTTTGCAAGTATATCTGTGCAAGTACATCACTAACATGCAAGAATATTTGTGTGATAAATTCCCATCCTACAAATGATGCCATCTTTTTTAAGGCATGGCTTTTCCTTTTATGAATTACTAAACACACTTAATCAGTTTACTATTGGTAGATATTTTGATTGTTTCCAATATGGTGCTAATCCAAAAAATTCTTTATATACATGCAAGTAAAATTTCATTTGTGTACATGTACATCTCTGACCTAACTTCCTAGCCCTGCAATTGCTAGGTCAAGGGCATTTTATAACTTGACATGTATTGGCTAACTGTCCTAACTGCTCTTCATACAGATTGTGCTGATCTTACTCTCAACTGGCAATGTATGGGAGCTTATTTTCTCATGCTGTAACCAAATCAGTGTGTTTTCAATGCATTCAAGCTTTACTAATTTTATAGGTCAGAATGTTACCTAATTGTATTGTTAGTTAGCATTTTTCTTACCATGAGTGGCTGCGTATATTGTCAAATATTTAAG
Source organism: Mormoops blainvillei (assembly GCA_004026545.1). Lineage (NCBI taxonomy): Eukaryota > Metazoa > Chordata > Mammalia > Chiroptera > Mormoopidae > Mormoops > Mormoops blainvillei. The sequence continues at coordinate 93,772 of PVJD01000817.1, forward strand.
AACCATTTATATCCTCACCCATTTTCCCCATTGTTGGGGTTTTATTGATTTACAGGAACTCTTCATATATTGAGGGTATTAGTCATTTGTGACAAATATTTAATGCCCAATATCTCTAATTATTTATTTTTATGGATGCAATAATCTTTTGGAACTCTCTGATATTAATTGTACTTATTCAAAATTCTACTGTTTGTTCTATTACTCAAGAATGTAGGCTGATCTTTGAAAACCTCTGTACACCTGCTTGCTGTGCTTACTTAAGCCAGCTTCAGCAATTATGGGGGAAAGATAGGATGTACTGCCAAGAGCTTCTGGTATCTTATTTTCTGAGTGTAGAGGCTCCCCAGCCTTCCTGGAGGGAAAGGAGTAACTGCCTGGGGGAACTCCATGCCCTGGCTCCAGAGCCCTCTCACTTACTCTGTGGGTCAGCTCAGCTGCTGCCCAAAGTCCACACGGGTTGGAGAGAGAAAGGGGAGGGGCTTCCCAGTAGCAACAAATGGGGCTGCCAATTACACATTCAAATGTGTGCCCGGTGGTCCTTCCTTCTCCTAGTAATTACTGACTCTGAGCTTGACTTTCCCCAGAATTGTTCCTACCTGGGTAGAAGTACTCTTTTGGCATGTTTTGGGCCATATTTTCTGCAGATTTTTTCTCCCATGATCTGATCCTATGCAATTGGTTTGGTCGTTTGTTGGCTGGAAGTCTGGTTGGTTTGTTTTAATATTTAGGAACTCCTTAAGATTTCTGGTCTGCTATTAGCATTCTTCCTTGATTCTCAGCCAACTGATTTTTTACTGTAAAATATTGTTTCCTTCATTCTGTGGCATTTGGGCAGCAAGAAAGGAGTGTACTTAGGACACTATCTTAATCTAATCTTCCCAAATTACTTTGAAAAACCAAAAGGTAGGAACAGGACCTACCTTTTCAACTGCATGGCTTTGCTAGTGGGCTTCTTGAAATCAGGCATGATGAGTATGTACCTTGGTACTTGCTTAGCATGGTGTCTGGCTCATAAGAGGAATTCAGTAAGTGTTTATGGTATTATGAAAGGAAGGAAAAAAGAAGGAAGAAAGGAGGAAAAAAGGAACTTGAAGAATAATTTCTATTAGGGCCAATTCAACATGTTTTTATTGAATAACACTATGTGCAAGACACCACTAAGCACAAGTGTTATGGAAATGACTGAAGCACACTCCTTGCCCTCCTTAAGCATGTGTGTGGGCAAGGGAGGTAGAGAAGCATGCTTCCTAAAGTTCAAGAATTAATATCTTAACAGAAAAACCTAGTAGAAATACGGTGTAGCTCTACAGGCTTGAGAGGAGAGCAGAGAAGGTAGTTACTTATTTGGACAAATAGAAAAGACTATTTCAAGGTGACTAAAACTGGAGGTGGAGAAGGAGAAGATATGAATTATGAATTATGTTTTATTATCTGCACAGAAAAGTTTTTTAACCTCTCTCCAATTCCTCCATATATTCAGTCATAAAAGAGCAAAAACTATTTTTTACTTTATTTTTATTGTTTACACTATTACAGATGTCCCCATTTTCTCTCCCTCTGCCCACTGCTCTACTCCCCCCTCTCTCCCTCCTCCCTTTGGCCATTACCATCCATTTCTATGGGTTATGTGTATATATGTTCTTTGGCTAATCCCTTCCCCTTCTTTCACCCAGTCTCCTCTTCCCCTCTCCCCTGTCCCTTCTCCCCTCTCCCCTGCCCCCGACAACTGTCAGCCTCCACTTCTGGGAATATATCCTAAGAACAACTATATTTTTAAAAAGATGGCAGAAAAGGAAAGTTTCTTGGAAATAGAGGTGACAGATAAACAACTGCATGCCAAAATTATTTCAAATATTAAAATAAATTATCTTTTGAACTTCACAAAGGTTAAAGTAAATTTTACTTTTAGCACACATTACATTTGCTCTTAGATAGTGTATTGAGGCACTAAAGTTGTGGCAGGAACTCAATATTAGCGAGAGGTTCATGACTCCGATGGGCACTGTGATCTGAAAATTTTAAAGGCACACTTCTACCTTCCAGCATAAATACTTCAGATTTTTAATTTTTATATATGTTATTACAAAATGGATAAGAATATTTAAAGTATAAAAATAACTAAGGAGAGGATTAAATATAATTAGACCATTCAGCAATAGCCATTATTAATATTTTGACATACATCCCTCTGGTATTTAGTCCATTCATGCATCATGCATATGGAATTAAAGTGGAATGATAGGATACATAATATTTTTTAACATTTTTTTACTTAAAATACATCATAACACCTATCCATATCATTAACTACACCACAATAGCCTTTATGAGGACTGAATTACAGTGTATCAAGCTCCTTTTTTTGGACATCTATGTTATTTTTTCATGTTATAAACACAGTCACAGGAGACATCATTTTTATATGTAGTTGATTATTTCTTAGAATAAATTCCTAGACGTAGAATTATTGTGTCAAGAGCATGCATATTTTTAAGGCCATATGCAGCCAGACAGATCTTTGCGATGCTATGCCAGCACATATGTCAGCAGTTTACAGTTGACACCTTCCTTATTAGCCATTACTTCGTATTGTTGCCAGTCTGGGAGTTTGAAAGTGATATTTTATTGTTGTAATTTATATTTCTTTGATTACTAGTATATTTGACTATTTTTCATATGTATTTTGGTTTTTTACATTGTTTTATATATCCAGTTCCATAGGATAGGATGGGATAGGATAGGATAGGATAGGATAGGATAGGATAGGATAGGATAGGATAGGATAGGATAGGATAGGACAGGATAGGAAGATAACCTAGCATAGAGTATGGTAGGGCAGAGCCACCTGAGCCCCTGACAAACAATGGTATCCACAGAGTGCTAGACAGGTGTGGGCTTAAGCAGCAGAACCATTAAGAGGTGGACCAGTCTAAAGTTGGACTGGACTAAGACACGCCTCCAGGATGCATGGCCCTCTCTTCCTTCTCTCCCAGACCCATATCGGAGGCTAAAGTAAGTGAGACAGGGCCCATGGGGAAGATACGTATAGCTCAGTCCACACAACCAGGGCAAAAGACTTTCACCGAGCCAGACTCATATCTCACACCAAGTCAATGACAGCAAGTTCCTAAATCCCCTCTATCCTCGTGAAGAAGGGCGAAGGAAGTAAGGTAGACCAATGATGTAACTAGGAGGAGCTGGGGGCAGAGAGGCCAACTGAATAGCAGCCACTTCTAATGGTTTCTAATGGCTTCTAATGCCACAAATCCCATTCTGCCCCTGAGGCTCCAGGCAGAATCCTGCACACAGTGGGCCTGCAAATACCTGCTAAATCAAAAAAAAAGTAAATAAATGAGCAGATGAAATCTGCAAAATCCATGAAACTAAGTAGCAAATGATCAGCATTTTAAGAATTTTTGTTCCCTGTTCAAAATAAAGATTTTTTTAACTAAAAGTAATGGGAAAATAAAATCTTTACCTCCACTTACATCAGTGGTCATTGCATGTATTTAAAGTCTCCTACCAGGAATTCTAATAAATATTTAAGTCATTCCAATTTACCTTGCCAGCTGGTACTTAAGGGGAATTAAGCAGTGGATTACAAGAATGGTTTCTTCGCAGGCTTTGAAGTCTACTGTTCCAGGCTGCACGATCACAGAGACGTCTCATCCACTTCCCTTTCTCCTTTCTTTTATAATCTTTTGTTAAAGAAAAGTAGCTATAAACATACCAACCTATGTTGCTATAATGATTTTCTTAGTTAACACTGTAGTTAAGGTTACATACAGACTTTTATTGGAATCCCCATCTTCACAAGTTGCCAAGGTTTTGAACATCCCTTCAAGCCTAAACCTTTCCAGGCTTTGTTCCATATTCAGATAAACTTTAAACTCAGTCTGTTTAGCTGCTTCTGAGAAGAGAGAAAACAAGGGGTGTAATGTTTTGCCCACGAGTGTTAGAAAGACTAACTTACAAAAGTTGACATATTCCTCATGGCTACTCATTACTTGGGAAAGACGTCATCATCCAGGGAGTTATCAAGGAATCAAAAGACCAGGAGAGAATAATCAGGTGATGTCTAAAAGCCAACTTGGCTCTTTTGACTCAACCTGCTCAGATATCTTCACAACTTCAGAAAGTCTGAAAAACAACCTATTGGTAGGTGGGTATTCTATACACTACTACTCAGAGGGTGAATATTGTTCAATGTGAGCTCTTTTATTCACTTGAGTGTAACCTTTGTATGCAGATAATATTCTTCAGTGGTTTACTTTTGTTTAAAAATTAATATTCAATGGGGGAAAATGGGACAGCTGTAATTGAATGTCAATTAAAAAAATTTTTAATTAATATTCAATTCATCATGGTTACAAAATCAAAACTTCCTTATACTTTTAAGTTCACCACACAAAACTTATAATCCTAACTCATTTCAACATATTTTTAAATTAAATTTATTGGGATGACATTGGTTAATATATAATTTTCAAGTGTACAATTCTATAATTGCATTGTATGCTCACCACCCAAAGTCTAGTCTCCATCCCCCACCGTGCACTGACCACCTTGACCCTCTATATCCTCCCCCTGCCACCCTCCTCCCTCCATATTATCTGTGGTCAACCACCATACTAGTGTCTGTGTCTATGAGTTTGTTTTATTTGTTCAGAAAACATTTTTAAAGTGTTAAATTAATACTTGGTCCCATTTACAGACTTAATTAAATATCTTTAAATATTCTTAACTGCATTTATAAATTAAATATATTGAATAAGTATATCTCCTTTTAAGTATAATTTTTGACTTAATAAACCCTTTCAAAATGCTTAAGTAAATCATGTAAATATCATAAATTAAACTTTTAACTTAAAAATCTCAAGTCTAAACCAAATACTCAATTTCACATTTAAAATTTGACTCATAATTCTGACATTAACTCTAAAAAGCCAAATTATCTTAAACAAATTACAAATGTTTAAAATACCAAATATGCACAGATTTCTTTATGCAAGAGTACTAATACTATAAGTTTGACTTCTATAAACACTATTTAATTCTGTATTGAGGGGCAATTAAAAACTGTTTATTCACTAATAAGTAATTATGTCATCCCAAGCAAATTTGGAGCGTGATTCCTCAAGCCATCAAGACCCTTCATTGTTTCTATCATGCTCACAATTCTTTGTTGTGTGGCTTTTCTCCATTTATTTCTTCTTTTCTGGGTTCTAGCACCTGCTTGCCCCCACCAGAAAATCCAGAATTAATGCTTACTTATGAGTGTAGGGAAATTAAGCCATTTTGGCTAAACTTCTCTTCATTGGGCCTTGTCTAAGATGGTCTTACCTGTCTCATTCCGAAAGTCCAATGGCCTCTAAGGTATCTGTGTCTTAACTAATGCTTCTTTCTCCACAGAATGCATAAGTAGAATAAGACTTTTTTTTCCCCTCTAAATAGCACTTATGTTCCTCCCAGGTTAATGAAGCTTCAGGAAAATGATCAAAATGTTTACCCTCTTTTTAACTCCACATTTACAGTGGACTTTTAACAATATTTCTGCTGCTTTGTGTGGATCCCCAAATCACACCAGCCTCCTATCGTGCTGTCGTCTTTTGAGAATTGGTGCAGTAAATTAAAGCTAGGTATAAGTTTTTTGCCGCTTATCCCGTTGAGAGGTGGAGTTTATTTCCCTTCCCTTGAATCTGGGCTGACATTAGTCACTTACGTGATCAATAGAATATAATAAAGGTAAAGTTGGGCTAGTTCCAGGCCTAGCTTTGAAGAGGACTGGTGGCTTTTACCTTGACCTTTTGGAGGCCTGAGCCACAAACTAAGAAGCCTGACTTCCTTGAGGCTGCTATCAATGGGGTACCTCAGAGCCATGACCTGCCAGGTATCTATTGCTGCCTAGTAAAAATCACTCTACAGTATAAGGGCTTATACAAAAAAATTCTTAATTATCTCTCACAGTAGTGATGGTGACTTTCACCAGAGCACCTACATACAAATAGTGCCACCATAAAGGACTTTCAGAAGGTAGGGTCAAGAGAATGAGAAAAAAGTCACAGACTGAGAGAAAATATTGCAAAAGACATATCTGATAAGGATATCAGATGTTAAAACATACAAAGAACTTTCAAAACTCAATAATTTAAAAAAACAACAACTCAATTAAAAGTTGGGCAAAGACCTGAAAAGACACCTTACCAAAGAAAAACTACAGACAGCAAATTAGCATTTGAAAAGATGCTCAACATCGTATCTCGAGAATTGAAAATTAAAACAACAACAAGATAGTACTGTATACTTATTAGAATGGCAAAAATTCAAAACACTGACAATACCAAATGTCGGCAAGGATGTGGAGCAACAGGAATTCTCATTCATCACTGGTGGGAATGCAACTTTGGAAGATTGTTTGGCAGTTTCTTACAAAACTAAACATACTCTTACCATATCATCCAGCAATAGTACTTCTTAGTAAGCACCATCACCAAAATGGATTGAAACTTACATTCACACAAAAACCTGCACAAGGATGTTTATAGAAGCTTTATTCATAACTGCCAAAACTTAAATGCAAACAAGATATCCATCAGTAAGTGGACAGATAAAATGTGATAAATACAGACAATAGAATATTATTCAGTACTGAAAAGAAATAAGGCTATCAAAAGATATGGAGAAAATGTAATTGTAGGTTACAAAGCGAAAGAAGCCAATATATAATAAACTATGTACTGTATGATTCCAACTATATGACATTCTGGAAAAGGCAAACTTATGAAGAAAATAAAAATACTAGTGGTTGCTAGGGGACCAGAAGAGGGAAGGATAAATAGGCAGAGCACAGAGGATTTTTCAGGTAGTGAAACTGTTTTGTATGATACTGTAATTATAAATAAATGTCATTATACATTTGTCAAAACCCACAGAATGTTTACCAATGGTAAATTCTAATGTAAACTATGGACTTTGTATAATAATGATGTGTTAATGTAGGTTCACAGATTGAAACAAATGTACCATTCTGGTGGGGAAGTTGATAATGGGCTAGGCTGTGCCTGTGCGAGGACAGTAGGAAATCTCTGTACTGTCTCTTTAACTTTGCTGTGAACCTAAAACTGCTCTAAAAAAAAATAAACTCTGTTCAGTTACATTTTAGAAGAAAGTCAGGGGAGGTAAGCCTCTTCCTATTTTCAAGACATTCATCTTTTTGGCCCAGATGAAAAAGCAAATGAGTTATTAATGATTACAGTAGACTACTTAAATTTAGCAAGTGGTAGCCACCATTTCAAATGCTTTGCTGGATGTTGTGTATCTTTCTGGGACAGGTAAGCATAGTATTCATCTGGCCAATGTGTTCTTGTCAATCCCATCAGGAAAGATGATCACAAGCAGTTCACATCCATACGGAAAGAATAGCAAGCAGTACCTATTCATGGTCTTGGCGTAGGGCTCTACATTAACCTTTCTCTTGTCTGTTACAAGATAGTCCAGGAGAGCTTTGATCATCCTGATATTCCACAGAATATCACATTAGTTCGCTCTTTTCATGAGGTCATGCTAATTGGGCTGGTGAACTGGAAATGGCAAGTATTCTGGGTGTCCCAATTAGACACATGCATATCACAGGGTAGAATAGAAATTCTATAAAGGTTAAGGGGCCTCCCACATCAATTAAATATTTTGTGAGAAGTAAAAAATATTTTTCAATGTTGTATCATGAAATTTTTCAAACATACAGAAAGGTTGGAATAATTTTACAGCAAACCCCTGAATATCAAACACCTAGATTCTAAAATTAACAACTCAGCTATACTTGTTTTATTGTATTTAATGAAGTGTTTAAGAGTTCAATAATCTGGGGTATGTCAGGATAGCCCATTTAAAAGAAAAGACAAGTTGCACCTTGCATCCCTTACCAATAAGAAAAAGACAGGGTGCTCAGTGACCTATTTTGAATTTGGGAGCAACTTACACTGGTCGTAGGAATACCAAATGCTGGTGAGGATATGGACCAACAGGAGCTCTCTGATTTAATTGTTGGATAACTCAGAAGGCTGACAATTTCTAAAGGAGCCCAGAGCAAAACCGAAGGCTCAGCAGCAAATCCAGCCCGCACTGCGAGCTGCCCTACCCTCCAGAGCATATGACCCAACAGATTCAATGGCACCAGGGACATCCGCGGTGGATGCTTGGATCCCTGGAAGATGATACTACAAAAGCTATGGCTGCCACTAAGCCCTAAGAGAGACTAAAAGCCTGAGTGAATAATTATGTCAGTGTTGCAGCTCATCGTGAACTGGCATTTTCAGATCTGCCAAGTTATAAGGCCATACGAGTGCAGCAGCGATACGTCATACTGTGGAAATGGTACAAAATCAGGGCCAAGCAAAGTCAGAAGATATAAAAAAGCTACGTGAACAGGACTCTGACACCCCCCACACACACACTTACTGCACCAATGTCTAACCCTCAATTCACAACTACCATTTTGTGGAGGGGATGGGAATATTCCCAAAGCCAGCTGACAGATGAGGAAAAGTCTTGGTCTGGTTCATAGCTGGGCTAACACAGTATATTGGTACAAAGCCAAAATGGACTGTTGCCACATTATAGTCCTACTATAACTATAAAATTTGCTTACAGTTTTGGGGATAGCCCTAAATTTCAGTTGTGAGGGATAATACTTCCAACGAATAGGACTGGGAGCAGAGCATTTGAGTTTTTCCTTTTTATTCTGGAAAAATATACGGAGACTCCTGCATTGGCAAATGGCTTGGCTGCTGGGTCAGGGTCTAGAAGGAGCAACTTTGGAAGAACAAAGAGAAAGAATAGTCTAGGGAAGAAGCATACAATGGACCCAGTGGAGTGGGTACAAAGTGGACACAGATCTCATCCTACTGGCAACCAGAAAGCATCCAAGTCAAGGGAGACACTCAACGAGGGTAACTCTCCCTGTGGATGTCAGCCACCTCCTCTGCCACTACCGTGCTTGCACAGTGGGGCAAAGATTGGAGTCACCATGATGGCAGAAATAGAAAGCTATGCATAGGCCCAAAGGTATGGACTCCCGCTCACCAAGGCTGATCTACCTGCTGCTACTGAACACCCAACCTGCCAAAGTGTTAACCTGATACAAAGCCCTTGATAAAGCACCAACACGTGAGATCAGCCAGACACTACATTGATTACACCAGACTCCTCCCACCCTGGAGGAGGCAGTGATTCAACATTACTGCAATTGATACTTACTCTCATACGGTTTGATTTCCCTGTCAGCCATGTCTCTGCCAGCACCACCATTCAAGGGCCTATAGAATACTCAATATACTGTCATGGGATTCCCATGCAATATCACCTCAAATCAAGGGACTCATTTTACAGGGGAGTATATGTGACAATTCAATGCACAACCAAGGGATCCACTACTCATACCACAAAGTTTATGACCTGGAAGTAGTCAGCCTGCTGGAGCAATGGAATTACTAAAGGCTCAGCTAAGATGCTAGCTCAAAACAAAGACCTCTATGTAGTTGGGACATTGCCCATCAAAATATAATATATGCAAACTAAACATACAGCTGTGCTGTTCTCCCAGTAACTAAAACAAAGGGGTCTAGACACCAAGGGGTAGAAGTAGAATATGTCCCTCTCACCTTCATTCACAGTGGTCTGCTTACAGAACATGTGCTTCCTGTCCCCACATTTAGGTTTCACAGGATTGGAGATCCTGCTACCCAGGGGAGTACTATTTCCACTAAGGGAAACAGTGAGAGTTCCATCAAACTGGACACTGACCACTGCCTGTTAACTTTGGGTTCCTCATACCAGCAACCTAGCACCCAAAGAAATGAGTTACTTTACTGGTGAGGGGAGGAAAGTAATTGAATGTGATTATCTTGAGGAGTAGAGTTTCCCTCTACACAATGAAGATAGAGAGAATATGTCTGGAATATAGGGGATTCACTGGATGTCACTGGGTACTTCTATTCAACGTGTTATTGGTAAATAGCCAATTGTAGCAATACCACCTCAACAAGGACAACAAAATAAAGGGCTCATATCCCTCAAGGATGAAGATGTTGGCACACCACCAAGCAAGCAATCTAGAGGAACTGAAGTGCTGTGTGAGAGTTTAAAAAACAAAAACAAAAAACAACTTAACATGAGTATTGAAGTAGTTAGTTGATGAATACCAGTTATGACCTCAGGCCCAGAGCAACGGTGGGGATTGTAGCTTGTTACACTAATCCTTTGTATTAAGCTCCTTTATGGAGACAATGCAGCTGCCAGCACTTTGAAGATGCAGTGACAAATTGGTCTTAATGTGTGTACAAGCAGGAGGTGGACTGTATCAGGTGCTTCTGTATCTCCCTCTCTTCCCCTTGGTCTTACTTCTGATTCCATTTGCAATTGTGGCTGTGGTGATATTGCATGGCAAAAGGTGGCCACATCTTGCCTCGAGCATGTCTTGGCTTGTCGTGGTGTTTTCTGATGCTGAAGGAGCGGGATACCCATAGTTTACTGGATATGGATGCACAACACAAGTGCGGGGGAGTTGACATCCCACAAGCCTCAACCAACAGGAAGTGGAAACCAATGGACAAGTGCTTCTGCTTGTTGAATCCTGAAATCATGTCCCAAGTAAACTGTCTGAATGCAGGTTATTTTCTCAGGCTCTGCTCTCTAAGGTAATCCAGACTAAGAAAGCAACCAATCACAGTCAACATAGCTCTTGCATATAAGATATAAAATGCTACACAACAATTATAAAAGCTTTCATTCTGCAAACACGTCAGCTTCAAGGGCAACAGAAAATACCAGTTTTGATTCATTTTAGCCAGTTCTTCCTCTTCTTATAAAAAGAGAGTATATTTGTATTTGTTTTCTACTGTTCCTGCAAATTATCACAAGCTTAGTAGCTTAAAAACAGTGCAAATGTATTATCTTATAGTCCTATAGGTTAGAAGTCCAACACAGGTCTCACTAGACTGTAATCAAAGTGTGAGCAGGGCTGAATTCCCTTCTAGAGGCTCTAAGAAAGAATCGGTCACCTTATTTTTTCCAGCTTGTCAAGGCTTCCCGCATTCCTTGGCTCCTAGTTCCCCTTCTCCATCTTCAAAGCAAGCAATGACATATCAAGTCCTTTCTACATCATATCAATCTGACCTCTTCAGCCTCCCTCTCTCGCTTTTAAAAAGCCTTGTGATTATACTGAATCCACTCTGATAATGCAGGATAATCTTTCTACCATAAAGTCACTGGGTTAACAATCTTAATTCTGTCTGCAAATTTCCCTTTGCTATATAACACACTTGTAGCTTCCAGGGATTAGAATGTGGACATCCTTGAGGGTAGAGTGGCAAGCATTATTCTGCCTATCACAACATTAAAGAAACAGTGAGATTGTAAATTTTCTTTAAATTCTACCCTCATATTTACTTTAGACTTGAACTCTAAATTCAATTTAATCCAACTTTAATTTCTTAGTTATAATTATATTAATTTATAACATTTGATTACCTCAAGCCAGTGAGTCTATTTTCATTTTCTAGGTGAACAGAATGGGATATGAAAAGCAAAATGAATGACCAAAAAAAAAAAAAAGTAAGAAGGGAGAAAAAGAGAGGAAGGAAGGAAGGAAGGAAGGAAGGAAGGAAGGAAGGAAGGAAGGAAGGAAGGAATTTCAATTTATTTTCACATATGGAAAGTATGCTTAGCTACTGGATCCTGAGGTAATCGAATTGGGGTGATGGTTAATTTTATCTGTCAGCTGGCCTAAGGGATGGCTAGATAGCTGGTAAAACACTATTTCCACTTGTGTCTGTGAAGGTGTTTCTAAAAGAAACTAGTGTTCGATTCAGTAGACTCGGTAAAGAGATTTGCCCCCACCGACGTGGACCAATTTCATCCAATCCACTGGGGACCCAAATGGAACGAAAGGGAGAAGGAAGAGCAAATTCTCTCTTTCCTCTTGAGCTGGGCCTTGGGAGCTCCTTATTCTCAGGCCTTTGGACTTTGACTGGAGCTACACTTCCTACTTCCTTCGTTCCACAGCTTACGAATGCCATACTGTGGGACTTCTTAGGTTCCATAACTACATAAATCAATTTTTATGAGAAATATCCTCTTAAATATATCTCTCTATAGCAGAATGGTTCTGTTTCTCTAAAACAAACCCTGACTAATACAGCTGGAGAAGGCCGAGGAGGAAGCACCCATTTGCTTGAAGTCAATAGTCTTGGTCAAGCTCAAAATTCTGATGAGAGATTCTAGTCATCATAGCTAGTCAATCTAGTCAATTATGAATTTTCACTATTGCTATTTGTTTAAAATTGTAATTTAAAATATTGTCACATTTAAGTTTTTCCAGCTCAAATTTTCTTGAAACAACTCATATTCTTTTTGATCCTTATAATATATATATATAATACTGAAGAGACAATGGCAGACCATAACATCCTTTGGAAAAACAAACGGGCGTTAACCAATAAAATTTATCTTATAGGCATCTTCAGTAATTACCATTCATTGTTCTCATGTGAATTGTTCGTATTTTATAACCTCCCAAACCTGATCTGTAAGATTAAATGTGATGAAGTGTTTCAATTGACAACATGTAATATTTTATTTTACTATTGATCTCAATCCATGTGATTAAGGTTAATTCTGCAAAACATATTTCTTTTGAACCAGTAAATCCAACAAAAGTGATAAAGAAATGGCAGGGATACAACATCCTGAATATGCATTGGCACTTCAAAACAAATGGATTGTTAAAAAGTTATTTGAGATTAGTTGAGCATGAGTAGGTATTTATTACTTTTGTCTTGGCCAGAAAATTGTTAGAGAAATAAGGCTAATGGTAGAAGTATTTCCTCTTGTAAAGCACAATCATCTTTTCTTGAGAAGGTTGGCTTTAATATATCCCAGTGCTCTTACATACTGTGTCTTTTTAGTTATATCAAATATCAGTTTACTTGGGAAGCCAGTAATATATACTGCAATGTATTTAGCACAAGGAATTAAAGGGAAAACGGGAACCAGAAAGATGTTTCAGGAAGGGAAATCAGTCCTTGGGTCTGTCTTTAACCGTGCCACTCCCACCTAATTACACACTTCGAATTCCTTTGGAGACCACATTTCCACTCCTGAAAGCATCTAGTCCTAGAGAAGCTTTCCCTCTGCCTAATTCTCAAATTATTTCCTTTTTGGATTGTCCTGATCTCTATTGGCAGAAGTATCTACTGATGTTCAAACAGTATTAAGGCAGGAATTATGAGTGACACTGATCATACCTGTAAATGGGAAAAGAGAAAGACTTCTGGTAAGAAAAAGTATTTAAATCCAGTAGTTTGTGTTTTTTACGGTTTGGGGGTGGGGAAGGTCGCGGCTGGGAACTATGTGCATGCAGTGTATAAGAGGTCTTGGAAGCCTACGTTTACTAGTCCACCCTTAAAGAAAAGACATTATAAAATAAACCGTAAAAGCAAGCAGATCCACTTCTTATTTACTCAAGGGTTAAGTTCTTGAAAAGTGGAAGGTAATTAAATCACAATTAATTTTCTCAGAAGAAATGAAGTTAAACGGGTAATATATTCTGATATGTGGGAAATTATGTAAGTTGTGTTTCCCCCCATTTTTCCATAGCATAAGCAGTAATTAAAAGGTTTTGGAGAAGATAAAGTGAACATACTGTATAAGGAAATTAATTATAAATTACATTTTAAAAATCATTGACAATGTCTAATTAATCTGCAGACAACATCAGTCTCTTTAACTATTTTATTTTTCATTATATCCATTTAAGAAACTCTGGCATGAAAGTATTTGACAAATACTTGTTCACAAAATTCTAGTGAGTAACCTTTGAAGGAAAAATAATCTAGGACACAATAATTAGGGCGCTAAAATGAGGACAATTTATTTCACCCAGGAAGATGGCAACTAAGTAAATCTCTTACATCTGTATAGTGTTCTGTCCATAGAACTCTTTGTTATCCACAATCTCATTTGACTTTCACAAACTCCATATGAATTTAGGATTGCTATGAAGGCGCCTCATCCACATTTACAGAAGAAAAAAGTGAACTTAAAATGTGTTATTACTCACCAACTAAGTGGCACATTTGAGTATGAAAGTCTGTTTTGTCCAATTCACTGGGTAACTGCTCTGAGAACTCATTATAGAAAAACGTAATAGAAACTGAAAACATAAATATACCTAAAAGAAGGTTTAGGTAAAATTCACATACAGTGACCCTTCAACAATGTGGGGACTAGGGGTACCAACCCCAAGCAGTCAAAAATTTGCATATAACTTTTGACTCCCCAAACTTAACTGCAACCAGTTGTCCCTCAGTACCTGTGCGGGGACCGGGTAGGGATTGGTTCAGGACTGTCCATAGATACCAAAACCCATGGATGCTCAAGTGCCCTACATAAAATGGCTTAAGTCAATGCACAGAGTCAGCCCTCCGCGTCCGCACGCTCCCAACCATGGATCAAAAATGCTACAGGTACATATTGAAAAACATCTGCATATAAGTGAACCCACGTGATTCAAACCCATGTTGTTCAAGGATCAACTGCATAACAAACCTTTAACTGGTTATAATGTGTTGATTTGTATGTAGCTATTTAATTCTCCCTTTAAGAAAAAAATAATTTCCTTTATGAAATACTTTTCATATTGCATACCTTTGGTAAAACCACATATTTGCCATATTATATCTAGAACAAGTTTTAACAGGAGAGTTCCTTAAACATAAGTGACATATACACACTCTTTTGGAAATGAATAGAAAATTATACTACTATATATTCTTGGTTTACTTACTTGAATTAATCATAGCTTATTACTAATGCGAACATGAAGCATACCTTAATACCAATACTGACGTCTATCATAACATCTGCATTGTATATAGGGGTTTGTCTGTATGGGAAGATTTAATACAACCATCTCCATGTATTCCCAATTCTATTAAAATTAATAGATTAGGAGGTTGGTTGATTTCTATTTCCAAACATCTCCACATTAAAAAATATTTGTGCATTATGATTGGTGTCTTTTTGTGGTTTTGAGTTTTCAGTTCAGAACAATATCACTAAATCCCATCTAGTCAAAATACTAAAAAATGAGCACTGCTCTCTAGGACTAATAATAATAAATTTCATCTAGTGAGTGTCTGTCATGTACCAGGTGCGTGCACTAGTCAATTTACTTCATTTAATCCTCATCTACTCAAGCAAACTCCTTAGGCAGGTATTACTAACTTGTTTTACAAATGAGAAATACGAGATTTAGAGAACAAATGTAACTTGCCCAGGAACATACAGCTAATAAATGTGGAGCTGGCAGTTGACCAGGGTCAGGTAATTCAAAATTACTGAGCTACTAGTTTAAACGATAGAAGATGTTATCATTTCAATAATTATCACAGAAGCTTTAATGAGTTTTATTTACCAAGATATTAAAATGCCATTACTGTAACAAACCCAGTAACACTGACTTTCTCTGCAAGTGTCTCTTACACATATTGGAACTATCTTCTTGTCTTAGAAGATAGCCTATTCTGTCAATATCCTGCTTAAATGACAAAACACAAAAGAACTTGCAAACACTGTATTCAAAACTGTATAACAGGATGCAAGAAATGTTTTGGCACACATATCTTATATGTAATATTGGCAGCTAACTTAAACTGCATCTTGTTGTAGTGAATCAGAGATAAAACAGGATTGTCAGTTGAAAAAAAACACAACTCTTCTTTTAAATCATGGAAGACCAATCAAATGACTGGATAAAATTCCATAGTGACTTACTCTAAACAAGATAAAACATGACTAGTACACAGAACCATCAAATAAATTTTTTAATTAAAATAATCTCAGCACACATTTGTAGAAAACAAGGGCAGAACGTACAGCTTAGCAGAATGAGCGATAGAAGTCTTCCCATCCAAAGACTTTTCTTTTCCAGATTTAGAAAGAATGAAGAAACTAATAATAGGTTTTTGACCCACAGTGAATTGTGGACCCAATGTGCAGACAGGTGTCCCCAACATAGGGTCATGGAGGTGGAATGGGCCCATCCAGAGACAGCCACACTGCACCCGAACTTTCATCCTGGTGAGTATAAGTGGCTTCTCTCCTGCACATCCCTGAAGGTGAGCTCTTAGCTGGCCTTGCCTTGAGCTCTTCCCAGGCTGGAGGGCACCGAGGCCTCCCACAGACTGAACTCTGGGCTGGCTTTAGCTGGAGATCATGTAGTCAATGCTGGACTCCAGAGCAGTCTGAGAGGGCTGAGAGGAAAGGCTGGTGAGACAGAAGACATAGGTTCGAATCCTCTTTCTGCGTCTTACTTCTGCATCTTTAGATAAATTACCCAACAAATCCTGGGAGTATCTGTTTGTTAATCTGCAAAACTGAGATTGAAAAATAAAACTATAAACAGCATTGTAAAGATTAGCTGACAAAATGCCAAATGCCTGGTGCAGAGCCATGACATAGCAGATCCTCGATAACTTTTCCTCCCTCTCCCCCTCCCTTCCTTCCTATCTATGAATGTATTCAGGGCCCCTCCTATCTCCTGGGTGAAAAGATCGGTAAGCTTTAGAGAAAGCACTTCTCTGTCATTTAAGGCTTGCACTCTTCAACTTCCTCATTTGGCACCATGTCCATTTTTGCAGTTTCCCTTAAGAAAGGATTCTAAACGGAGAAGTGAGAGCCGGTAACCCTCCTGCTCAGTCTTTTTGTGAAGCCCTAGGGTCACCGTGAACAGGCCTGGGGAGGCTTTTTTCACTAATGCCAAACTAAATGATGCATTAAATTGGGTGAGGGCTGCCTTCAGGTGAAGATGAAAAGAACCCTGGCTGCCCCAGGAGAGAACATTTCCTCCAGGATGTTTTCAGCTGCCCTTCTCCATTCCACTTTAAATAGCGCAGGTGATAAGGACTTTGTGTGTGTAACCCCCTGAACCAGCCCAGCAGCCCTGTATCACTTGCTGCTACAGAGAAAGAGAGAAGGCAAGGTTGTGCAAGAAGAGATGCTTTAGCTTTCCTTTCAATTTTTTTTTTTCTTTCTCACTCCCCCTTTGGAAGGAAAGAAAATACAAGCACAAAGAAAGTAACACTTATTTTACCAAAACTTCAAAAGACACCAAATCCAGGTCTCCAGGTAAGTTTCTGGAGCATTCCAGTAACCTTTGATTATAGTTCCAATTAGGATAAGTTTTGCTGAAATGAGTTAGGTATTTCTCTGTGTCTGCCATGGCCAGATAATAGAGACAATCAGTCATTTACTGTACATGTCAGTAAGGACCCAGGGAAGACTTTTAGAAGATGTGGGTCTCGGTCTCTCCAAAGGGTCAAAGGGCAGGTTATTTCACAATAAAGAGCAGTGGATTTGGACCTCAGGGCCATGGGAGAAACCCTGCTATCTGATCAGAGTGCATATTGCTCTAAGGTTTGGCTGCCAATCACAGCACAATAAGTAGACCATTATATTTTACTGTCTCCTGCTTGCATAGACTAAATGAGAGCAGTTTGTATACTTTTGATCACTTTCCTCGTGCTTTGGGCTGTTAAAAAATGAATATGGCATATATCTAGTTTGGTCATCAGAGCTTCAAATACGAAGAAAATTGAAAAATACTTTTGTAAAATAATTTTTTAATCTTCCCTGGCTATATAAAGAGGTAAAGCAGTTTTCTGAACCATGCAAATATAGGATACAGCAATTAGCAATACAAATATGAATAGCCTACCTATATGCTTACACATTTCTACAAATACATGGTAGAGCAGGGTTTAAATGCAGGTCTGTCGAAACTCCTACCTCATACAGCTAACGTGAAAATTAAATGTAACAAGCTCTAAAAACTAATTTAGAGCAGTACCTGGCATGAAATAAGTTCTCAATAAGGGTAACATCACCTCCCAGATACACACATGCTTCATTTTTACATTTATCCACAGGGTCCTACTCACTGCACATTCCATAGTCAGCTGAGTAACAAAGGAGCCCAACAATTAATTGGTCAAGTATCTGCAAGTAGACAAAGAAGAGGCTACAGAGAAAGGAAGAAATCATCTTTAAGGTGAAAGAACAAGGCTCTGTGATAAGCTAGATGAGGATGAAAACAAAGTGCTTAGAGAATGATGCCAGGTAAGGGACATTGTACTGGTTTGGGGGCAGGTCAGGAAATTGCAGGACGCAGCACGTACCTTGAGCTCTGCCACACACTAGAGCTGGATAAGAGCCTATTTCTGAGTTCCTTTTTCTGCAAACGGAGGTCGCAAGTGAAAAGATGATACATCAAAACCCTGAGTGGGTATCTGACCGGGATAGAAACAAGGTCTCCTCTTTGTTTGCTCTGGGATGTAGCCATATTTTCCTTATGGCCATGCACCCAGTCTGCAGACTATATATTTTTCCTATTTTTTCCCTCAGAAATGACTCACAAATGCTGTATTATTTTACCCTACACAAATTGCTTTCTATAAACCCAGAAGAAAAAGTTGCTTAGACCCATCATTATAAACACAACACATCTGTTTTTAATAACTGAAGAAGTATAATAAAACTTTACTTTGGGAGAATATCCAGAATTTTATCCTGAAGAAAAATTGTATCCATCTGGTCCCAAGAGAGCCAGTTTTTGCATTAAGTGATATTTGTTGGTTGGGTGATTGGAGAGTGGGAGTGAGGAAAAGGGGGAAGTTGTTAGATACAACACTTATCCTTAAGTGGAGTTAGTTTCTAAAAATGCAGCATCCAGAAACTGGTGAGTAATCCTTCTTCGTAGTGAAATATTATGTCACCAGATCTGCTGATCCAATGCACAATAAAGTTAGCCCTCCTTTCTGCAATGCCGGTGCCACGGCAGTCCCAGAGGTGCTGAAACAGAAGCGTCTGTGCCAGGCAGAGCTCGAGAGCCACAGACCTGGCCGCTGGGTTTCCGACCCATACTGAACTTCGAGCCCACGAGATCTGAAGAAAGGAGGAGGTGGCTAAGGATTCACCAAACAGCCTTCCAGTCCCTTCTATTGCCTCTCTTTCCCCAGAATTGTAATTGCAGATTATTCAAAATTCCCCACCAATCTGGCAACATAGTGATTTTGAAGACAGTACAGAAAGCAGGGAGGGGGAGGTAGTGGAGAAGAGGTGGGTAAGGAAAAAGAACTGACATCTGTGGCCATGTGCACTTTAGGCTCTCTAAAATTTAAACCTCCCAACAACTCCACAGAGTCGGCGTCTCATGGATTACACGACTCTCCAGGGACAAGGCTTCATTTGGGACCCAATTCTGCACAACTCCCAAGCGCTTTCCATTATGCCATGCTGATCCGGTCATTTTATGGTCTATGATTAAATTCTTCTTCCTAATGATACCTATTGATTTCTAAGGAGGGGGACACCAGGTAAAAAGAATTTAGGGTCAATGTAATTTAATAGCTCAGTCCTATCCATGGCAAGCTTTACTAATAGGTAACGCACAGGTCCCTCCATGAGAGCTGTTCGTGACTACTCCATGATATCGAAGGTTCTCTTTCTTCAGAAATAGGTCACATGTCCATGGTATCAACATGCAGCCCTTCAGATATCCAAGAGAGAGATTCTGAATGGCTAAGCTTGGGTCACATGCCCACTTTGTGGCTAGGAAAAGGCGAGATCCCTTGACTGACAGTCAGATAAGACCGTATGACAGGGGAAATTGAGTTGATGTTACTAAAAACCAAAAATAAGAGATATCCACTGGAATGATACTACAGAAACCTGCAATTATCTTGTCCATTATTTAAATTTTTATTATCTGCCCTTCTCTAGCTAGAGTGTAAACTCCAAGACGGCAGGAAAATACTCTGTTTTGTTCCTCTCTGTAAACCAGACAGGTAGCGTAGAGCCTGGTACGTAGCAGGGGCTTAGTAAATGTTTGTTACATGAATGGGTCAGGCAATATCCACATGTTGTGTGAAGTCTCATTATGAAAACTAATTAACAGAACTTGGTGCTTACTTAAAACCTAGTGATTCACAGAAAGGAAGAAGTAAAACTGTCATTATTTGCAAACAGCACAATACTATATACAGAGAACCCTAAAGATTCGACAAAAGAAGCTATTAAAACTGACAAATGAATTTAGTAAAGTAGCAGACTACAAAATTAATATTCAGAAATTAGTTGCATTTTTATATACCAATAATGAACTAAAAAACTAAGGAAATAGTATCATTTATAATTGCATCATTTATAATTTATTTAGGAATAAATTAACCAAGGAGGTAAAAGGCCTGTGCTCAGAAAACTACAAAACACGGAAAGGAAGATACAAATAAATGGAAGTATACACCATGCTCATGAATAAGAAGAACTAATATTATTAAAATGTCCATACTACCCAAAGCAATCTATAGATTCAAAGCAATCCCTATTAAAACGCCAATGCACTTTTCACAGAGCTAGAACAAATAATCCTAAAATTTATATGAAACCACAAAAACCCCAAATAGCCAAAGCAATGTTGAGAAAGAAAAACAAAGTTGGAAGTATCACACTACCTGATACTAGACTATCTACAAGACTATAATAATCAAAACAACATGGTACTGGCATAAAAACAGGCACACAGATCAATGGTACAGAACAGACAGCCCAGAAATAAACCCATGCCCATATGGTCAATTAATCTAAGACAAAGGAGGCAAGAATACACAACGTGATAAAGAATCTCTTCGATTAATGGTGTTTGGAAAAGTGAATAGATAACATGCAAAGGAATGAAACTAGATCACTTTGTTACACCATATACAAGGTTAAACCCAAAATGGATTAAAAATTTAAATATAAGACTCAAAACCATAAAATCCTTAGAAGATAAGATAACATAAGTGCTAAACTCTTTGACATCACTCTCAGTAATATTTTTTGGATATGTCTCCTTAGGCAAGGAAAACAAAAGAAAAAATAAACAAATGGGACTACCTCAAATAAAAAGTTTTTGCAGCCCTGACTGGCATGACTCAGTTGGTTGGGTGTCGTCCTGCAGTGCAAAAGGTCGCTGGCTTTGTTCCCAGTCCAAGCACATAACTGGGTTACTGGCCAGCCTCGCACAGGGTGCATACGAGAGGAGATCAATCAGTGTTTCTCTCATGCATCAATGCTTCTCTCTCTCTCTTTCTCCCTTCTCTCTAAACATAAATAAATAAAAAATCTTTGTAAGAAAGTTTTTGCACAGTGAAGGAAACCATCAAAAAAAACTAAAAGATAATCTATTGATGGGAGACCATACATGTTAATGATATATCTGATAAGGGGTTAATACCCAAAATATATAAGCCACTTATACAACTTAACACCAAAAAAAAAAGAAAAGAAAAAGAAAAACCCAATTAAAAAATGGAAGGAGGACCTAAATAGACATTTCTCCAAAGACATTACAAATGGCCTATAAACATATGAAAATATGCTTAACATCACTAATCATCAGGGGAATGCAAATTAAAACCACAATGAGATATCACCTCACACCTGTCAGAATGGCCATTGATAAATCAACAAATGAGTGTTGGTGAGGGTGTGGAGAAAATGGAATCCTCACGTGCTGTTGGTGGAATTGTAAACTGGTACAGCCCTTGTGGAAAACTCTATGGAGGGTCCTCAAAAGATTAAAAATAGCATTACCATATGACCCAGAAATTCCACCTCTTGGTATTTACATGAAGAAACAGAAAACACTAATTTGAAAAGATATATGCACCCCTATGTTCCTTGCAGTATTATTTACAATAGCTGAGATGTAGAAGCAACCTAAGTGTTCACAGATAGAGGAATGTATAAAGAAGTGGTACATACACAGATGGAACATTATTCAGCCACAGAAAAGAATAAAGCTTTGCCATTTGTGATATGAATGAACCTAAAAGGTATTATGCTAAGTGAAATAATTCAGACAGAGAAAACCAAATACATATGATTTTACTTATATGTAGAATCTAAAAAACAGAATAAACAAACAATATAGAAAGAAACATAGATACAGGAGAAAAATTTGATGGTTGCCAGATGGAGGTATTGGAAGGATGGTTGAAAAAAGTGACAGGATTAAGAAGTACAAATTGCCAGTTATAAGAACAGTCACAGAATGTAAAGTATGGCATAGGGAATATATTCAATAAAATTGTAATAGCTATGTATGGTGTAAGATGGGTACTAAACTTATTGGGAGGTCATTTTGTAAATTATATAGATGTCTAATCACCATATTGTATACCTGAAACTAATATTGTATAACAACTGTAATTGAAAAAATATTAATTGGGGGAAGGATTGAGGGTAGGAGGTGGGAAGGGGTGGGACTGGGGAAAGTGGTGGTGGGAAAATGTTGTCATGGGGATGATGGGATGGGGTGCAGGTCAGAGGGGATAAAAGGGAGAAAAAGATGAGACAACTGTAATAGCATAATCAATAAAATATACAAAAAAAGCAAAAAAGAAGAAGTCACACTCTCCCTGAGTCCAGAAGAATGCAATAGACTCTCCATCTTGTGGGATTCTGCAATTACTAATGTCCAAGCACTCCAATTTTCTATTGCTATATAATAAACTACCTAAAACTTAAAAAATGAAAGAAAGAAAGAAAGAAAGAAAGAAAGAAAGAAAGAAAGAAAGAAAGAAAGAAAGAAAGAAATGAAAACCCAGCGATTCAGATCATCCTCATTAAAACTGATTCTTCTATCAGTTGAGTCTCGAAATTGAACATGAACCCTAGCAGGCCCAGTAACAGTAAGGAGAAAGCTGCCCAGCTGTGCCTCTAGCCCCTTCGCAGAAACAACACTCAACAATCCTTCATGCTTAGGCAGCCAGTCGCCCCAGTCACTTGAGCTATAGCAGTTTCCACTAAACACCCTTTTAATTTTAATTAGCTCAAGAATCTTAACTACCAAATACAATGCTACAACTCCATTTCATATATTTATACTTTAGCTTGTGTCACAATGCCATAAAAGTAAATCTCTTTTCATCGGGAGGTTGACACATTTTTAAAACAAAAATCAGGGATCAGGGATTTCTTCCACCTCATCTTTACCAATGCCCTACCTCTTGAAAATGTCATTTTTGTATTTCTTCTCATTGTCCTTCTCTGAAGCCCCGTGTGTTCAGACAGAATGTCTACCTCATTTCTCATTACATCCCTAACGCCTAGTACAGTCCGTGCCCAGCCCACAGTTTGACACTAAATAAATAGCTGTTACACTTACGGAATAAATACATCATTGTGCTTTTTCTGCAAGTCAATTTCAATTAAATATGACTAATTATTGGATGCTAAGCCTATGCCAAGCAGGGCACTGTTGGGAGCCCAGAGGAAATGTGATCTTAACATTCTTGTTAACCCATATAGGTATTTTTCCCCCTCAAAGACTCACTCTCATTAAGATCTACAGAAAACCATAGTAAAGGAGGAATAGGTTTTCTAATGAAATAATTTAACTTGTTTAGCAGCTGCCATCCCCACCCAGTGCCACTGGTAGGGGGCCTCTTGGGGGCAGCACCACATGAGGACTTCCATGAACCTAGGCATTTTCCATCATGGCTCCCTTCCTCCATGAGAATAATCGCAACTTTCACTTCACGACTGCACTGGTGCAAAGATGAAATAAACCAGGCTGGGTCCCTTATTGTATATTCATTATTATCATGTCCATTTTCCTTCTTATTTTAAACAGAAGCAATGTGAGAATGTTTATATGAGCCACTAAAAGTACCATAGGCCCCACAGGCACTGTGCCTAATGGGTCAGTGGGCCCTGCTCTGGGGACCATGTGTAGGGACCACGTGTAGGGACCACGTCCCCACCAGAGAGAGTTGTCCTCTTCCTTCCTTCTCTGAAGTGATGCAGTTTCAAAGCAAGGAGCTGGCCCAAGCTTTCTTGCTGGAACCCTAACTCAGGAGGTCTCTCCTTTTCTTGTCTAATATAAGAATAAACTGAGACCTAAGGGGGAAAAAACCTTATCTGCATCAACCTTCTGCCGGGTGTTAATCATGCTGACTCTTACCTTTGCCGTTGCTAAGCTGTGGGAAAATTATGCCTCCCCAACACTACAGAGCCCTCCTCTTGTTTATGTAAAGACCCCAATTAAGCTAGAAATAGAATTTAGCACTGCAAACATTGTTTAAAAAATGTTAAGACATCCAGTCCAGTGCTCCTATTCATTATTCGCTGCTGAAACCTAATATTAGTAACAGCATGTACCGGGGACCTGGACCATGAATTAATAATGAAGCACTTGTACTGGAAAATATGTGAGCACCTAGTGACTTTCTTTGGCAGGCACCTGTGGGGACGGGGGTTCGTTCTGTCTTACACAGCACTTTCAGTGATAGTTTTGTAGGATAAAAGTAGTTATCGGTTATTTCGGAGGGATTACCTGCCAGGGAAAAGATAACCAAGCATTCACGGACCACCCACCCTCCTTCCTTCTCGCTGCCGTCCCATTTCTTCTGTGAAACTTTCACTTTCCTCAAGTGCTTAGTCCCGTCAATGTTTTAGCACCTGTAATTTCAACCATTTCTTCATCTAGTTTACTCCACCACGAGATTAAAACTGCCGGAAGGACAAAGAAAGAACTGTACAGAGAAGCAATATGGGATAGTGGCTGAGGATAGAGGTCACAGATTAAATGAGATGCAGGCTAGAATTCTATCATAATGGACCAGCATATAACAGTTGCATGATCTTGAACAAATCATTTAACTTTTCTGATCCTTAGATTTTCCTCATTAAAGGAGAGATAATAATAATTACCTTTCTGGATTAATGTAAGGATTAGGATGAACATGGGGAAGCACTTAGTGTAGTGTGTTCTAAAGTGGCATCTCATGAATACTAGCTGTTATCATCATCTTCATCATCATCATTTTCCCATCACCTTCTTTGTATCCCTACTATCTAGCATAATAATTAGCACATACTAATGTTTGTTGTATAAATCCTGAAATGTATTTTACATGCAACCCTTTCATCTAAGAACAATGGATTCGGAGGGCAATTTGTTTTGTTTGGCTTGATTTTTGACAAATTAATTTTCACCTGAGTTTCCTCCTTTGCTGCATCATCTCTGCCTCCTGGATGGAAGAATCGCTTGAATACCTTGATAACAACGCATCAAGGATGTTTTCCAAAGGATTTTCCACTTCTGATGGGTTTTACTTTCAAGAAAATTTGGAAGAAATTCTCAGCCAGAAATGATCACAGCACCTATGGTAGCAGTCAAGAGAAATGTAAACCTGAACAAGAAAATACATTTGTGTATGGAAGTGTCAAGCATTTGGCTGTGTACGTGTTACTACAACTTTAAGGATTATTTGGTTTATTCCTTGCAAAGCAACCCACCTATCCCCTAAGATCAGGTTTTTTGCTGCTTCCTGCACATGTTTAAAAAAATGCCTTTCTACATCTGCAGAAAACAAGCAGTTGTTGTCATCGCTATACTTGCCCTGTGAAACCTTAGCAAGGTGATCGAGTTACACATTCCGTTCCTCTAAGAGGAACACGGCATTTCAGCTCATCATCAGGGCGTTACTTCCAGTGGACCTGATAAACTGGGCTTTTGAGTGTTGTAGCTTCAGACATTAAATAATTTTTTTAACTAGAATAAAACCCAAATACTTTTCAAAAACAAGCAAAAAAGATAAAAGGAAAAGGAAGGGGTTAGAATTCTCTCTGCTAATGAAAACTAATTCATCGGGAAAAGTCCAGTTGTTTTCTTTTTTTTCAAGCTATTACATAACTGAGTGTCGTACGTGGTACAGGAAATAATTTTGCTCATGCACCTGCACAGAAAAACCCACACCAACAAGTTCGCTTCAGCCGTCAATCTGTGAGACCAAGAGCTAAGCCTGAAAGCAATGGTGAAATAAAATACGAAAATTGCACAGCAGCCACAGAGGAGTCAGCTATCCAGAGGCCCCTGCTGAAACCCCATCTTTAGGGTAGAGTTTCAGACTCATTTTGATGTTTTGGTCACCTGACCCAAGCTCTGAAGCCCAATTGGCCTCTGGGTTTACAGGCTAAGTAATGATGTAACCAGAGTGTGTGGGAACCAGAAGGATGAGACAGATACAATTTTTCCCAGTCGTTTATTAGACTTGGCTACTAATTCTGCTTGTTCCTCGGTTTGACTGCTGGTTATCAGGAAATTCGAACTACTTAAAGGACATAATGAGTTTATCTATACTCGAGGTAGAATTTAGTCACATTCATATAACATTAAGCCACAGCTACAGAGAATAGTAATTTGTGAAATTCAATTATTTATATTTGAATTTGGCGGCTGAGAGATTTTAATGTATCTACATTTTATTATGTGCTCCTTTTTTTTAAACAACACATTTTTATCATCATAATATCATGCTTATGATATCTAAAATAATCCAACAAAATAAAAATGTTGGAGTATCCATTATTTTTTCTATTCCTTTTCTTACTTTATGGAGTTTCTGTCTAAACTGAATAAATGTTTACGCTCATGTAATTTGTCACTATGGCAACTTTTGGCCTTTAAAATGCTGACACTATATCAGAGACGATCAAGCAACCAAGAAATTATCCTTGTTTGACAAGAATAAGCAGAACCAGTTTGGCAAACTTCATTTATAACCAAACATAGCAGGGCAAGGATGCCTGAGGATAAAAGCGTTTGTTGTTCAATCCACGCAACCTCATGTCAGGAAAAACGAGAGCATATTCTGGCTTCATGGCAAAAATGGGAGATCTAAAGCTGATAGCAAAACTTAAAAGGAATTTTCTTCTCTAAAGCTCCTGTACCCATCGCCCCACCAAAGAAATCATTTAAGTAATTCTCATACTCACACTATACCGTCTTGCTGACGTGTCAGCATGAGTTTGTGGAATGTTTTCCGGCTCATAATTCTGAATCTCTTAAGGACATTCTTGCAGTTATACCTCACAAGATCTCATCAACAGATTTACCACAGACAAAAAAATGTCACAGGTCTCAAAACTGATGATGTGGCTGGACTTGATATGAAACTCCCTGTGTGATTTTTTAAATTAATTGATGTTATATTTCTGGTGGCAGTTATACTCATAGAAAGTGTTTCAAATTCTCAAAATACTTAATCTCGTTAGCAAAAAAATGTCTTGAGGAAAGAAATCCCTAAAGAACAGTTCCTTATCATTCTCCTTCTGCATGTCATGCCCAACACATACGCAATAGATATGGTGTCTGACATCTACTTAAACCTGTTGGGAACTATATCAAACATTAATGGGGATTAGTGTTAGAACTGGTGTAAACACAGCAAACACTGCTGAAAAGCACTTACTCACATTTCCATATGTTATGCGGTAAGCAGAGTCATTTAACAAGCAAGATACTCTGGGAGGCGGTATGCAGGTAGCAAGAATTTGGCAGGTGAGAAGTAAACACTCCCTGGATATATTTACTTCATAAGACCAGCAACCACATACCTACCTAACTCTGCTCCTCCTCAAGAGACAGGTCAAGTTCAAGTTAGGCAATTTCATTATGAAAAGTTTCTACAACATAGATAAAAATGATTTAGTACTTCCAGGTGCACTGTAATTCTTGGCAGAAAAAGTTAATTCCAGGTGTGTAATCTCCTAAAGAAATCTGTTGTCAAAGCTGGATAAAACCATCACATTAGAAAAATAGAAGTCCACCCATGAACAAAGTACAAGGTATGGCTAGGAAAACTCTCTGCTCCGTGCAGAAATTACAGCATAAAAGTGAAACTCCCTTTTACTTATGTAAACATTGCTTGGTTTTGGGCATCATTTCAAAAGAGGTAGAGCTGAACATGCACGAGCATATAGAAATATGACATACTCTTGGTGGGAGGTTTGGGGTGGGGCCCTAGTGCCAAGCCAGACTCTAACACACAGACAAAGGAAAAAAGAAGATGCATTTTATAGCTTACAGATTTTTTTTCTTCTTTTTTTTTAAAGGAGCCGACCAACCAAATAACTCAATCAACAACAACAAAACCAAGATGTACCACAGAGTGGAAAAATGTTATAACAGCTTGAATAACAAGGAGGCCCTGGTAGGGGTGGGGATGTGGGTGGAGGGGGCAGGAAGAGAGATCCTCATATTATGGAATATTTAAACTTTGTAATTCAATGCACATTTATTAATTGATTTCCTTTTAAGAGGCACTTATTTATGACAGGTTTATGAACAATATAGCATGTACAGAGCACTGAAGTTCTCCCATGACTTGTTTTTATTTCCATATGTTCAGATGAAATGAATATCACATTTAATAGTATTACTAGCTGCTCTTGAAGTGTCTGCCAGTGCTACATCCCTAGGGAGTTGTTACCACCAGATTAATACCCTGTGGGTCACTTAATTTAAAAAACCACATTATAGAGGCATTATGTGATTAGATGTACTGCTTTTACAAGCCAGTCAGGGTGTGTACTTTGCATCTGGTTCAGAAAGACTGGTGAAGCCAACTTATGAAGACCTCCAACCTGGAGTCTCTGAGAGGCCAATGATTGTACAGACATATGGACAAATAGAGAAAAATGTGTCCTCCATCTACTATCAGAAACTGCCTTCAAAACAGGATCTAAAAGGAACAACTCACTGAGTAAGAAACAAGCCTGAACAGCTGGTCGGAACTGGCTGCTTCAGAGATGGGAGGTGCTCTCAATACCCCATCAGGCCTGTTTGTCACCAAATACTCACAGTAAATAGAGAAATCATGCTATTCCCACGTTATGCTATCAATACCAAGTTCTAGCAACTGTAAAGTATTTCACTTGTGAATTTAAAATATACTCTTTATTCTCCCTTTAAACATGTTCAAAGCTAGGCATTGGGCAGACCACCCAAAACAACAGGAAGTGTGCCTTCTCAGTGAGCACGAGGAATTTGCTATAGGCTCCGAGGACACCCTGGAATAGGATGGCCAGCATTTCCGGCAGGAGTTTTAAGTGGCATCAAGTGCAGAGGCTCCGGGCAACACAGAAGCATCAATCATCATGTATGGTCCACTACTGATTACCTGTAAGGAGATAATTCTTTCGGGCTTACTCCAGGCCAGGTCCAAAGAGGCCTCAGGCCACCATCGGGTGGGGAAGAAGCCCTGAAAGGCACCCCAGGTGGGATACTGTGAGCGGGAGAACGTGTGTCGGAGGTACATGGTGGGCATTTCTGGTTACATGCACAGTCAAACTGAAATAATGTTTTCCTTTATTAGAGCAAATCTACAATAGTTACATGTCTTTTTAACTCTCTTAGACCTTCACAAATACTGTGCACAGAAATGATTGTTTTAAAAATAAAGTCTTTTTGTTCAGTCCTTTAAATTGTCAATGGAAAAGTACTTTTTTTATCAAATATAAGTTGAACTGATCAATTGTGAAGTCCATTTCACTATGTAAAGGAAAAGAAATTTATTAGAAGTCAAGACAGTAGGAGATGAACTGGACGACAAAAATAGTGTGCCTAGGGATTTGCCAAAGCAGAAAATTCCCAACAGCCTCCCTGAAATTTGCACCAAGGCCTTATTCCTTGGAGGAAGGTGAAGTCTTAGAGAAAGGCATCTCCGGTGGCTGTTTCTGAAGCTTGTAGGTATAGGTGGTGAGGACCACAAGCCTTTCAGCCCAACTACAGTCATCCGGGTTTGCTCATTACTTCATTTTTTTTTTTTTTAATCTGAAGCAACAGGAAAAATATATGGAAGTGAGAAAGGGAGGAGCGAAAAGATGATACTCTTTGTATCTGGTTCTACCATTTGCCACATTTCTAAATTATCAAGGTTCCCAGTCTCAAGAGGATGCATGAATCTATTCATCATTTGATAAAGAACTAATAATTCCCAATGGCTGAATAATTACTGAAAACAATCTCCAGTTTCTTCCATTTGTCTCTTCAAATGGATGAAAGGTGGAAATCACTCCCAATCTGTACTGATCTAGACATTGGAATACTTTCCCAAACTGTGTCACCCTGAGTGGATCACAGAGCGCCTCTGTGTGTGTTTCCTTATGTGTAAAATCATATTATTTCCCCTGTCAAATTCGTGAGGTTGTTGAGAAGAATTAAGTGAGTTCATGATCATGAGAATGTCTTAAAAAATATGAAGGATTGCAACAAATTCAAGGTATGGGGCAATTATGAAGATGGTGATGACAGCAATGAGAGAAGATGCAGGTGCAAATTGTGTATATCCATGAACTTATGTCTCGGGATTTGTCATGTGGGAATTTTTATATTTTTTGCCATTCAGGACTGAGATACTAATAAAAGTTATAAGCACAATGGTGACCGTTGAGTGAAACATCTTTTAAACATGCAATGTATATTTTTCAAAAGAAAGTTCATAATATGTATAGTTTTACACTTACCAGCACTACAAAAGGTAGCAAAAGACATTAATGCAAAGTGCTCGACATTTTGCAGGCTTCTGGAAGTTCTCTTTCCCTGCTTCGCCTACAGGAATCCCTCCTCTCCCATGATGTTCGGGGGACACCTGGTGATGGTCATCTTTAGACCTTTAGTCTGGCTGAGACACTGTCCTGTCCTATTCTGACTGAGACACTGTCCTGTCCTATTTAGTCTGACTGAGACACTGTCCTGTCCTGTTCACCTCTGTCACAAGGTGAAATAAACATGCTCCTGAGAATCGTCACCCAAGAGATTTTCCTTCTGACCCTCTGGGTCTGCCTCGGGGGCTGCTAAGTGATGGAAGGATAAAAAGGAGGGAGCGTGCATAACAGTAAGAACTAAAACTATGCCCTAAGAAAACCTATAGTTTTCGTAGTTTAGCCCGTATGGGGAGAAAGTCTTAATTTTGCAATATCAGTTGCTTCCCTGTTAAGCAACTGCCCTGAAAAATTTTATCTTTCTAGATAGGCACATATATCTCTGCCCACAGTACCCGCCCATCCCTAAGACAAAAGAAAAGCATACTGATTTTCCTGGAAACTTACATTTCTTTAAGTTGATGAGCTGGTAATCTGTTTTTTACATAGGAAGCTACGTCCTGCTTAGGTAGCTGAAGTTGCCACAAGAGCTTTAATTGATAAGACATTCAAGGACAAAAGCACTAGGCCAAAAGCAAATGCAGGGGGCAGCTTCTTGGGGCTGGTCTGAGATAAACAGCAATTATTTATACTCTACCTTACTGTTCAGACACACAAAATAAGGCTGGGTCAAGAAGACCAATGCTATCCATGGAAAATGAGAACTACAGCATTCTGGATGGATAGATATATATTAGCCCTGTGTTTAGATAAGTAAATTACTCTGCGAAGGGAGGGCAGTGCAAAGCTTGCATCCTATTTTCGTGTCCAACTTCAATATCCTGTGCTAGGATTTCAAGAACACTTGAAATCCTCTTGCATTCCTCCTTTTGCCCATTATATTTCTTGCCTACAGCGGGCACTTTCAGCTCTGCCAAGAGCGTCTGCGAGTCTGTGCCTGGATAGCAGGACCCTGCCCAGGGGCTTTGCTAATTATCCTAACTCCCCCTGCTGGCAGGTTACACTGCAACCCAAACTAAACACCCTCCTCTCATTCGAACACAGTAACTGTTGTGCAAAAGCATTTTTCAAGTGAATCCACATAGTAAAAGAATGGATCAGAAGATGCAAAAAAAAAAAAAAAAAACTTTAAAAGGCGGTGACTATTACATGAGACTGTAACTCAGTACAATATAAATGAATCGTAGGTTTGATATTATTTCTAAAACCAGCTTTTTAAATTAGATTTGTGAACTATAGACTAGATCCGTTGGTCTAATTTTTCCTTCATTCTCTTTTTGTTCCCACAGCCCTTCTCATTTTTGTGGTTTGCAATATTTCCCTTTGTCTCTAAGCTCTAGACTTCTACTTAATAAGCACCAATAAAGATTGGATGTTATCCTTAAACAGTGGTAGCATTCCCCACCTGCTAATTGCTTTATTTGTACTCACTGTTTCCGCCCTCTCATCAACAGGGGCTTTAGCATAAAGGGCAATGAAGTAGAATGTGATGAGGTGAACAGGAGGCAGCCGAGTGAATGCTTCTATAATTACACAGTAGCCCGGAGTAGCTCTTCTCAAATCAAATTATGAGCCTGGATTACCTAAAACTCTCAGGACACGGCCCAGGTTTTCATTTGTCTGTATGTTACTGTCAAGCAGCCCCCTTTCCTCTTGCCTTTATTCTTCACGGCCCCAATGCAATATTCCCAAAGCAATAAGACATCATGGAGAATGTTGTTTTCTTAAGTGGCTCACCTGACCCTGTGTGTTTTATAACTTTTTTTTTTATTTAAAAGAAATGTGTCTCGTGTTTATAACCACCCCTTCATTTGCATATCAAAGTTTAATCCCAGCTGAGTTTATTCATGATTCTTTGGCAAATATTTATGCCTTGTCAACATCCCAACCACCCATAAGGCAACGGGAACAAAAGTTACTAGGCCTGGGCAATGTTTGGATCCTTGTTTGAACACCTGACCATCCCCTTGGAAATGTACAATACACCGGAAATAACAGTAATAAGAGGACCAGACTCAAGGTCAGGCCAGCTGGAATAGGTACTCAAAGCTTCGGCTGACTAGCTGTGTGGCCTTAAACCAGTCGCTTAAGTTCTCAATTTCTCCATCTGCAACCCAAGGAGATCGTAATAGATAATCTCTAAGCCCCCTCTTTGCCTATGGTTTCAAATATTCATAAGTATTTATGGATAATGTACACAGGAGAGAGTACAGATTTGATTGCAGTAGCTAAGCAAAACAAGATAACAATCCATTTCTCAAATGGTTTAAGGGGTTATTAAATCAAGATCTGGTGTGTCCAAGATCAGGGCAAAAAGTAAATAAAATCTGGTAAGGCTTGGCTGGTCCATGGATCCTGGAGAGAGAGCAGGGTCTCAGGGCTTCGTTCTGCCGGGCTCTGTGCAGTGTTGGGTCAGTCCACTGAAGCTTCTGAGGAGGATGGGCTAAGTGAGCTCTAAAGTTGTTTCCAACGTCGAAATTTGGCCCAAACAGAAAAACATTCAAATCACCATATTCCTATAGGTAATATTCAGTAAATTTTAATGTATATTCTTGAAGAAAAATGAATATTGGTCTGAATAATTATGAAACAAATATTCTCTGTTCCACATTACTCTATACTGAAGCATATTCAATTGGTTTACAAGTATGTGTTTCCAGGAGGTATCCTGGTGCAGAAGGCAAGTAAGGTTATAACCATCGCAAAGGTAAGGGAATTTTTCAGATATGTCCATCACAGTGATATGTTCTGATATCGCATGCCAATTTGTTAAGGAGACTCTTAGTTACCATCAAAAATATAATAAAATTTTATTTTCATGGCTAAAATCTTAATTTGGAAAGTCACACCAAACTAAACTGAAAATATCAGTTGCGCATCCATTTTTTTAAAGCTATAAGTTTCCTATACCAAAGACTTTCCAAAGCCATTCATTAACTAAAATGTCACAAGACAAGCTCAGCTTCAAACTGATTCCACTTGAGAACTAAAAAACTTAGTTAAGGATGCAAATTCTATATTGTTATTCTTAATTTAGAAAATTATATACATAAGTGCTAGTCCCTTCTAGGTAATTTCCTTGTTTACTTAAAACACAAGCTATACCCACAAGACTAAAAACACCTAACCAAGAAGATCTCAACACAGTTACTCGATGCGAGAAATGGCAATGGCCCCAGCAGGGATGTGGTCCTCGCTCTGAACTACTACTGCCTCCTTTGCAAGGCGAACTGAGATGGACAGGCAAAAGAACACCACTTGGGGATGCATTCAGTGAGCAGGTTTCAAAAGAATTTAGAACTCCCAAGTGTACAAATTGTATACAGACAGGGTAACAGGAATTTGATGTCTGGTATTTCAAATCAAACCTGAAGGCCCCATTCCAGAACTTTCCTGAAACATTTGAAGTACTTTAAACCTATTTTGCAAACCTGAAAGACTAAGGTTAACCCATTTGGGGTTTTGCTCTTAACCACTGTTTTTCTGTTTTACCTATGATTGAAACAGGCAGAGAAAATAAATTTCACTACAGGTTAATTATATAGTATTTGTCATTTTCCAATTATAATATCCTTCCTTTTCTCATCTCATTTACTTGCCATTAACAACACTACATCTGACTTGTTAGACTAATAACAGTGGAAACCTATACATGTGTATGGGTGTATAATATATATTTTATACCCATGCAATATGTATTGTATATACGTATATACGCATATAGCATGGAAAAGGAAGCATTGCTTGGTTTCCAGGTTGCTTTTTTTTGAAAAACAATAGAGTTCTTTTTGTGCCTCCATTTTCAATCAGCAACTTACTCTCAAAACTTTCTCCTAAGTAAGCCTATAAAGTATTCTTGAATGGAATAATGGTTAAACATCCAGTATCTGAAGGTAGGCTACGGTTACAATCCTGGTTCTACGTTTCCTTATCTGATAACCTTAGAAAATTGCTTAACCTTTCACTATGCCTCAGTCTTCTCACCCATAATAGCATCTACTTCACAGTATTGTTATGAGGGTTAAATGAATTTGTATGTGAAACAAATTTGGAATAGTACCTATCACATAAGAAGTATTAGACTATTAGATATTATTACTATTGGTTTAGTTATTATATTTTATTTTAATTAGAATCAAAAGAGCCACAATGGTTAAAAAGGCTACGATAGTGGACAGCACCGTTACAGAGCATTTTGGACTTACGCCTAGACTTGAACGCATGGCCCTGAAACTCTCTGGAACTTCATTTTCTTAATAGGTAAAGTAGAAAGAGTAATACCTATCACCTAGAATAAATGTAATTTTAATTGTAAAGGGTCTAGTATACTGTAGTTTATAAATATTATTTTCTTGATCCTCTGTCCTCCTCTAAATTGGTATTATTTGGACAGCATGGCTTTTAGAAGGCCCAGACACAAAGCAGAGAGACACTTTTAGCTCTTTTTCAATTTCAAAATGAAAATCACCAGTTCCTCAATGTTCTCACTTCCTTTACGGTAACTGTCAGTCTTGAATGAAAATGTGATGTTCTGTTTTGACAGAAACCCCTAAAATGCCTGAGTATCTCTCAAAAGGCACAAAACTAAGAGAATCTTCAAGACCCTCTCACACTCAGAGAGCTGCACATGGGGTCCCCAGTAGGCTGTGGTGGTGGAGAGCCCATTTGTTTGTACTCACCTCGACAGGGGACCACACTCCAGGCCACCTCTTTTTCCCTCTATAAAAAAGTAATCACTATGGGACAATGTTCCAATAACCTTGTGATCTGGCATCTGTCTTCAACAGAGAACTGATCTCAAATAGCTGGGTGTTTCCAGGATAACCTCCTTATATTGAAAAGTCCTTACAATTACATTTCTAAAAGGTGGTGGAAGAAATTTTCATGCATCATGAAAAAGAAGCGCAGTCTCTTTCAATACCTTCAAGGACGTGCTCCTAAGGGCCTGGGAAACACGACATCAGGGCAAACCTGAGCAGGTAATTACAACCCTGGGTCTAGAATGAAGAACTTTGGAAGTAGATTGTAGGATCAGCATTCCTAAAATTGGAACTGGACTTCAGAAGGGCAGGATGGGGTCCAAAATACTGTGTCAGCAGCCTCAGCCCTTTTCTGAAGTTATCCTCTCTAGTGAGAAAACCTTTTACTGTCAACCTTGTATTTGATGCTTTAAAGATTTTAGCCAAATTGGTTCCTTACCAGGTCCTGAATATAAAGACTTTTGGGACATTCACAGCTTTGTGTGAATAATGTATCATGATTATGATCCAAAAATAGGAAAGGCCACATATCTACTCAACTATTATATTAATAACTTGTATGCCAGGTAAATTGGGGGAGGGGAGTGGAGGGGCAATGAGAGACACATAGATGAGAAATACTGATTTCATCCAACTCTTGGCTAATATATACCAAGGGAAGAGAAACCCCCCCAAAAAAAGCAATGCCCAAATTATGTGCGGCTGCCTGGTGCTGTGACAAAAGCAGTGGCTTGGTGCCACAGCCCTACTGTCACTCAGTGACTGTGAGATTTGGGCCAAGTTACTTGATTTTTTTAAGCCTCAGTGTCTATAATATGGGAACAATACTACTTTATTTTGAGAATTATAAGTATTAATTGACAATGTGTAGAGTGCTTAGCACAATAACGACCAGGGGGTTGATAGTCAACAAAAATTTGTCTTCTTTGCTCCTTAGATATTTTTAAATGATATTATGATCACTCTGTTTAGCTTCCACAGTTAGCACAGTCTATCCACAAGTATTTCTTTAAACTTGCACCCAGATTTCAAACATGAATGAGTCATGTACTAAGCCAGGATACCAATTTCAGCAAATATTGAAGTTTTGGGATTTAGCACTCCCAGGCCTTAGATAAAGTTCAGGTAATAAGGACTTGATTTTTCCCTGATGCATGAATTAGAGGAATAAGACATCCATAATATAGGCATTGGGCACCATTTGCCTATATTAGCACAATTTCTTTTTCACTGAACAGTATTTTATTTGTTACCAAAGACATCTTTTCCACTGTGGGTTTTGACTACAACAACCCTCTTCTCCTCTAGGACTACTTATTGCATTTGAATAAGAAATAAGACCCTTGTAAATGGCTCCCGAAACCTCTTCTGGGTCATACTTGGACCCAAGGATGGCCCCACTTCCTGTGTTTCCACTGCGCCCCTCGCCGGGCTTTTCTCATGCCTGCTTGACCATCATCTCATTCCTTCACTACACAATCTCAGCTCTGCATGGGCCTCAATATTTTAGATGGAATTAAACAGAGTGGAAACAATTGGAAAAAATGACTTTTCAGGCCTATTTCAATTCTGCAACGTTGTTATTTTAAAGTTACAAAATCCAACTTTCTAAACCATCACTTCCTTCCCCTCCCATCAGAAGAGTCATTCTATTCTTTTCAACAAGTACCAAAATAAGAATGCACACCCCCCATGCACTTGCCTCCGCAAGGTCTTACCCAGAATAGAAAGTAAACCTCTTTAGTTTCTCATAGTTAAGACTGTGATTTATAAAAATTCTTCCTGATCTTTAGCCGCTTCCCTTACAGAGAGCACCCAAGCCTGGCCAAGCATGTAATTAGCACACCATAAATACCTGTTAATTGATTGACAATGTTAATATTATTCATTCTTTTCATTTCACATACTTGTTCAGTGTTTTTACCTGTTGTCTATTTATCCTCTACGCCCACCTCCATTGTTGTTTTCTCTAAAACTACAAGCTGCAAAGTGTAGGAGCCACATTTCTTTGACTCACTGTGGATAATGGGCTGTAGAGAGATGCTTAAACAGGCTTTTCAATTGATTGATTAATAGAACGATTGATGGATGGATAGAGGAAAGGGTGAATGCGTTACAGCATTCTCCATTTGCTATTCCAACAGACTAAACTTACCAAAGCAGTCCTGTTCTGCCCTTGCCCCCTGAACAAAGCAGCAGAGGTAGGTGAGTGAGAGGGTCAAGGAACAGCCGTCCCTACCGCACACAATAGAGGAGGGTGTCTTGCCGAGGATACAGCTTCTTCTTCCACTAATTGCTACAAAACATCTTTTGAGGCAAGGTAGTCATTTTATATTATCTCTTGGTCATTTTCTTAGGATAGCTTGTACTTTTTAAGTTGTAAAAGGAAAAAAACTAAAAAAGACTATACTTTTTTAAACTCTACACTTTTTAACTTTGAGTCACAGTAAATGCAATTAATTCCCTTGTAGCTGATAACTTATTTATTCATTGTCTTGTATACATTTGGTCTATAAAAGGACTTTGTTTCATAAATCTAAAAAAAGGATAAAAGAGATGCACAAAATATTTAAACCTTTAAATCGCCAGGTTTAATTTAGAATGCATGCTTATTTCAAGTCCAAACTAAGGTTTCTAGACTCAAGTATATTAAAAAATATTTTTTGCCAGATTGTTTTAACCAGATAGAAGAGCTGACAGGACTAGACACATGGAAGAAAGCAAAAGGTCTCTGGGTTTTCATGAATTCTGGCTAAAGATATAGAGCCATGTCTCTTTTCGTGTTTATTTCTACCAGTGCTACATGTGACGTGCAAGAGGAATGAGTTCCCCAGAAGCTATACCTTGTGGGCATTTCTGGGGCACTAACTAAAAACCCATTATTCTTTCTGCCACTCAAGAAAATATATCAGAATCTCATACATGAATAAACTAGGATAGAGTCAAACTTATTTTTTAATTGAAAAATTCAATTCGTTCTTTTTTTTTTTTTAGTATCTATTGAGTACCTACTATGTGCCGGGTATGATTCTAGTTGAGAAGATGTAGAAGTTCTCTACTCTCATGAAACTTATATTCACAGAGTTGGGTCCTTTCTTTTCCCGTGATTAATTGGATACAGTGCCCAACTGGTACACTCGTACCTTCTCTTTGACTCCTTAGCACTGTTCTATGGGCTATAGAAAGAATAGACAGAAGTAGGATCTGAGCTAATGGAGGGATCTAACTCAATCTTCAACAAATCCTCCACGTCCACTATGTAGAACAGACTGGCCCAGATGGTGCCTGTGCCCTGCCCTTTAGCACTGGGACCATCACAGTAATACGGCTTTATAATCACTCTAGAAATCTCCATTTGCCATAAATGGTAATTGAGACTCAGGGATCTTAGTGAGGCTCAGTATGCCATTATAGAAGACTATTTACCAATAGATTTATGTTAGATTGTAAATGAAATAAGATCAGTTTATAAAACATATGCAGTAACATACAGTTTTGTTTGAAGACACAGAGTAATTATGCATAGAAAAAGATGGTGAGGCCATATAGCAACACGTCAGCAATGGGTGGCTGTGGCTAGGATCGTGGGCACTGTGCACCCATGAGTGCCTGTGTGCGTGCACTTGTCAATGTTTTCTAAATTTTCTACAATAGAAGTATTTACTAAATTCTCCAATCAGTGGTAGGAAAATTTTACTCCTCCCAAACACTACATCGAATATTACTACCACTAAGGAGCCAGCCTCCTGGTCCAGGTGGCCTCCTTTTGTAACTTAGGAGGTGATGTTGTTTGGCCACACTTGGAATAAAGCCTTGGAAATTTTTCTTGTCAGATTTCACTTGGATCTATTAGCCGGCAGCAACCTGCTGACCCCAGTTTTTTAAACCCTGCTCTTAGGTGCAGTGCAGGGGTGGTATTTCATCACCTATCAACAGCTGGTAGTTTTTACAATAGCACTTATTCTACTGAAATAAATTATATGTTTTTTCACAAACATCATCAAAAGAAACTTATCACGATGATATCAAACACAAGAGCTTTTAACATATAAATTTTTAAAGGAGATGATGGATTTATAAATCAGGCAAGGTATTATCCTTGCTTGAAAGATATATATATATATTAAAAAGGAATCTTCTAAAACAAAAACAATGACATGGCATACCTTCTTTCAATGTAGTCTGCTTCTTCCACCTCTTGAAGAAAGTACAAGGCCATTCACCAGTGGAGAGAAAATAAATGATTGTGTAAACTCATAGACTCAGCTTATCACAAATTGGCAAATACAGTTAATGGTTAATTATCTGCAAAGACTTCAGTCTTGTCACTTTTCAATTCTCTGGTCAGCCTTTAAAAAAAGGAACCAACTCTAATTAGTTAAATAATTTTTTCAGGTCCTTATAAAGCTGATTTTCTATAAAGCTCTTGGAAAAGCTTGCTTTTGTTTTGTGCTGTTTTTTTAAAGTTAATGTAATTCCCTTAGATGAAAGCTAAGAGCACTTGCACAGTTAACCCACCTCCTAAGCAGAAAAATATCTTTTTAAAGATTTTTTAAAGCCCAAGTCTAGGAGTTCTGAGTTTCTGGTGCCATTTTTCTGTGCTGAATGGCAGAAAGAGAGCCTGAACCTCCCAGATGGAAAGTTGTATTTGAGAGTTAGTGTGAGATTTGCTTCAGCCATGTGCTAACGAAAGAATCTAAGATGATTTGTATAGCTAGTGTGGAGTCAAAATTATAGATATACATGTAGATAATTCCAATTAACTACTGGTTCCATTTAGAAAAGAACCTCCTCCTGAGAAAAGAGGGTTTGAGTTTATCTCCCTGTTCGTTGCTCCTTTACCTTTGAGCTTTTGGGGAGGTGGGGGGCGGGGGCAGAAATGCTAACCTTAATTAATGGAAGATCCACTACACCCCAGGCAAGGGTTTGGGTCCCAGGCCTGGGTCTCCTCCTGTGCCTCTCCCGAGAGTAACGAGCAAGCAGGCTTCATTACTGGCAGCTGAGGGGAAGGGTCACTGGGAATGGATTTGCAGGGCCTTCATTGAACGATCACTCCATGCTGAGAGGAGCTGGCCATGCTCTCGGACACCTGGTCATTAACATTGCTAATTAGCAGCCATTAATCAGGGCGCTCGCTTTTTTTGTTGTTGTTGCATGTCACCGGCTCAGAGGAACCAAGTGAATAAGAAGATTGTTTCATTACCTCCACAAGAGGTGGAATGAAAGCAGTTCCCATCAGCTCAAGATGAGATGGATTAAGGGAAAGGTTAGACAACAGTTTGAGATGAGCTGGGGCAGGCGGGGGTTGTTGGAGGGGCCAGGAGACCTGAGCTGTCTGCTTAGGGAAAATCAGTCACCTATAATTAATGAAATCTACTGCAACCTAATTCTAATTATCGTGTGAGCAGTCATCCAACAACCAAATTTTTGTATCTTAAGAGCTTTATTTTCTTCTGTTAGTACAGGGACTTACCTTTAAGTCATTTTAATTCTGTTTAAAACTCAGAACGTTTGGGTTTGATATTTTCTGCCTTCTCATTCTAAATTCATTTTTCCTTCTAAAAGATTAACAATTTAAAATTTTAAGTAGTTATAGCTGAAGCACTTCTAGAATACCTTCACATGTTTATTCAAATGGATACATTCCAACCAACAGTCAAAGGGTAATGAAAAAAAGTAAGTCTACACTTTTTAGAATAGAAATAATAAAAATAAGTGGGTTATTGTTACTTCTAGCTGCCCCTAAAAGGCAAGAGGGAATGAAAAGACTCTACATTGGTTTGTATGTAATGACACGAAGAAGAATAACATGTCATTAAAAAGGGCTAAAGATTATGTGTGTGTCTGTGTGTATAAATTGTTTTTTTGTTGTCGTTAATCCAAATGCAATGTGATAAACATGTTTCAATGGAGTGTTTTCTCTTCTGGAATGTGGGGTGTCATGTGTAGAGCACATTATATTTACCTTAATTTCTGGAAAATGGAAATCTTGGTAACAGGTTGTATGTCCAAATGTTGTTGATGTTGTCAGCATTATTTATCTAGAAAAACATATGAAAATATTGTAAATACTTATTTAATTAGCAGTTATTTTGGAGCTCTAAATTCATTCATTTATTTATTAAAATATACTCACCCAAGAGCTGTAAAGCAGATCTCCTCGACTTTCGTGGGACGTTCTCTTTATTAAACAGTGAGCACTTCAGCATTTTACTGTTTCTGCTCTAGTCTCTCTGTAGTGAGTTACAAAGTGTGGTTTGCAGTGGCTCTAAGTGACTAGGAAGCAGAGATTGCCTAAGTATTTATTAGCACTGTGGCTTCATTCGGACATGTGTAATAAATATATATTTGCTCATGTAATATGTACCCCCGCACTTTCAAAGCAAAATTATCCATTTAATGTGCCCTACATTTCCAAACAATAAAAGCTAAACCTGTTTTTTATGTACTAATTTGCTCTGTTTACAAAGAACTATGAAGTTGTTGGGGAAAGGAAGCAAGTATGTAAAACTCATCTGAGGAGCATTTCAATTGGGCTGGAAATCTATAATATGATTTCTAGGACTTCATGGGAAAGTTGAATGCTCAAGGGGAAGTTACACAAAGAACAGCTGAGAAAAAGTTGCATTCTGGCACAGAATCATGCAAATGGGGCACATTCTTCAGTTTTCTCATGACAGATTGCCTCTGAAACCACCGAGCCAAGCTGCGGTAATGCTAATGAGGGGGATGCATCAATGGACAGTGTCATCCCAGGGGCTTCCAAGGGGTCGGGAGGAGAAGGGGTCCGGAGGGAGTTGGAGGAGGAAGACGGAAGAAAGGAAGAAAAAAGTGATGGTGGGGGTTGGGGGAGAAAAAGAAAATGGAGGAAGGGCAGTTGAACTTTGAATTATTAGGGCTAGGGTATTAAAAAATACAACTAACGTAGCAGGTAGCTATAGAAGATACAAAATGAACAGCTTCAAAATTATAGCCCGTGAAGATTTTAGAGATTTTAAGAAGCAAAATAGGATGGGAGATAGAAAACTTTTAAAACTGCGTGCTGGAAAAGAATGATACTAAAGTTGGGGGCTAAAAGGCTTCTATCCAGAGAATAACTTGTGGTTTCTTTATTGAGGACTCTAGACTACAGTGGAAAAGACTGGGGGACCACCTATGCCAGGCAAAAACAGTAGCACTTTTCAGTCTCAACTTCTCTGTGGTTGCAGATTTCTCATTTAAATATTTTTTTAAATTTCTGTAAATGCATACATACATTTGTAGCTCATTTACCACAAGTGAAAGAGAGTTTTCTTGTCATTTCGATTGTGTTTTGAAAGATTTTTTCCTCTGTAGCTCCATACACAGAAAGGTTAGTTTTTAAAAAAAGAATGTTTCTCTTGAGTTTAACAAATGATTACTCCTGTAGAGATCTCTGAGATTTCTCTTTCTTGAGTTGCTAATACCACTCACTCACTTCCATCCCCCCTAGTGAATGCAAAATTATTAATTTATTTTTTTATTTGCTTTTCATTCTGAGCTTCCAATACAAATTTCTCATGGAAATCAAGTCAGTAACTATTTATTGAGTACTTATTATACTTAACACATTCGAAAGAATTCCTATAAGGAAACTTCTAAAAAATATATAACACTATTAAGTTTCAGGCCTTTTGAAGTGACTTTCCAAACATTATGAATCCACTCGCTTTATAATAACACCACAGTGAGAGCAGCCAATTTGGCATTGGTGTGAATTGTGTGGTACACTTCCAAAATGTCCCCCTGAAACTTATTCAGTGCTGGTTTAATCAAAAGTAAAAATGTATTTTTCCTTTCAGCATCTTATTTTATTAGCATCCGGTTTTAAAAATGTAAACAGCCAACTGTGCCCCTTGTTTGCTAGTCATTTCAGCCCTTTTAGCCAGGTAAATAAATAACGTAAGCAGAAAAAAATGAGTGATAAATTTCAATTCTTTAATCAATGAGGAGTATATAAGAAGCTTTGCTCTACCCCATCAATACACACTGAGGCTAAAACCAGGTCCCTTTTATTCTTTTGCTCAATTTTAACCAATAGGAACTGCAAGATTCAAAATTAAAACTCCCCAACTCACTCTATTGTGTATTACAGTTCATATGGTATAGTTTCCAAGACCACCCACAGTTCCGGGGCTGCATAATGGAAGATTGTATCAGCTGCTGTACCTAATGACAACTAGATGAGTTAAGAATGAAGTGTTAGCCTTCATAGTACTTGTGGGCATAAAACAGATTATTCACATCATTCCAAGGATAGCCTTTGTAGCAAAATGCATTCATTCGTGTAACATGTTTCTAACTAATCAAGTATATTATCTATCGAAATTATCTTTAAAAATTTAAATTTCTCAGATAAAAAAATTAAAATATAAGGCAGTAGAGGGTCTATTAACATGTATTTAGATAATTTTAAATTATATATTAATGGAAACTGCAAAGCATGTTTCTGGCATCTCATAGTGTCATTTAGCAGCGTAATTACAAAGCGTTATTAACTGGTAGTGCACTATTGTCCATCACGCACCTGAGATCCCACCGTGTCTCAAAAAACTTTCCCTCTGAAAAGTCTCTAAAGGCAGAGAAAATACATTTGAGCCACAAGACATCTGGGAGTAAAGGCCAAGGCAACCCCTCTCCTTGCTCCCTGCCTTTCTGTCCGAAAAGGGACATTTCTTCAAAGTCTCCTGCTTTGTTTATTAATTTTCTATTATTTACTCCACAATATAGCCACATTTATTTTAACATAAAAATTGTTTAAATTACTATTTAGTTTACCGGCTTGCTTGATTGCTTGCTTTTAAATCCTAGAGGAAAACTGATGCTCCAGGAAGATGCCCCCTGTTATTCTCCTCAGAGCACTGTTATCCAGGGTGAGAGGGAGCTGCCATGAACGAGCCTTCCTTTGCGCTAAGGGGCTCTGGGGTGAAGCCCTGCTGCAGACTCACAGCGTGGCTCTGGGCACTGGAGTCCCCCAGCTGCTCTGGGCCTCAGTGTAAAAGTGTGTAAAGTGATGGGGCTAGATTAGGTATGCTGATCGTTAAAGTCTTTTCACTATTAGTATGCTATAATAATTCTGGTAACACATTTTGTTTTTTCAATGGAAAAGAATGATTACTAAGAGATTAATGTAAATTAAGTCTATGACTCTTTCCCAATAAAAGGATTTTAAGAGTGCATGACCTCCATATGTGAAATATAAAAATAAAAACCTACTTAATTGTTTTGGCAAATTTAATCTCCCAAAACTTTAAAAATAAAAACGTGAAGAAAAGTTCTGTTTGTATTATCTTTTGTTTATGCTTGTTCAATAAAACCACGTTTAATTGGAAATAAGTAATCATAACTCTTTACGAGTCAAACTTTTTCCTTGGCACATAATGCCAAGAGGAAGATGCAGAAAGAAGCCAAAAAACCTACAACAAGTTTTTTGCCATTTGAAAATGTCCAAATTATGCACAGTTATTCACGAGACTCTGTGTCCAACAAACT
Source organism: Mormoops blainvillei (assembly GCA_004026545.1). Classification (NCBI taxonomy): domain Eukaryota; kingdom Metazoa; phylum Chordata; class Mammalia; order Chiroptera; family Mormoopidae; genus Mormoops; species Mormoops blainvillei. Next base: position 138,594 of record PVJD01000817.1, read on the forward strand.
GTACACCCTTAACTGTGGCATTTTGGTTTCAAGCTCGGGCTCTGGAATCAACCCTGGGTTGGAATCCTACCTCCACCGTTTAGTTATGGACTTGCTCATCCCTCCCAAGTCTCAGGGCTCTCATCTGTTTGATAACAATAATAATAATAACAATATCTCATATTTGTTGAGGAGGCATTAAGTGAGATAAATGAAATGCTCAGGACCGTGTTTGGCCCAGGGTAAGTGCCCCGCTAATGTTATCAATTATTAATACCACTAGATGGTGGGAACTGATGTTTCCCTTAACATTAAAGGCCCACTGTCAACATTAGACAGATACGTGGAACATACCAGAGATACTGTAACAGGAAATTAACCCAGACCACTTAGCCAAATGTCATCCAAAGTATCTTCCAAAAATACTTTCTTTGATTAAAAACAAAAAGCTTCCATTTTCCTGCTCCTCTCCTCTGCGTGATCCCAGTCCCAAGCCACCCCCATGGTGCTCAGCCTGTATAGACAGTCTTCTCTGCGGGCATGGTGGCTCCGGGCACATTCAGAATCAGTTCCCAGGGATTATCACGAGGTTACTTCCTGTCCTAGCTGACAAACCTAACCCACCCAACAGCACCCCCAGGCTCAGTGTGGCCAGGTTCACCCTGACCTGTCTGCCATGGCGTGTATGTCCTCACTCTCACTCCACCTCAGTCTCTTTCTTTTTCTTTTGCCTTTTTGTTTTTTAAGATTTTATTTATTTTTTTATTAGAAAGAAGGGAAGGGAAGGAGAAAGAGAGAGAGAAAGACACAAACCTGTGAAACATTGATCTGTTGCCTCTCACATGCCCCCTACTGGGGACGTGGACCACAGTAACCCAGGCATGTGTCATGACCTGGAATTGAATGGACGACCTTTCTGTTTGCAGGACAACACCCAGTCCACTGAGCCACACCATTCAGGGCAGGGCAGTCTCTTTCTTCTCAGATTTCAGTTTGACACTCCTTCATTAGCTCTCTATTTCATTCAGTATCAAATCTAAACTTCACACAGCCTTCCAGGCCCTTCTTTCTTACTCAGCCTCAATTTCCTTCTCTGCTCCCCACCCCACTATCCAACCTGCAGCTGTGTCGAACTACTGAAAAGTTCTCAAAACTCCCTGTTATCCATCTGCACCTCTAGGTCCTCAGGGTTCTCTTTTTTTCTGTAATACTCTTTCACCCTCTCCCCGAACCTCCTCCTTCAGATCCCTTCTTTTTGCCCCTAAGTTTAGCTACTTTCTTTTTGCCCCTAAGTTCTCAGCTTGTAGGGCAGCCTTTCCTGACTGTGGAAGATATGATTCAGGACCTGCTTACATGTTCCATGACATTCCAGTCCTTACCCTTCTCAGAGTTTTATCAAGTATCATTATAAGATTTGTCCTATTCCAAATAATAAATTCCCTGATGATAGGGGCTGGTTTACCACTGTACCCCCAGCCCTGAGCATGGAGCCTTTCCCATATTAAGTCCTCAGTAAATATTTGTTACATAGATTTATTTCATACCTGTCTTCATATAAGCATCTTCAGTGCCCAACCTAAAACAGGTACATTGATAAGAAAAGTCATTTTTAATAAACTGCATCAACATTAGAAATGGCCATTAACTAGCCAACCACAGAAGTGACACGGACCTAATGAAACACAATGACCTTCTTGCCATGCTGTACTGGAGAATGCTGCAGAGAGGTCTTTGAGGAATTTTTTTTTAACAAAAATTTGCTAGTTTAGTTACACATCTTCAAAGCTGTCCCTTCCCTCCTAAAAGCTTTTAAAGGCCATGAGGGGAGAGTGTTTGGGGGGAGATAAAGAACACAGAACCATTATAAGTAACTAGGAAGATTTACATACTGAAGTGTTAATTGGGTGTATAGAAGAATTTGGGACATAAATCTTTTGAAAATGTTTTGTTTATGATTAAGAAAAACTGCGAGGTTTTCCAACCCCTGTAGCTCTGTAGTGTGTGGGTATGGAGGTGTGGGTGTGGTCAGGCCTCTTAGTTGTGTCTTAGGACTCACACTAATGGAAGGGGATTTCTGTATACACTCCTCTGCCCCGACTTCACCCTCTGTTTGACCCACCAGACCCCCCTGCACATCACGCATCAGTAAAGAAATATCTCAAATACCTCAGCCCTGATCACAAACACTTATTTCTGGAAGACCCATCTCACTTCCCTTTTGCCTTTGCTCCTGTTCTCCTTCCTCCAGACTCTTTCCCCAATTTTGGTGTCCATTTCTGGCTCTCATTATGGATCCTGGGACTTGGTTTTTCTCAAGTTTTCCTCTTGATGTTCTCTTAGAACTTTGTTTCCTGATCCTCAATGTTGGATCAATTCTACTACTAGATCCTCATTCTCCTGAGGGAGTAGATTGTTTTAATCTCCTTTTCACTAGCCACATATATCCCAATACATCAAAGCCAATATAAAAACTAAGTAGCCATTCTAGAACCAAATGTTCATGGAGAACTTTGGATCACCTGAGCCCCAGGTCACACAACGGCTGGTATTTCCCAAAGTGTAGGATGTGCATCAACTGTGCACATGCCACTGGAGATGACCGGTATGTGGGTGGTACACCGACAAGGCATTGAAAACCAGGGGTCTACAAAGTGAGTGTCCAAGTAATTCTTTTCAGTTTCCTTTCACTCCTTCTGATTACAGTAAGACCGAAGTCTCAGCTGATCTTCAACACCTTTCCTGTACTCTGCCACAGCTCTACCACAAAAAAATTTGATAGCAATTGTATTTTCAGTTGTTTACTTTAACAGTTACATTCTCTTTATGGCATATCAGATTTGTTCAAAATTTATTTAGCGCTATTTTCATAGTAACAGTGTGATATTTTCATCGCAAATAGTTTCCCTTGCAACCAAATTTTCCTTAAAAGGTAAGTCCAGCCCTGGCTGGTGTGGCTTAGTGGGTTGAGTGTCATCCCACAAACCAAAAGGTGGCTGGCTCGATTCCCCATCAGGTCACTTGCCGGGGCTGCAGGCCACGTCCCCCAGTTTGGGACATGTGAAAGGCAACCAACCGATGTTTCTCTCACACATCAGTGTTTCTCTCTTTCTCTCTTTCTCCCTCCCTTCCCCTTTCTCTAAAAATAAATAAATAAAATCTTTTTTAAAAATAAAAGGTAAATTCATATAAAATATATAATTTAAAAAATAGTACAGGTACAGGTAGTGTGTGGCCATAATAATATTTTTTAAATGACAGTGGTCATGAATTGTTGAATTTTGGTAAATAATTAAAAAATAGGCCAAAGTTGTAAATCAAAATTACAAATTAGACTTAGATATCCATAATGGTTTAGATATTTTCTGACCCTCAAAATGCCAGGTTCTCTTTAAATCAGCAATAAAAGTGTGCCATTAATTCTATAAGCATTTTTTAAGAGCACTTTTTTAAAAAATAAGATCTCCCCATACTTTCATCCCTGGTCCTTTCTCCCTCAAAACCATGAAATGGTTGTTCCCTAGACTACAGCACTCACAAGTCAACCAAAAACACAGAGAGAGAGAGAGAGAGAGAAAGTTAAAAAAAGAAGGATCCTTCAGTCCTGTAATTACCAAAGAAATAAGCAGAACCTTGAGAAAACAAGCTGGTGTTCAAGAAAATAATTTTCATTGCCAGCACCTAACCACTGGCCTCTTTCTTAAGAAGAGGACGAGGCCCACAGGGTAATAAAAGGCCCTATAGAACGGCATAAAAGTTCCACATGTGCTGCTCCCTGAGTGGCCTTCGAGGGGGTAAGGGCTGAAGGGGGAGCAGGCGAACAGAGCTAAGAGCAAGATAAAAATAAAATCTTGCTTTTGGAGAAGCAGTTCATCTTACACACAAAGCTAATGAACATGACAGGTTCCCGTTTGCAGAAGGTGTTACCAGTGAAAAACAACAACAAAAATAATAATCATAATCATAATAATAAGATGAGCCCTAGCAGTTGGGGTTTCTGCAATTACAGTGTGAATTGCATGAAAGGATTATATGAAGTGCTCTTGGCTTGGAGGGGGAAGTAAGAGCTTCAGCTTGAGAGTCGCAAGCAGCTGCTTGGGGGCCGTGCACCTGCCGGGTCCAAGGCTGTTTTCACCTCGAGAGGAAAACAGGCCCCTTCTCTTTCCCTTTCACAGCCCCCAATCCAAAAACCACCTCTGAGAAGGGCTGGGGCTGGGAGGGCATGGGGGCGAAAATGGAGAAGAGAGAAAGGCAAAAAAAATAAAATAAAACTTAAAAACTTTGTCCATAACAGCAAGAGTGGCTGCAGACTCAGTGAGACAATCGCGGGGCTGGAGAGCCAGGGAAAGGTAGGGGTGGGAGGAGGGCGACAAGTGGGAGGGAATGACTTCATTTTAATGCAGCAACAGACAGAGCGTGATCTGATATTGGCAAAGTTTCAGCGAAAATGGGGGGCGAGGGCGGGAGGAGAAGAAAGGACTCTTTTACTGTTTCAGGCGTCTAAGTCTTCCCGAGGAGCATAAGCTCAGCTCGACATTCTGGGAATAGCAATGAGGCACACACAACAATCAAAACACACTAAATCTGTTTGATGATTCAAACACATCATGCATCTGCACCCACCAAATAGGACTTCAATTAAATAACCTTGCAGATTTGAACAGGAAAAGAAGGAAGAGCGTGAGTATTTTTAATTAGTAACTCCACATACAAGCGGTTCTGTAAAAATTAGGTGTTTGCACTACACTTTATCCTAAAGTGAGTTGTAAGTGTGTGCTGCTAAAAACACGAACAGCTCCTCTCTAACGTGGGATCGAAGTCTTTTCCTTCCTGATCAAGAACACTATAGGGCGCTGCTTCGAAGAGGCCTTTACCGAAGAAGTGAGAAGGGTCTGCATGAATCTTTTTCATACACAGTCACACAAATACACGCATATACACAGACCTTTTCCAATATTACAGGAAAACTATGCAGTTTATTAAAACAAAGCAAAAATACACACATGCACACATACACACACAGCAGAAGAAGAATAAAAGCCCGTGTCTCAAATCAGGTCATTGCGCAAACTACAATTTCTGTTCCTAAGTATTTTTACTTACAAGGATTTCTATTTCTATGGTAGGGATAAATTATTTCACTACACAATTATTGCTTGGTCTTTGAGCATATGATCTATCATACATGTCTGTAATCCATGCTGTAGAATAACACACGGTTAGCTGCGAACGCTGTGCTCGAGTGCCCCAGAAAAGGCCTTTTTTGTTGTTAGAGAGATCCAGATTCACTTACTTTCACAATGACTTCCAAATAAGCTTGGCCTGGCCTCCGCTTACTTTAAAAAATCAAAAGAAAATAATTCATATTGAAGAGTTGGGAAAGCGTTTGTAAGGCTCTCTCTTTGGACTCTTAGAAACACTTCTCTCTTTTATTGAAAATTTTATTCTACCTTCAACCTAAGCAGAAATTTGGAGAAATGAGAAGAAGTTTTTGAAACTTCCTTGACTATACTACCCACCCCACACACAAAGACTCCAAATGTATCAGTTATCTGACAAAATATAAATAAAATCTATTTGAAACATAAGCATTTTCCTCAACATAAATCTCTGAGGTTAATCCAAAAACTAGTTAGTAGAACAAGAAAGCCAAATTTTCAAATTCATAAGACATGAAAATTAACTCATTCATTCTTTAGGGCCTAAAAATAAAAGTGAATCACAGAAAGGAAGGCAAGAGGTCAAGACTAGGAACATGAATACAAAATGTCTCACCACATTCATATTTTCAAAGAGTGATTTGAGCAATTCAGGGGTTCAAACAATGGTGACAGTTATACTTTTTAGAAAGTATACAACTTTGGGTCAAAAAACAGAGTTCAAAAGAAACTCAAACCAGGGACACTGAATATACCCATCTTTCCCAGTGAAAATATGTCCCATTTACAAGCCTGTGAGTATTAGGTAAGATATGAAATAAAAGATGGGCATATTAATCATGGAAGGGAAATTGCCTGGACTTGCAGTAACTTCGGAAAGTGGAGAAGTGCAGAGATTGTTCATACCTCCCCTCGGTCACCTGCCCTCTGAACACGGGCGAGGCTTTGTGTCCTGCTGTAGAATGAGGCCAGATTCAGGCTGAGTTCTTCCCTAATGGAAACGAGGGAAGGACTTAGACCTGGGAGGCAGGAATCCTGAGTCTCCATCCTAACTCTGTATGGTGTTGAGGTAATAACTTGCTTTCTCTGACCTCAGTGTTTTCATCTGTGAAACAGGAGAGCTGCATCGTTAGATAGTCTCAAAATGTCATCCAGTTCTAAAATCCTGTGATTCTGTGGGTAGAACCAGACAAGACTGGTAACATATTTTGCACCAAGTAGTAGACAAGCCTAGTTCTCCCCTTGCCATGATTAAAATTCCCCAAAAGTTGAATCCCGATAACTCACAGTTTTGACGGAAGTTCTTCGATTAGGCTGAGTAATCTCAAAAGAGTCTAACAAAACAAAAGTAAATTGTCACTTATAGAGTCCCTGGAAGTTCCAACCACTCTTCATCTTTAAAGCCCCATGAGAGGTGGGGATTCAGAATCTCAGTAGAAAAAGAGGAGAAGGGTATTTGTTTATCCTACTCACAACTCCTTCCCCCAAACTCAATCCACATCATCACACAGTGAGACACTGTTATTAATAGGAGTGTGTCCTCTCAGGTGCCAGGAAGAAAAAGATGCAAAACCATGGTGCTACCTTACCTCCCACCTTGCCAGGTTCAACCTGTCCTTTAAGCTTCTGTGTTCCCTCAAGAAGATTTTACAGACAGTTCACGTTAATCTTTCATCTTTACAAATTGGTAGCACTCATCTGACATTAATCATGCCTTGTGACATCTCATATTTTTACTTAACTTTTAAAGCAGCATTTCCTCAATCATGATGCTAATTCGGTGTTTCTCGATATGATCCTGTGGTCAGAATCTAGACTAGGCTGAATTAAACAAAGTTGAAAATGTTTTACAGCAAAATGTCCCAGAGCAATTAATTAATAAAGTGATATGCATTGTGACACTCCAAGCGGTCTGGATAGCACTTGGTCTCGCCAAGGTTACTTTTTTATTTTAAAATAATAATAAAAAAAGCCTGTATCAGAGAATATTGTCCAATCTTTACAACAAGGTTCACTTAAGAATTAAGATTCAAAAGTTCACTGATTTATTTGATCATTAATGGCACAAATATTTACCCAGTACCTGCTTCCTGTCAGGCTAGGAGCCATCAGCAATTCCCAGGCCCGCCATGCAGTGGAGAAGATACAATAGCTAATCACAGTCCAAGGGGATGAGTACAGTGACAGTGATATGCACAGGATAATATGACTGCCAGTGGAGAAATGCCTACCTGGTGAGAGAAGAGGGATCAGGAACATAGCTTTCTCCATGGAGTGACATCAGAAGTGAGGATGGGAGGGACCCATCCTATTAGTGACTATATATAATGATTCACAATTTATAAAGTGTTTCTCATACATTAGTACAATACCTGTTTTACAGATCCCCTTGAGCACTTGCTATACAGTAGATATCTTGAATTCATTTGTGCTGTAATTTGCCTTTCTAAGGAGGTTCATTTCCTTGAGAGTTTCCCCATTCATTTTTCCTAACTGTGAAATGCTTCCATTCCAGCCTTGGCTGACAGTGAAAAGTAAATTAAGTTTGAGCCTCCCATTTATGTTTTTTGTTTTTGTTTTTGTTTTAATATTCCCAAGGACAAAACTCGTTAAGCAATATCTATCAAATTCTCAAGGAAAGAGTATGGTAATATTTTCAAAATAGTGAGATTTAAATATTTGAAAGCCTTGTGAGCAGTGCAAGTTACATAAAGGAACTCTCTGTTCCAGTAAAGGTGTGACTTGGAATTCCTCAGTGGAGTACCAACAGAGAGACCCTGGACCCTACAAGGAAACTAGCCCGACAAAGACAAGGTGGTTCTGCCCTATGAAAACTCTTGAAGTCACTACCACTGAGGGTAGGACCAAGGTTCACCTTGTTGGCTAATGGGTATTGCTAATCTTTCAACCTGCATAAGATTCCTCACAGAACATGTTTTGACCATAGACCATCCAACATCATTCATTAATAACCTCTGGTTTATTGGGATTTTGCAATACTTACACTATTATCACTCCTCACACATATGTAAACATAATGAGTCAGCTGGGACACAGCTCTGATTGCTCCTTTAAAATAAAAATTTAAAACCACCTATCTTTTTCCAGTGACACGTTAGATTCACGACACAGTCCCTTACATTCTTCCTTTCATTAGGATAATTTATGAGAGGAAGCCTTCCTCCTCCCGCATTCATACTAGCTGTGTAGAGAAATTTTCTTTGTAAGTTAAGAATCAAATAAGGAAGCTCGGTGTTTGGAATACGGGATGGGGGGGATGGTGTGTGGGAAACAGCAATAGCTTCTGTGCATGTGGCAGGCTCCATTCCTTCCGCAGAGAATAGAGCAGAAGTCAAACCAGAAGTCAAACAGCTCAAGTCCTGGCCCAGCTCTACCTCTTACTAACTACATGACATTTTGCTTGCTCTCAATGGAATACTAATGTCTTTCTTTCCAGGGTCATCTTCGCGGTGCTGAAGAGGTTCGAATGAGTCAAAACAGGTGAAAGCACTGTGAAAAGTCTAAAGTGTCCAGTGCAATATTGAGGCCTCTCTTCACTGTGATGCTATTTGGTCAACAGCTTGGGCCCCAGAGTCAGACCCATCTGAATTAGAACGCGGCTTCTGCCTCATAGCAGCTGTATGACCTTAGGCAAGTTTCACTCCCTAAGCTTCGTGTTCTTCACCTATAACGTGGAGACTACTAACCCTCAAAGAGTTATGAGGATTTAATGAGATCATAAACGTAGTACCCTTACAGTGTCTGCAATAGAGGTTTCTCAATGAACAACTGTTTGCTAGTGATGTGGATCAACTCCTTGCTACAGTATGGGAGGACGAGACTCATCGAGTGAGTCTGCAAGCCCCATCATATACAAAATTTATGTTACTTCCTCATTAGAGGCTTTCCTCACTCCCCCACCCCTTCCCAAATTCATTAGTCTCTCTCCCATACTACCTCTATTTCAATTTTCTCTTGTATTTATTAAACACCACTTTGTAATTTATTTATTTATTTACATGTTTTCTCCACTAGGCTGTAAGAAAACTGATGGCAGGAGGCTATCCTATTCATCTCAGACTCTGCCATGCCTGAGATAGTGCTAACCTCATCGTGGACACTGAATAAATGCTTATGGGGTTGGATACATGAATATATAACGTTCTGCTGTAAGTCGGTCCTCAAAGAAGTGATGGAGCCATAATACAGGGGAGGAGCTAAGCGCTCAGGATCTAGGAGAGCCTTAACCCTGGCACTGTCTCCTGCTCACTTTGTGGTGTGGACTTACACCGATCTGGTGCTATGCAGTTCAAGCAAACCTTCATAATTCATTCGCTTTTTACTGCCTCTGTAAGGCCAATAAAAAGGAAGTAAGGCAGTGTTGGAAGTACCTATTTAAAATTCAATTAATTTCACCTTTTTTTAGATTTTGTATCCCTAATATAATGTCATAAAATGCTGAACTCCAAACCAAAGAGACCAAAACATCAGCTACCTCAGAATCAGGGGATTCAAGTAGGGGCTGGGTCTAGGTGAAGCCGATGGTTTCCCATGTAGTGTGGTTTCCAGAGAGAACTGCAAGGCCCACTCTCTCAATGGTTTCCTTCCACAAATCTTTCCTTTCTTCCAAACCAGCCTGAAAATTCTTGACTTGTAAGTTCATATGGATGTGTGTGTGTGTGAGGTGTTGTTAGGGGTGGGCTGGACATAGCATCTTCAGAAAACCTTTGCAAAAATGCCTGCTATCTTGTCATTTGCTTTTTCTCATTAGTATATTTGCATCACCCGTGGGAATGTGCCTTTTACATCATAATAAATTATCATTATCAATACAGAATATTTTTTATCAGATCAGCCTCAGGTCCCACAGAAAATAGCGTGGCTTTGGGGAAAGAAAAATTGAAAAAGACAGATAGATTTGAATCATGGGCCTCACCTCGCTTTGGGATTGGAACCACATGCAGGCTGAAGGACGTGGACCAAGGAGAGGTGACTAACTTAGAGCCCCAGGCTGGGGAGGAAGTGTAATGATGGAAGTCAGAAGTCAATATTCAATCCTGCTGTCCCTGGAATCTACTCATTATTCTTTCTGTTGGTGTTTGCAAGTAAGGCTTGCTGAGTACTGAGCATGTGATAGCAAGAGGGCAAGTCTTGGTATACAGTGCTGCGAAGACAGATGTAGCACCTCCCTTTGTGAAGCATACGATCCTAACGTGAGAGACAGATATTTAAACAAGTATACTGATTAACATTTAATTTTAAAACAAAGAGGCAGAGGATGTGGAGAAAAGGGAACCCTCACGTACTGTTGGTGAGAATGCAGCCAACTGGTGCAGCCACTGTGGAAAGTAGTATGGAGTTCTCTCAAAAAATTAAAAACGGACCTGCCCTATGACCCTGTGATTCCACTTCTTGGAATATGTCTGAAGAAACCCAAAATGTCAATACTAATTCAAAAGAATATATGCACTCCTATGTTCACTGCAGCGTTATTCATAATAGCCAAGATTTGGAAGCAGCCCAAGTGTCCATCAGGAGATGAGGGAATACAAAAGCTGTGGTACGTTTACACAATGGAATACTACTCAGCTGTAAAAAAGGAAGGAAACCTTACCATTTGCAACAGCATGGATGGGCTTGGAGAGCATTATGCTAAGGGAAATAGGCCAGTCAGAGGAAGAAAAATACCTTATGATTTCACTCATATGTGGAATCTAATGAACAAAATAAACAAACAAAATAGAAACAGACTCATAGATAGAGAACAGAATGACAGCTGTCAGAGAGGAGGGAGATCGTAGGGCTGGGTGAAAAAGGTGAAAGGATTAAGCAAAGACAAAAACAAAAAACTCACAGACAGACAACAGTATGGTGATTACCTGAAGGGAAGGTGGGTGGGGGAAGGTAGAAGACTGTATAGGAGGGATAAACAGCGATGGAAGGAGATTTGACTTGGGGTAGTGAACACTCAATACAATATATAGATGTTGTATTATAGAACTGTACACGGAAACCTACATAATTTTAATAACAAATGTCATCCCAATAAATTCAGTACAAAAGAAAATAAATAAAACTAAAAGACAACCAAAAGAAAAAAGAACAGTCAATTATGAGAAAATAGTTGGGCACAGAAACCTCCCTTTTGGGTTGAGTGTAAAAGTGGATTTGCCTTGAATTAATAAATTTAATCTCGAAAGTCTCTCATTTGCATGGGCCCCTCCCAAGCTTTGGAGGTCGGGGGAGCTCTGCAGCATGGCTATATGTTTTTTGTATAATTTGCAAATGTAACATACTTTAATCACTTAAGACTGTTGTCTCTGTCAACTCTGGTTGCCCTGTCATATTTCCTCTTATGTTACGTGGAGCTGCACAGATGTAGGCGTTTTGAGAATCTAGTTAGAGGGAAACTGAGATGGGAGTACATTTCATGCGGGTGTGGCAAGACACATCACAGAGTGTGGTTAAGTTACTGCAAGCATCCCCAATGTAAGAAAAGTGTTCATGAATATACCTCCCAGACTTTTTATCAACCCACAGCCAGTGACACAAGGGTGCAGACGTAGAGGTGTCCCTGATAGGAGTGTGTCCTTCACAGCCTGGCACCAGCAGTAGGAAGGTAGTTGGGGGAGAAGCCAGGTTGGAAATGCAGAGGACCAGATGGGGCTTTCGCCCTGCGGGAAAATACTACTACTAAACACTTGCATAGCATTACTAATTTTTAAAAAAAGTTTTGAAGCTGAAATAAACTTTTCTAAATTATCATAATAAAAATACAAACTTTGATTACTATGCTGGAGAAAAACTAAATTACCTTTTTATTCTCACTGTGGAATATATTATAATATCATTGTCATATGGAGGAACAATCAAAAAATATGGAGCCATGTCACTTATATCTCAATTTTTTCAAAAAAGATATGTAAGCCAGAGAATATAGGAGGAAAAGGACTATTAAAACAGTATCCACAGTACTAGCTACCTTTTAAAACATTATTTTTATGGTGCCTTTTCTGATTTTAAATAAATATTCACTTTTGAGTATAAATTTATACTTGTGATATCTTATTCCTTTTCTTATGCCTTTTCTGCACCTGGTCACAGCTTCTTTGTGGAGATATTTCACCTGAAACCCAAGGAACGTGAAGAAAACATCCACAAAAAAAGAAAATATGGGGCCATGGAGAGAGCACGTGAAAAGGTCGAGAGGCACAAATGAGCGTGGAGAGTTCACGTGTAAGACCACAAGTCCCATTTACTTCTAAGAACATTCGTTCAATTATTAAAATAATGCACGTTCCTTGTAGTAAATTTGAGAAGATGAGAGAAGCACGAAGAAAATTAAAGAACCACCATATGCGTCCCAGTTTTTTTTACCAGATAAATATGATTGCTCCGGTTATAGCACGGAGACTCTGGACAAGGTAGGGTAGCTCTAGAATGATAAAAATCTGGCAGATTTTTAAAGCACCGTATAAATGTAAGAAATCAGCTAAGTGAAATAAGTCAGACAAAGGCAAATACTGCATAATTTCACTTACATGTGGAATCTAAGAAACAAAACAAACAAAACAAGACAGAAACAGAGTCACAGATACAGAGAACAAACTGATCGCTGCCGGGGAGTGGTGGGGAGTTGGAGAGAAGGTTAAAAAAGCTGAAGAGGGTTGAGAATACAAACCTGTAGTTATAAAATAAATTAGTCACAGGAATATAACTTATATCACAGAAAATTTTCTCAGTACTATCGTAATAACTGGTGACAGATGGTTAGCAGGCTTATCATGCTGATCACTTCATAAGGTATATACATCGGTGTTGAGTCACTGTGCTGTACACTTGAAAATGATATGATAGTGTATGTCAACTATACTTCAATAAAAAATTAATTAATTAAAATGAAAATAATTTTTTCATCTGGCTGCTGTCTTCATCAGCACTATCATCATCATCAATGCCCAATCAGAAAAACAAATTTAAAATATCCTCCTTTACATTTTTTGCCAACATCAGCCACTATAACACCTACAGCAGTAAAGACACAGGCGAAGAGGGGTTGCTTAGGATTCCTCATGAAGTGAACACTTATTTTGCCCTGCTGTCTAGTCCCCTCCCTTAACTCTGGGAACAGCCCCTCAACTTTTAGGAAGCCAACCCTACCACTGTTTCAGCCACACTCCGTTAACGGAGAGCAATCACAGTTCCTCTTCCCAGCTCCCAATCCCATTTGATGGTTTGGGAATGGGTACACAACCCATTTGGTCCCATCTGAATTCTGACCCCAATGTTTTCTAGCGGGAGCTCCGAGAGGATTGGCCCCCTCTGTAGTGGTAAAGATGAAAGATGTGGGCCTGAAAGAAGTAGAAGGTCATGTCTCAAATTAAATAGAAGTTAGTCTGAGACAATAAGGCTGAGAATCGGGGACAGCAACATAGGCGAAAGATGAAAAATGTCCTGGTGACCATCCCTAGCGATCCATGTCCCCAGGCATCTCTGAGACCTAGCTGCCCCAACAGCTTTTCCCATTGACTGTCTAGGTGAGATTGTAAATAATCCCCCGCTTGCCTACGTTAGTTCAAGTCGTGTGTCTGCTACTCGAAACCACATTATCCCCCAAATGCTAAATGTGAAAGCCTCCCGTGGATCTGTATGAAGTATAAGTCACCGTGCTGGATTTAGGGTTGCTAATAAAGAAGGAGAACACAAGAAGTTAACATATGCTGAGTGTCTACTGCATTTCGGGGACGACAGAAAAATTACTTTACTTCTTCCTTACAGAAAACCTAAGAAGTAGTTACTGCTTTCAGGAAATTGAATTTAGTGTGGTAAGTAATTTGTTCAAGCTCTCACAAGACATAACAGAGGCAACGTTGAACTTAAATCTGACTGTACATCCCAATCTTTTTCTTGATGCAAACAAGGAAAGAGGAAGCCTTGATTAGGAACTGAGCCAGTGGGGATCTTGAAGCCCTCTTACTGCTTTTAAATCCTGTCCTTACCATGAACTGCCATTGCTCCTATGTAAGGGCTTTAATCAAAGTTCCTCACTTAAATATGTTCAGATCTATAAGCTGGAGGTAGAAAATAAAATCTTCAAAGACTTAGCAATTTTATTGGGAGAGGAGTAATGTTTAACCAAGTCTATAATAAAATGTGGAAGAAGCGGTAGAATACAGCCATCCAAAAACAGGGCAGGGAAAATGGGTCTAAGCCGCAGCAGAAATTACTTAAGTCCTTTATATGGGAAAACTGTTGGCTAATAGTGAGGGCTGTGAAACAATGACATGGGTTACCAGGGCAAGCTAAGGAATCTCCTCATCTACAAGCCTCTAAAATAGTAAAATTTTCTTGGTCTGAATGGCTTTACGTGTGGTCTTCCTTGAGGAGGGGTGGGGTCAGGGAGCTACAGAGGGAGAGATGACCCCTCCAAATTCCTTCCCAAAGCCTGGGACTCTCCCTACCTGACCATCACCACCTTGAGGCAGGGGCTCTTCGCCATTGGTCAATCTGCCCCTCATTTTAGTTCCTACCTATCTCAGTAATGCAATAATTCACGACTGCCGTAGAAATGATTGAAATATTTAGACATAATGGAGGAAGTTTAATAGGGTCCAGTGGGAAACCCAGGTGTTTAGATCGGCTTAAAAATAATAACCACCTCCCCTGCCGGGGGCTTTCTATTCACCATCAGCTCTGCTTTTATTCGTAGCCATAAAGGCTGCCTCAGACAGGAAATTATTCACGTGATTGGTCTTTACAAGTGCTGTTGGGTTTACACTGAGGGCTGTAGAGGTCATTAGTGGGCAGTCATGTGATTAACCTTTGCTAGCCCATTGCTTTTCACACTTTGTTAACAGCTTCCATTATTGCCCCTCTGAGTCTTGAGGAAGCCGTTTATTGACAGTATTAAAAATACATAGCTACAAATTCTTAAGAGCCTGTGTTTAAAAAAAAAAAAAAATCCTCCCAACATCTTATAGCCAGCCAACAGGGGAAATGGGAAACCTCTAATTTACCATAAAGGTTTATCAAGAACTGCATTAAGTAACACTATATTTACCTCAAAGGTGGTCCCTGGCGTCACTCCTTTCTTTCATATTTATATACAGGGTCCGGCAGAAGATCGCCTGCTTGAGTGTGGTTGGTAGGGTAATAATATGAGTATAATAATTTATAGTTTTAATTAGAACATTTCACCTAAAATGTCATATGGTATGCTTGAGCATGATATTGTAATATTACAGAATTACATGCTTATGATTTTGTAATAAAAGATTTTGTAATTAAAAGGGGCGTTATTTGTGCCAGACCCTGTACATTATGGTGACACCAGAGAATTTTAAAATTTGAGGAAGGAGCTATAAAATCTCTGTAAGTATCCGAGGCCTGGAATCTGTTTTTGGGGGTTTGTTTGTTTGTTTGTTTGTTTGTTTGTTTTTGAGGAAGTTAGTTTCTACATCAGTCTGGGGAGGAGAGAAAGAAAGAGGTTGATAAGAAAAATGTCCCTCTTAAGGAAAAGTAAAGCCCTCACCCACATAAAATGACCAAGAGTTTCAGAAAGAATTTTTATGTGTGAATCAGTACTTTTTCTGATATGAATAAATGATGGTTGTTTAGTTTTCACCCCTCTCTTCACCCCCACTCTGGGCTATAAAATGTCTTGGGAGGCATTTCTAAGAATTGTTTGTATAAGAAAGACCATATTGATGTTTCCCAACCAGTGATATGTATGCCCAAAGCCTACTTAAAGAATGGTATTCTTCGAGTGAGCCTTGGCCCATGACCCCTCCTACTGCCCCTAGGACCTTCCTGCGAGAATTTAGTGGCCTTTCTGTGACCGCCCCCAACCCCAGTATAAGATTTTTTTTCCCAAGAACTTTCCTTTTACTTTCTGAATTCTAGTGACGGATTCAGAACTATCTAAAGCTTCCCCTGTCCTAAGTCAGAATTCATATTCAAGAGGGAAAAAGGCCCAAATGGTGATTCTTCAAGAGATTTATCCACTGGTGGTATATATACAAACATAGATTGATTATATACATATATATAAAATAAACGCATATATAATACATTGTATATACATACAATAAGTAGAGACTTGTAAGTATATATATGTAATATATATAACAAATGAGTGGGATAGAAAACTATTAGAATTCCAGATACAATTTCTGTGCTGAAAAGATTCAAAGAAAGGGACAATGCACAAAAGGAGGGATGATTTTCCTTTGACTACCTTGACTTTTTCTTTGTTTTCTATTTCGATGCTACCGATTTAACTTATTCGTTTGCTCTTTCAAGTGTGCAGCTCAACCCAAACTCTTTTCCTGGGAAAAATCACAGGGCAAGTATTTTTTTCAAAGAAAAATATAAATGAATTAATGCTCTCATTAAAAGAAGACAATAGTAAGTGGGACTACTACCTTCTCCCAGAACTATCTGTTATATGTATAATGATCTCTGATTTTTGTGTGAATTGTACTGTAGCAAGACTTTAGTTCCCACCTACATACTACGGTCAGCAAATCCAAACAAACAACAAAGGTTCAATTCCCTTTTTAAAATTCCTTTCTAACATTTAAAACTGGCAAGCCACGTATTCCTCTATTTCATGACGGAAGGGTGGAGGGGAAATTGTTGCTAGGATAAGGCTTTGTATTTTATGTCAAATTGTATCTGGAAGCTCATTTTAACAGTGGAATTATAACCCGCCCACCCCCCAAAAGCAGGGATTTGAGATGAAAATGCCAAAATAACTTTAATTATAGGTTTTTGGGGGGTGTGACATTAAAATATCAGTCAGTGGAAAACTTCACATTGTTAATATGTCACTCAAAAAATGTGAAATTTGTGTTATACCATTACTATTTATTTGTATATTCTTGGTCTCCAAAGCACATGCTTGGTAGATACGAGTCCAAATCACTATAGCAAGTCGCCCAACGTGTTCAAACTTCTTTTAAAATCAGAATTAAATATAAATCATTGTAGGTCTCTTAATGTAAACCTCGGTTCTACTTATTGCGTATTTTTGAAATTTGGGCTGAATTGAATCTAATTTTTTAATATAGAAAAATAACAAATGTCAATTTTACCTAGAACCTTCTCATTTTACTCTTTCAAATTCAAAATAATATGTGGCACTGGGAACAAATACGTAGTCGCCTCTAACACCAAACTATTACTTCTTGCCCTAGCCTTTACTGTAGGCAATAATTGGTTTTCTCAGCTCCTTCTCCAAACTACATGAGAAAGGAAACCATGGAAACTGGGCCACCATAAAGCAATGCTTTCTAACCTCAGCCGAACACTCACTGATCCTGAGAAATGGTTTTACGCATCCCCGTTGACTAATTATTATAAGGAACCATAGTGGCTGTTTAAAATATGCTTCATCATCAAGGGCCCAGGCTTTGATTTCCTTCAACGTATCCTCACCCACGGGAGATGGCTTTGTGGCCTACTTCACTGAGGATGGCGAGTTAGCATGAGCTCCTTGCACTGGCTCTTGGTCAAACTAGACCTGGGCCTTGACCTGCCTGGTTCACCCAGCTGGGTGATCACATGAACGGGCTTAAGTTCTTTCCACCTGTGCTCCCCACCTTAACCAAGCAACCCCAACCTGACAGTTCATCTTTTTTTAAGGCCTCTGTGTCACTGTGTGGTCCCAGCTAACCTTTATCCAGAATCCATCATGACTCTAAACAGCATTTTCTATCTCTTCTGCCAATCACCCCACTTCTACCTCTGAGGACATGGTCATCTCTCCCTTATCCTTACAAACTTCTTTTGAGGCCTCTCTCTCCGCCACTGACACTTCTTGAAAGCTTTATTCTTGCCCTTCTTCCCTAGTTCTCTCTTTTACAGTCTGTCTTTTCTGTCTTCTTTGGCAACCTCATCAAATCCAGAGCTTCTATTCTTATCTCTAAGCAACTAATTCTTCAATCCCTAAACTCGCGTTTCTAATTTTCAAAGCTATTAATGAATTCCTAAAACTACAATCTTTTTTTCCCAAACTACCCCTTCTCCTCTACATCCTCACTTCAACAGATTTTTGTCATTAACATCCCAGAGCCATGGATGTTTCTTCTTTCTCCATGGCCAATAAATTGTCATGACACTTATAATGAAATTCGAACTCCTTTCCAGGGCTTAAAATGCTCTGAGTAATCACTGATCTCACCCCTAAGCCCTTCCATAGCTCACCATGATCTAGCCTTGTTTCTGCTTCTCAAACCCATCAAGTTTGGGGTTTTTGTGCATTATCTTCTCTCCTCCTCAAACTCTCTACCCATGCCCTCCCAGATCATTCCAGGGTCATCCCTTGTCATCTGGCCAAAATGTCACCTCATCAGAGAGATGGTATTAAAAACCCTATCATATCGTACTGTTTATATTTTCCCTGTAAAAAGTTTTATGACTAATGTTAATTAGCTAGGATTAAAAAATGATGAGTATATTACAGTGCCAATGATAGGCAGGCAGAGGAAAAGAGAATATGATGACAATTATATAAGTAGCAAGGGTAAAAGTGTTATGGATTATCCCCAAATTTCTGACATGGGGGCCCAGATGTATGGTGTCCTTATTAAGTAGAATAAAAAATACAAGACAAGGATCTGATATGGAGAAGAGACAACCAGTTCAGTTTAAAATGTGCTGAGGTTGTGGTGTCTACAGTGCAGACTGAAAGATTTCCATGAGGCAATTGGACATTCAGGTCCAGTGCTAAGGAGAATGCATTTGAAACTCCATGAGTAGAAGATGGGGGTATGAAGAGTAAGAACAAAAGAAGGACCCCAGAGACAACTGGAGAACACCAGCATGAAAGGAAAGGGACACTCATGAAATAAGAGAACAGCAGGTAAGAAGAAAACTGTAGAAGGCAGGCAGGAGATTCAAGAATAATGGAGAAACCAATAGGGTCAAAAAACACAGTTACCAGTATGTTGCTTAAGATAAGAACTTTAACATGCCATTGAATTTGGCAATTGTGTCATTAATACATTCGATGACAGCAGTTTCAGAGGCCAGGTGGAGGCGACGGTCGGGTCACACAAGGCTGAAGAGTACAGGAGCCAACATTAGGGCAAGAAAGAGGTTTCACACAAGCTATGAGGAGAAAAGAGAAAAAGGTAATAGTTAAAGGGGAATATAAAATAGAGATGGTTTCTTTCTTTTTGATGATTAGAGAGACTTAGTTGTGTTGGTATGTTGATAAGAGAAAATGGCAAATTGAGACAGAAAGAAGCTTCCAAGGTCTCCCTGCCAGAGACTGGCTTGTTATTTCCAGCCTTATCTCTCACTCCTCTCCATCTCACCCAAATGTCCCCAAACTGGTGCTCTGAGGTTGGAGGAAGGTGCTGGAAGGGGAGGAGGTAGACAAGAAACCTAGAATCTCTGCCTCATCATTATGCCTCAAGCCAGCTCCAAATACCTGAACTGCAACTGATGGATGATTTAACTATTTCTCTACAGCTAATAGCTATTTCAGCTATTTCTTCTTACCGCAGGTGTACCCCACCCAGACTGAATGTTGCTTGGGATTCATAGGGTGTAGAAGGAAAAGTATGTGTTACTTGAAAAAGAAAAAACGCTATACGTGTGTTAAACTTAAAACGATGACGTTTCATCATCCTCCCCCAAAGCCCTCTATGTTCTAAATGAAAGTATCTGTGCATCGAAGATTCTTAGTATGCTGCAAATAAATTTCAAACTTTCAGCTATAAAATTATTTAATGCTTATTAATGTCAGTCCTAATTTAAGATGAAAAAAGAAGGAAAAAACCCTAGTCTTTATAAAGAATTCAATATTCTTCTTGCTCCCGTGATGCCCATGCTTCTCAGAGAAGCTTGCAATCCTTTTTATAATCCTCTTTTGATCTCAGCCTGTTTCATTAGCTCCCACGTGATAGCTACAGACATGGTACTTGAAGCAGATTAATTGGTTATGTGAACTTGAGCAAGTCGCTTTACTTCTCAGAATGTAAGTACCCTGCCCAATCTACTTTCAGCTCAGTTGCATCAAATCTCTTCACTCATTTTACTGCAGAGAAGACGCGCTGCAAACCTAGTGGAAAAATCTTTTAGGATATATAGTAGGGAGGATTACCATTCCTGTTTCTAAGTTACACCAGAAAACTTGAACCTTCAAGCTGTGGGAGGAGCTTGCAAGGTTATTCTCCATGAGGGAAAGATCAAATAATGTTACTGCAAATTGCTATTGTAATTCATTCACCCATAAAAATTACCTCTATTGTACTAGCAAGTTCAGCAAGACCTCGGGTTATCAGCCAAATAAATGCCACTTCGGTAAGTTATTGCTGCCTGGGGCCAGCTTTAACTGGTATCATCAACTTTTTTCCTGTCTAAAGTTCTACTGTAAGTTTTGCATTCATAAACGACGTTCCCCTCGCCTTTACTGCTTGCCCTCTTACGACAGTTTCCCTCCTCTTGGTTGCTAAAGAGCACCCAAAAAATTATGTGGACTAACACCAGGAAGCTTCATCTAGTAATGAAAAAGAGTTACGTTCAAATTCTTTTTTAGGTAAAACAAAATGCAAGAGCCCACCAAACATTTCCTTCCTATGTGAAAATGGTTTCTTGCATCTTGGCACCACAGTTCTGGGAATCCAACTCAAAAGAGATCTGTTCAAAAGTATCTGACTTTGGCTCTCATGTATGATCATGAGACAATAAAGCAACAGTAAATTTGTGACAACTTTTGAAATTTGTGGTTCTACGCAAAATTTCACCAACTTTCCATCACTTGAACTGAATTCAAAATGGAGTCGTTTTGAAAATGTGGTACTTGTCTAAATGAAAATAAATGTTTCAACAGTCCTTTTTCCCCCTTTAAAGTAATGGTTAAGTATATAACAAAAGGAGAAGACAATAAACAACATATACATACTTGTCTGAAAAAGGCCCACAAAATGCCACCCACGTACACAGAATACCACACACAGTCACTTTATGGAGAAAAGTTGGATGCCATATAGGGTAACTATTGAATATTGATGACATTTTTTTTCTACCTCATACAAATTATTCCTGCTAAAGTGCACCCAGCTTGTTCCTTGCCAGTGTTTCCCTCCATTATGTTGTCAAGTATAGATTAAGGACACATCCTTAGGAGCATTCTTCATAAGAACATTTCTCTCAGTGCTACTTAAATGTGGCCTCTTACATATATCCTCTGCGTCATTGGCCTTTAATAATCAGTGAAGTATCTTTGCTTGAAAGAAAATGAGTAGAATAAGCCTCTTCTAGGAAAAAAAATCAACACATGTAAGTAGGTAATGAAGGTTGGGAGTACAAAGCCCAGAAACCTAATACAAATTATCCTTAAGGGCATACCATTCCCCTGTACCATGAGAATAACTGGCTTGGCCCTAATGCATCCCCTGTGCATCTGCAGGGATCCAAAAACAAATCTGAGTAGGTGCTGGAACAGATGCTTTTAGAAGCATTAGCTCAGTCCCTCGTGTTAATAAAGAGAAACCTAATTAATCCCAAAAGTCAAATTATACTGATTTGTCCTTACATTGAATAAGATTATGCTTGATTTTTAAGAATTGGTAACTCAGCAGAGAAATAAAACTACACTGTGAAGTTCTGAATTCTCCACTTGCCTCCTTTGCTAAACTCATTCTCTCCTTCTGAGACCATACTATGCATTTTTTCATTAATTTAACAGATATTTATCGAGTACCTCCTATGTGCCACGTGTTGTTCTGGGCCCTAGAAATACACTAATGAACAAAACAGGCAGAAACTCCTGCTTACAGTCTTCATTTTTCAGACTTGTGAACCAAATTAAGTAGGGCTGTCTCCTTGCTCCCAGCTCTTGTTGATCTGAACTCGTACTTAAGACAAGGGTCACTTGTCTAAGAAAGAAAGCCTTCTTATTTATTAGAGTAAACAAAGGTCGTTCACAATCCTACACCCATTCACCTAACAATTCTCGATGAGCACCCCCTAGATGCCAGGATTCAGGCTTCAGACGGGGGGCAGCATGATGAAAACCACACAGTCCATGGCTTGACAGGGATTATATATTTTTATAACGTCTTTTATGTGAACAGATTAACAATAGATAGTTTTCAAATTGAATTTGAATGTTTGCAGTCTGCTGATAGCTGAGAGAGAGTTGCTTTTCTTTTTTCCCAAGCCAAGTATTTCTCCTGATACACAGTATAGACTCTAGGGATAATGGCCGTTTCTCAAAAATATGCTACCGACCAACTTGAAAAGGGTAAACTAGACTTAGACGTGCATCTGAGTGTTCTCGCTCCATTTTCCATAGTCACAACTCCTGCTATGTTTTCAATTAGCTACAGTAACTGAAATTAATATTCCATTACACTTGTTTTTATTGTGCTTTAATTTAACGAACTATAATGATCAGGGCATAAAATAGCCCAAGTCCTTTGTTTAGGTTCTGGTGAATAGAACCACATGCCTGACCTCAACCCTTTGGGGAATGGACATTCAGAAAGTATTTACATGGCCCCTTAATTTTGTTTATTATTTCCCTGTTGCTTTTTTAGTCTACATGGCTTTGTTTACCCTACTCATTCCATGTGGGGGGTGAGGCTGGAGTCAGGGTTTTGCTGTACTTCTGGAATTATGACATTTCAGAATGTCGCCCCATTTGTCATCCATTATGCCTCTTTTCTATTAAGTATTCCAGAAGCCTCTGGTCAAAGTGTACACAAAAATTAACAATTTTTCTTTTCTTTTTCCTGGTTCCATGTGTGTGTGTGTTTGTGAATCAGCAGATAAATAGATATCTATGTTACAGTGTTGATGTCTAGGTATCCCACCTAGAGTGGGAAGTTGACAGTTTATAATACAAATGCCATGTGGGAGGCATGCCTGGTGGTGGATCTCTGTCACTCCTTACCAAGTGAGCATACTGTGGCTTTGAGCCAGGCACTCCTGAGAGCGAATCCAGGCTTCGCGTCTTAGCAGTGTGCGCCTGGGCAGGTTAGTTATTAACATCTCTGAGCCCGTCTGCCCATCCACGCAATGAAAATAATGTTACTGACCTTGCTGGCTGGGTTATGAAGATTAGAGATAATATGTGTTAAACTGAACACAGAATCTCTATGAAAGGCATCCAGTAACTGGCAGGTGCCACAGGCATTGTCATTATTATAGCTCCTCCCTTCTTCCCCTTGTTCTCATCACCTGAATTCCCTCTTTTCCCTTTTTTCTTCTCTTCTTGCTTTCTCATTCGCTTTTTCTCTTCTCTCTCTGGCCAATGGCTCAGCTTTCTGATTGATGTCCAAAGACATTGCTCAGGCCCAGCAGCAACCCGCAGAGAAAAAGGCAGTGCATACCCTTGCTCTCCTTGACCAGCCAGAGAAGAAACGGCCAGAGAAAATACCATCTAGGAAGTACTGTCTCGTGTAGAAAGATACCCAGTGCCCTCAGTCAGTGCAGTGTGGCTAAAATTACCCTATTGCCTGAAAATGCTGTGTCTTTTCTGCAGATAATATCAAGCCCCAGAAATGTAACATTTTTTCATTCATTTATTTACTCATTTTTAAAATGTATTAAAAATATATAATGTCCTGGATCCTATGCTAAAATTGGAGCTATGATAGGCTTCTTACTTATCTTTGT
The DNA here is from genome assembly GCA_004026545.1 of Mormoops blainvillei. Taxonomy (NCBI): domain Eukaryota; kingdom Metazoa; phylum Chordata; class Mammalia; order Chiroptera; family Mormoopidae; genus Mormoops; species Mormoops blainvillei. The sequence goes on from PVJD01000817.1 coordinate 162,362, forward strand.
ATCAACTTAACTCTAGATATTTGTTGAATAAATAGCAAGTGAATAATGAACAACCTGAAATTTCCAGTTGTGAAGACACTGAAAAGAAAAAATACAATTTGTATTCATGAATATAGGGCATGTACACTTACTAAAGCTTTTCTATTTTTCCAGTTAAAATGAGTAAACACCCTCTATGTGTCAGGTTCTGAGCTGGATGCTAACACACAAAGATAAAAACACAAGTCATGATTCCAGCTTGTCATTCATTCATTCATTCATTCACTCAGTAAACATTTCAAACACCTTCTTTGTGCTAGGATTGGGCTAGGGGATACAGATGTAGCGCTGATCAAGATAGACATGAACCCTCATAAAACTTATTTCCTAGTATAGAAAATATAAAAGTAAATAAACATAACCTCTCACAAAAGAAATAAAATAATCACAAATTATGAGCAAAGCCATAAATGAGTCAACAATGGGCTGAGATGAACAGGACGTCTACTTTAGACAATTTAGTGGGAGACAGAAGAGTAACCCAATAATTATAGTTCAAAATTTGCATATCTGCCCATCAGCTCATAGGTTCATTATTCCCTCCTTCATCCTCCAAAAATTTTGAAGAATCAATAAAACATTCAAAGCACAGTTAAGGAGCACATAGTAAAATGTGGACAGAGCTGAATAAATGGTATGGAATCCCAACATAAACACAGAAATACAGGAGGGCAAGTTATACACTAAGTAGAAAGGCAAAAAAGACCACAAGAAGGGGCAAGTAATGAGGATGCGGTTGGTGAGGAGCTGCCTACTGCCAGCCCAGGTTTGTGGGGAAAAGCAGCGCCTATTACTTGGCAATGTAGTCAGAGCATCTCTGCGGTACCCAGACCGTGGGTCTGCACATGTGATTTCTCCGTACAGTCCCCAAGGTCCTGGGGCTTCCATGGCCTGGTCCCTGAGTTTGCTGCTTGTTCTGCAGCTGAAGGAGCCCCGACTTAGAGTCAAAGGCCCTAAATTCACAGTCCACCTCTGTCACTCATTAGCTGTGGACCTTGAGCAAGTCACTTCCTAACTCCAAGTCTCAGTTTCCTTGGCTCTACAATGGTTGTATTTGTCAGAGCACAACTATAGGCAACAAAATCCATTCTAACCTGTTAAAACAGAAAGGACTTTATTAACGAGTATGAGTAGCTTTCCAAATCATTGGAAGGGCTAGATGACCAGGCTCCAAGCTGAGTTTCCAGGTACAACTTTTGCATATCCGCTAGAACCATTTAACCTCTGGCATCGTCTCTGCAAGCAATATAGATGCCTCACACCTAACCTATTTAACCCTGTGACTAATCCAAGTCTTGTGAGGGTGCAAGTGATAAAACAGAAATTGCATCCAAAATTCTAGCTGCATGGGCGTGTGGGAAATGCCATTTTTAGGTGCACAGTTTCTGTAGATCAGGAAGGCACACCAGAAGGGGTTGGAACAGGTGGTGCAAGAAAATCCACTTAATTTGCCACAAGGAACAACAATGCATCCCTCAGAGGACTGTTACAAGGATTGGTGTTTGTGAAGAGGTTTCCACTTAGCAAACACTGATTTGCCCTGATGTCACTGGCCAGCATTCTTTGGGTCCTAACACTGGGTCTTAAACATACTGAGGCCAGCCTGGAAGCCCACCCCCATCACCAGACACCTCCCAATGCCCTGAGGCTGCATTTGCTTCCAGCAAGCCACCGGAGCTGTTTGATGGACCTTGTTGGCTTACAGCTTGGACACATCCAGAAAGAGTTTACTGCTGCCCAGACCACAGGGTACAGTGGTGAGTGCTGAATTTGAGTCTTTAGGAAGTACTATGAAAATCCAGAAGAGGGGTAACTAATTCTGCCTGGAAGAGTTAAGTATGACTTCACGTTCTGTCATCTCTGGATAATAAATAGTCCAGTAGGCAGAAGAGAATACCATTCTATTTGGCTTTCTTTCTTGGCCTGTAATCCACCAGAGAACTTTCTGTGTTAAAAGCTGCTTATATGACAAACAAACTCAGTTGTATACAAAGTTAGATGTTTGAGAATCTGGCCCCAAAGTATTAAGTCTGGCCAGAAAGGAGGATCTCTCTTGACTTTTTGTCATTTTAAAATTAAATCTGTCTAAACATAATTTTTCCTGCTTATGAAAGTAATGTATTGTTATTAAAAACTTTAGAAAATACTGAAAAGCATAAAGAAAATACAATTACCTTTCATCTCATCATCTGGCATTTAACCACTATTAACCATTTAGGACCATTTCCTTCCAAGTAAATTCTAACCAAAAGATAAAAAAATTATTAAAAATAAAAACGGTCATTACACAATTATAAAAGCTTTAATTCACAAGGTACATAGAACAATTTTAAACTCTTAGGCATGTGTCACAGTTGCAAAATGTATGAATACAAAATTGAGATATCTGTTAAGAGAGAATTTTGTTCACACACTTTAACACATTTCTCTGAGTAACTGACAGATCAAGCCAACAAAGAACAGCAAGGACATAGATGTGAACAACACAAATAACAAACCTAATCTAAAGAACATATGCATCCAACTACTTGTTGAACACACATGGTTCCTTACAAAAATTAACCATGCATCAGGCAATAAGGTAAGACTGATAAATTTCAAAGACTCTCTGCAATGATCTGCTTATATTTTTGTCTTTTCTGTCTCTCCCGTCTCACTTATTCCATCCTGCCCCCAGTGCTTAGCATAGTTCCTTGCACAAAGCAAGCATGCCATTCCTGTTTGCTGAATGAATAAATGAAAGAATGAATGAGTGAATGAAGCAGAGTTCCCTATTGCTAAAATGCAGGTTGCATAGAGGTAACCAGGTAAGTTCTGATTCCCCAGCTATATCCATTTAGCACTCAAGGACTTTTTGAATGGAATTTGAGTACTGCAAATGTGCTGGCCCCGTGATATGTAAGACATTCCAGATGGCTCTTTTACCTTTCCAACTTTACTGTGTAAACATTATATCCCCAATTTGTTTTCATTTACGGAACCTTTCTGAGAACCAGTTCTTTCCTTATGGAAATAATAATAATAGTATGTTTCACAGGGCTGTTGTGAAAATTAACTAAATACTCATGAAACTACTCGGTGCTTGTCACCTAGTAAGTGTACAATAAACATTGGCTATTGTTATGTGGTTGTAATTATTAGTAACATTAGAGTTACTTCATATTTCCATGGTATCTAATATAGTGCTTTGTGCATGAAAGCAACTTCTAAAAAATGTTTGCTAAATGAATGAATGAGTGGGTGGTCTATGTTGCTAAAATACACTGGTGACCTTTATTCAACCTACATTCACTTACTCATTCACTCACTCATTCAGCAAAAATGAACTGTACACCTGCTGCATGTCAGGCACTATACTAAGCATGGGGAATACAGAGATGATTAATGATTAAGACATGATTCTAGACTTTGAGGCGCTCACAGCATATCTGAGATCACTAGGCAGCATGAATTTAATTTAAAAAATCTACATTGGCAGCTCTCCTCTTTTTATACCTACTTCTTATAAGCAATGTACTTTGACCCTTGTCAAGAGAGGGTCAGCATGAAGATAGTCCAAGCTCTAATAGAGCAAAAATCCTCTCACAAAGGCTCAAGCCCAGGACAAAGGTGAACTCACTTCACTGTAGTGGTCGGCCTTAGAAGGCTACCCGGAGATTCAAGGACGTGGCAATCAAAGACCATTGTGAGCTAAAGCATAGCTCAGAAAATTATTGGTGTCTGAAGGTCCCATCTCAAGGCTGGACCATAGCCATGTGGATGGTATGTAGGGTCCCAACCGGAAGTAACCAGTAAAAGACATGTCCCATGCATCAACGCTTCCGCCCCAGTGAGAGAATGAATTAGAGAGAACAGATGATGTGAGAAATGTAGTATACAGCAGTGTCCTTCATTAAGAAAGATGTCAGGGATGGGAAAGGTGGTCTCAGCCCCAAACCCCAGAAAATTGTTTCACATACTACTAAGACTGAGGAAACTAGCATGTCATATTTTTATATCAGTTAAATTTAAAATATTAATGCCTTACAGAACATATATTTTTGTCACATTTTCTAGTTGCTCACTGCCTTTTGAGAGCCCTCATAATATCTGAAAAATGTTCTGCCTTATGAATTTCAAGTCCTCGAGGTAGGAACCAGAAAACAAGTATCCTCAACTCCTTAACTGCTCAGATGGACGCACGAGACCTAGGATCCACCAACCAAGCATAGTGATGTGACACTTGTATTCAAAAGTAAACAATATGAAGACAAAGGTCTGTGAAATTCATATTCTAGAGAACATGTAGCTAATTTGTCCAAGTCTTAGAGGGAAAAAGGGACAAAGCTCCTGGTGTCTTATCCTTTCTGTCATTGATGATAGCTGCCCAGTATTTGTTGAGCTGTGGAGTTGAGGCGTGGAATGATAGGATCCATACTTTTGCCAGCAAAGGTTCTTGTAGCCTAGCTGGCCAGTGTTTCTGGCTGTGTGACATTCAAGGCAGAGTCTCTGACCCACCAGTTTTCTGCTTAAACCAGCCCGACTGGATTCTTGTAACCAACAATCCTGACAGATACAATGAGTTAAACCAATATCTGAGAAAGGCTCAACCCTGAGGGAGGACAGAGAGTGCTGTGATTTGGGAGTGACACGGCCCCTCAGGACCAAGGTCAATGACAGATCTCACTGATGGTAAAGGAAACAGAGCACACAGCTGCTCTATCAACTGGGCCTGGGTTGCTGAGTGCTCTTGCTGTAGAAAGTGGCTTAATTCAGGGATCTGTATATTGTAAACTGTTTTCTCTTCTCATGAATGCTCAGGAATCAGAGCTGGCCAGTAGTTAGCTGGGTGGGAGACCCAGGACGGGAGAAAAAATCAGAAGCTGGGGAAAGGAGGCCACATGAAACTGCCTCCACCCTTCTTTGCAGAATCACCTCGACTTCTCCCCATGTCAACTCTGCTAACATTCTAAGAGTTCTCCCTGCAAAGAGGTATTTAAAAAAAGGAAAAGGGAAGTAGAATTTTTCTCATTTGCTAGCAGAGAACTGCCCTCGTTGCTTTTAGAGAATGAGTGTTTTGCTTTCTGCTTATTCCTGTGGCTGTTATGAAGTCTCAAGATAGATTTGATATAAGAAATATGATTTCATTTCTTCACCTTGGTATCAAAGGCCTAACTGCTCCTACTTCTGTGACGGGAAGACTAAAGTCTCCTCTTCCAGGGTAATCCCTGAACTAAGCACTGGGATATAAAGATGAGGAAGACCTGGCGTCTGCCCTCAGGGAGCTGGATTCAGCAGGGAAACACACAGATGCACCACAACGGATAAAAGCATAATAGCTACACAGGCACAGTGTTAAGGAAGCCACACTTGCCTCCTCAGATGGGGAGAGCTAAGGCTTTACAGAAAGGGGTGACATTTTGGCCTTTATGCATGAACGGAACGTTGATGAAGACGCCCCAGGAAAAGGATGCAACATACACAGAGGCACGGAAGTAGAGACTTGCAAGCTGTGTTCAAGAAACACTGAATACTTGATGACTACAGTGTGGTGTGGGTGTAATAGAGAAATGGGGTGATAGGGAGGACAGGCTGTTTTCTTGGCTTCTCCCTCAGTTAGAAAAAAGCCAGATATTATGTTTGTTGTTGGAAAGATTATGGAATAGAGCCAGAAAAAGTTGAAATAGAGTAAAAACCAAACAAAATGAAAATCCAGAAACTTCACCCCAATATTCCATCCACTGAACTCTTCATAAATCTCTGACAGAATTCCAAATATTGCTTGGTAAAATATGATTTTTTAAAAAGGGGGACTTTTTGGTACAATTTAACAGAAGTATTTTATTCAGTTAAAAATCAGCATAAAGACAATGGTGAGGAACTCACTGGAGACTGAAGTGCTGCTGAACTGTGAAGAGAAAGAGGTTGTAAAAGGGAAATATTGAAACTTGGAACACTCAGTTTATACTCAGTTTGGACCCTGAAGTGGCTAAATTTTCAGGATACTCCAATTTCCTCTTGACTGGTTCACACACTTCTAGTTCCTTCCCTATCTCACCCCAAGGCCTCTCTGCCTCCCAGAAAGTGGGAAATGTCCCTCTTAGAGAGATCAAATGAAACAGGGAGAGAAACTATATATTTTAGTCTGAATCCCCCATCAACTCAGAAAGGAGGCAGCATTGACCTAACTTAGCACCATATACCTCACCTTTCAGCTGGTACCTTTGTGTACCCCTAGCTGATGCCAGCAACTCCGCCCCTCGTCTCCCACTCAGCTCTCCCAGGCTTCTTAGAACTCAGATTCCCAAGACAAAGCACAATTGAGGCCCAGTTAGTGCTCAAGTTTACCGAGAATTAAACCATAGGCAGATACCATCAAAACACATTTCACTTCTGACCTTTCACAGCCAGCGAATGGGAAGGATTTTCCTTTGCCGGGATTGAATTTAAAACGACTTCCCAGGAGCGAAAGGTCAGCCCATGGAATCATGATATCCAGTTAAACACAGCTAAATAGAACGTTTTAGCATGACAATAAATGGAGTTATATTTAGCTGATTTGGGAAACTATCTGGCTGAGGGAAAAGGAGGAGTACAGAGATTCTTCATCTACCACCCCTCCTCCCGCATCTGGTCAAAGTAATGGAGTAGTGTAGGAAAGCACAAAGGTGAAGAATTTTACGAAGTCTGTCCAGTGAGACCGTTTCTGCTTTCCCAACATTTACCGTGTTCTGAGTAGGACGTGTTGGTTGAACTGCATAAAGGCTATATTGTCTTCTTGACACACACATGAAATTCCTATTAGCGTGACTGGAGCAAGATGGGCTCCAAAGGGAGAACATACCCTCAAATAACTTTCTAGGCAGCTTTGATTTCTAGATATGTATGAGGTGAAAGCACATTAGCCAAACTGGCTTTGATAACAAATGCATTCTTTTTCAACAAGGAAAGACTGAAGGGGGAAAAAAAATAGTTGGCACCCGTCTGCCCTTAACTTGAAATGCCCCATGCCATTTTGAAATAGCCTCATATTTTGCTGTTGTTAACTAACAGATGGTTTTGTTAGCTGATGATTGTTTCTCTAAATAACTCCCAACAATAAAAGGCTGTGATACATGAGAGCAAAATGGGTACCATAAGTGGTAGCCTTTTACCTCCAGAATCTTACCTTGTCGTCCATCCTGAAATTTGATGTGTGTAATTGCAGCCACTGGGAAGGTGTGGAGTGCTATAGCATCACAGATCTGCCAAGAGTTAGAAGAGATTATAGATGTATATTGTTTTCTTAAAAAGGAAAAAACTATATTTAATTGAAACCAATTTAGAAATCAGGATCCCTGTAAGTTTAGAGTGAGAACCTTTTCAATGAAATACTGTTCCATCCTGGCTGGGAGACCCATGGCGTTTCTCTCCCAGGCCGAGTGTGCTATTTGATAGGGAATCCACTGTTTGTATTTGTCCCCCAGACTCTGTCTACCACACAATAAATCAGTAGTCTGGGTAAATATAATCCATAGTGATTTAGCAAAAAACCATCAGCCCGAGCCTTGTGGATTCTATCTACCATTGTTTCACTTAGAGTGACCAGCTCCTCAGCTTATAAGGTCTTTTTAACATAAATCTGCCTTCTTTCATTTTATCTTTTTAAAAATCTAACCTAATCAGGCTATTTTAAACTCTGTTACTTGTCTTTTATTCTGCCTTTGGACAGTCCAAAATGGGTATGACTCAACCTATTTGGGCACAACACTGGCAACTTTCAAATTAAGGAAAAGGTCTGGCCAAAGAGCATTACTAAACTCATAGAGCTGATAGGCTTGAAGCTCTTAGCTCCTAAAGGTTTATATTGACCTAGCCACTTTGAGTCTACCCTCAACCTGGGAAGGCCTTAATACCATATGAGAGATAATAGGGCTTTTGTACAAGTCAACAAACACATCCTACTCAGAACATGATAAATGTTAGGAAAGTGATCAACTTATCTCTCCAAATTTTTGTCGTCTTTCTCCTTATATACTGCTGACCTCCCACTGTTCTCTTAATACCTTACCTAGCCCCTATATGTGGGACACTGATCTGTTAAGCCCAGAATCTAAAGCCAACCCCAGTTCCGGCTTAATAATGTAATCTCTTACCCTTCGTTCAAAGGATTCCACCATGATTTTAGCCTGCCACTAAAATGAACTACCCCAATCTGTACTCTTCCCCCACAGATGGTCTCTCTCCCAGGTCTGTGACCACCCATTATCACGCCACTCCACTCTGATCTATACTCCTCTAGAGCCATAAATCATTCCCAAAAGTCCACAGTTCCAAGAGGCCTACCCAAGCACAGATTACCTGAGATATTTTCTTTTAGGTACAGCTGGAATATTGTGGCAGTAGCTCCATCACTGAGATGAGGAGATAATGGTGAACTGAACTATGGCAGTGGCAGGAGGAAGGAAGAAAAACGGTCATATTCGAATCATATTTTTGATAAGACTTGATAATTGACTGACAAAAGAAACTAAAAAGAGGGAAAGTTCAGGGCGACTTTCAGATTTCTGACTTGGAAAAGGTGTCGAATGCTGGATGTGATGAAAGAACAGGGGCAAAGAGTTTGAGATTTGAAAATGATTGAAACAAAGGCTAGGTATGCACATGTCTTCTTTTATCCAATTATTTATCAAGAGTTTTATGTTAATTTTCTGTACAAATGTGAAGGACTAGGGTAGCTCTTATTCGAATAAATGTCAAAAAAGTAGAGTAGAAACCTTTATCAAATCACAAAGCTTTGAAACCCAATAAATACTGGTGGTAACAACATTTATTCAAGATATTGGTAAAAATAAAACTCACATTTTACAAACCACCTAATACAACGCCTGTCCTAGTATACTCAATAAATGATAGGTGTTACTGTACCTTTGATTTGGAATGGATTACTTCACATGATCCAGAGACTGAGTCAGACAATTTGAAAACCAAAAATTGAACCAACAATAAAGTGCTGAAGGATTCAGAGGGCACCCAACTTAGACTGTGATCTCCTAGAATCACTGCTATTATTTACTGTTTACCTAGCACTTTAACCCAGTAAATTTCTAGATCAGTCATCATTTATCGAACACAGGAAGTAAGAATAGCACTTCACAGATGGGGCAAACACAGCACCCTTCCTGGTAAGAGCCATATAGTTCAACTCAAACAAGTTCAAACACTTGATAGCCTAAAGCCATTGTCTGTGAGCAAATCTCCATACCAAGACATCAAAGAAAACAACCTGAAAGTACCTCTGGCTTTCTCCCTTTATGAAGGCAGAGGCTGAGTAATTGTGTTGTATATACAGGATATGCAACCTCGGATGACCTTGGGGACAGAGTGGAAAGGTATGCAGACCTTTCCCTCAAAGAAGGCCTTAGGTCCTCTCTTTCTGAAAAGGACAAATTATGAATAATGTGTCTTTTTTACATAAAATAAATAACTCTGAGAATGACTATACTTATAAATATATAAAACCAGTACAAAAACTAAGTGTGTCTCAAAAAAAAACCAAGCTCTTTCGTGAATAAAAAGGACACAATTTCCCCACAGCCCTTGTTACTGACCGAAATCTTCTCTGAAAGAACTTATCATGTCATCATGCAAATAATTTTCAAAATCTACCATGGTTACAGTATAAGCTACTGGCAACCCACATGCCTACCCACAAGGATGTATGTGTCAGGGAAGATTATTTGCAGGTAACAGAACTGAATTCTGGTTAACTTAAAGTAATAATAATCATAAACAATAATAAAACAGATCACAGAATCTAATGAAAAAGCGAACACTCAAGCCTAGGGTGAAAGATGCTCCAGCAAATTGGGAAACAGGCAACATTGAGAAGAAAGATGTGGGCGCTGAGAAGGAATTTATCTGCTGAAATGGACTCCCCCTGCTCAACTGAGAGCCCAAATTTTATGAATAATAAGAGTCTAGTGGCCATTTGCTGACAGGAGCTCCTCACGTACTCTTTGTCTACGCCATCGGGGTCAACCACTGCAGGGAAATGCTGGCTTTGTCTTTCTACTAATGGATTGAGTTCTATCTGCCCCATCCAATCATAATGATGGGGGAACTCAAGAGTTGGAAAATTTTAGTTTTAGGTCAAAGTTAATAAGCTTAGTAATTTATGCAAGTAAAAAGCTATTGTTTCAGAACTGAAGGTATGGCCCACCCTCACTCCAGGAGGCCACAAGCAAGTCAGCCTTTATGCTCCAGATTTGACCATAAGCAATCAGGATGGTTATCTGAGCCATTCTGTTCCAGGGACAGGCATTCCACCAGGTAGGACACAGATCAAGAAAATCACCCAGGGCACGGGACACAGGACCCAGGCAGAAAATCACCAGTCAGTGAATGAAAGGATGTCAGGGAAATTGCCAGGCTGCATCTTTTATCTGATTAACCTCTTTCCTGAATTCCAAACCCTTATCTACACTTTTCCCTTGAATTGCAAATCCCTTACCTACACTTTTTTCTCCTTACAAAAAAGGCTGGATTGAAAGAAAATATCAGATGGTCCGTTAGGGTACATAACCCACCATCCTCTCAGGTCAACAGCCATCTGAATAAAGCGCCCATAGAGATTCAATCCCTGTCTCTGCTTATTGGTTCTGGTAGTGACAGGCAGCACGAACGCCGACTTTTCTGGTTTCAATAACTGCAAATTTTGGATACATCAGCTACATAAAACAGAGCTAACGGAGAACCTAGGCAAAAATGAAAGCTATGAAAGGCAGCCTCCTTTTGATCTTGGTGGGACATAAATTAAGTTGCCACCTGAGTCTGTGTCTCCCTGGTTGCAGCACTTTTTGCCCAAATATATGTTTTTTATTCTTTATTACAATCTAAAATTATTGTTAGTTTACAGCATTAAGAGATTATCTCTGCTTCAGGGGACGGCCTTTGGAAGGACCATTTCAGTGCTTTGTGTCAATGTCCAGTCCCTGAAGATTTCACCTTCTGGGGAGGTGGGATTAGCATTACTCAAGACACATGTCCAAGGAGGATAAGGACAGTACATGTGACTGTCCCACCAGAACAGCATGAAAGGAGGAAATCAAAGTCCCCAGAATGAAAACTGGAGTACTATTAACAGAGAAAAAGGGAAAGGGCTGCTAGGTTGGTCAAAACCACATATTCCGCGCTGGCTGGTGTGGGTCAGTGTAATGAGCGCCAGCCTGTGAACCAAAGGGTCACTGACTCGATTCCCAGTCAGGGCACATGCCTGGGTTGCGGGCCAGGTCCCAAGCAGAGGATGCATGAGAGGCAACCACACGTTGATGTTTCTCTCCCTCTCTTTCTCCCTCCCTTCTCCTCTCTAAAAATAAAATAAATAAAAATCTTTAAAACACACACACACACATTCCACCATAGCCCATCTCAGAGAATACTGGCACTGGACAGAAGCAAGCTCTGGCTTATGAGGCCCATTTGTGCAATTCGATTCATATAGTCTATGCAGCACGAAAAGTTACATATTATTTAAAGTTTTTAATTTAGAAAATATCTGATGCACAGCCATACTCTTAAAACCATCTTTCCCAGCCCTGCCACTAAAAGCACTCGCCAATAGCAGTGATAGCAGTAGCACTTGTCACAACCTGCCATCGTGAGCCCTCATAAAGTACAGATTATGGTTTCAAATCACACTCAGAGGAACCAGACTCCTTGGAAAGTATCCGACTTCATGTCTTAGAGGGAAAGGAAAACAAAAAACAAAAACATATATATATGTTTTGTATATATATATGTGTAAATATGTATATGTGTGTGTGTGTGTGTGTACATCCTATGGTTGTTGAAGAGTAAGACTTTTTAGGATGACGGGGTACTGAAAAGACAGCAGAGCCAGCTGAAAGTGCTACTACTCACCAAGCTGTGATCATTCAAACATCCAAAGGAAACAAAAATATAACAAATATTATGTTTAATTAGGACAGTTGAATCTGTCAAATGCAGAATTCATGATGGCACTGAAAATAGAAAAGTTCATTTAAAAGGTATACAAAAGTAATTGAAATCTAAAAATGGTTAATAAGTATAGAAATATTGATATAAGTAAGTATTTTTCTTCTATAAGTATACGTGTATTTTTAAAGTACTGAATGTACTTTAACGAGTATTTTTAAAGTATGAACTTGTTTCTATATGTGTGTACAGAAAACAGTGAGCACAGGAAACCTGAATAAGTCAAATAGATCCAGAAAAGGTAGTTACAGTACCAACAACAAGGACTGATTAACACCAGTGGTCACAGATTATAATCAACTAGAAAAAGAGTCTATCATTTGATCAGCCATTCACAACACATTTTTAAAGGAGCTGCCTGTGTGTTACATAATGAATAATTAAACCAAAATCCCAAAAAAGAGAATTAACTGAGCAAATTTGATCCCTTGATGTCTGGTGGAGAAAAGCTCTAGGAGACCTTATTAATTAAAACTAAATACTCATTTGCTGTATAATTTGGTTCCAGTAATATTAAAATGAGATTAATATATTGTAATGGCAAGACAATACTCAAATTGGAGATGGGGGCGGGGAGACACTTTAAATTTTTTTTTAAAGTGAAAAGTCAAGGATTTTAAAATTCTACTATGAACTACCAAGTATGAGGCTTATCCATAAAAAGGGATTCATCTTAATGGTCACAGACTTGCATTCCATTCAATGTAGACTGCACAACCAAGTGTCCCCTTATGAAGAATCAATCCAGGTCCTGCAGCCTCAGTTAGTCTTTCTTTCTTTCCTGCTCTTTTTTTCTCCCATTGTGTCTGGTAATATTACTACAACTAGGAAGATAATACTATCATCCTAGAAACAGTATCTGTTTAATTATGACAACCAGAAAAGTAATTCTGAGAAAGGTATAAAATTAAGAATAAGAATATTAATAGAGCAATGAAGAAACAGACTGAAATTCATGGTGTTAGAACTTCTGTAAACAGCTTTAGTATAATGGTTTTTGTAATCACTATGAGATTTTGTAGTCATTGTGATTTTTATATGTTTGGTTTATTTGGGACAGGGGAAGATGTATAAAATATTTAAGAGAATAAGGTATATTAAGTTTGTGGATTTAATTAAAACTCAAGACAGTGTGATTAAATATGTATTCAATGTTTATATTTCAGAATACTTATTTTGATAAAGCATGACATTTTTCACATTAACCGGGTCAGCAGAATGAAAATATTTGCACCAAAGGTCAGCAAATATGTTCTGTAAAAGGCCATAGAGAACATATTTTAGGCTTGCAGGCCAGATCATCTCTGTCACATCTCTTCAACTCTGCCTTTGTAACATGAAGGAAACCATATACAACACCTAAATGGAAGGGCATGGCTGTGCTCTAATAAATCTTTACAAAAATAAGCATCAGGTTTGATTTGGTCCATGCTCATGATTTTCCAACTCCTCATTTAGAAAACTATTAACTGTGTAATATTTAAAAATCACTAGAGTTCCTTGGCCAGGTAGCTCAGTTGGTTGGAGCATTGTCCCATGCACCAACAGGTTGTGGGTTTGATCCCTGGTCAGGGTACATATCTAATTTGCCAGTTCCACCCCTGGCCAGGATGAGTACAGGAGGCAGTCAATTGATGTTTCTCATTTCTCTCTTATATCAGTCTCCCTTCTTCCTTCTTCCTTCTTCCTTCTTCCTTCTTCCTTCTTCCTTCTTCCTTCTTCCTTCTTCCTTCTTCTTCTTCTTCTTCTTCTTCTTCTTCTCCTTCTCCTTCTCCTTCTCCTTCTCTTTCTAAAATCAATAAAATATATCCTCAAGTGAGGGTTAGAAAAATCATTAGAGTTTATGGTATTATTTTTTCTGCACACAATATTCCCTAGGATATAAAAGAAACCAAGTCCTCTAATACCAACTCAATCCTGCAGCCAACCACAGATTTTGACAGCCCCAGCTTCTTCCGTCTTTTCTGCTGTTCCATACTGACAATGTATCAGCATTCCTTGATCCTGTCCAAGTTGAACTGTGCTTTGCCCACGTTGAGGTTAAGGTACAATCTCCTATCTGTAAGTTTTCTTTCATTAGAAACATAAATTATTAATTATTCTAATGGAAAGAAGGAGGAAAGAAAGGATAGAAAGATGAAGGAAAATAGTTCAAAGGAAGGAAAAGAACAAGGACATAAAGACACCAAGTTGCTAAGAACTGGGAACTACACAAAGTAGTTGCACAACCTTATGAGTTAAAACAGAAATAATAAACACAAAGATAAGTGAAAAACAATAATTTTTAAAACAATAATTTTATTTAATTAGTTTTCTTATAAATGTAGGTTGTATTCAAAACATGAATCTTGTCTGCCTTATTCATTCCTACATTGCTAGTATCTAGAGCAGAGGTGCCTACCATATAGTAAATACTCAAAAACATGTAAAATAAATTGAATAAATGAATGAACTCATATGTGTCAGTGTTCAGGTCCAATTTGGCCCCGGTGGTTGAGCACCGTGATAGCAAGTCTGAAGCTGTGTCAGTTCAGGTACTTCTAGAAACAGATGCAAAGACAGAATTAGAAGTGCAAGAGATGTACTGGAGGAAATAAATCGTTGTGAAGGATAAAAGGAGCAATAGAAAGGAAAGGCTTTGTATCACAACGCTGATTTTGATACTCGTGAAAGGAGAAAGGGTAGGAAAAAGGATTGAGTAGGAAGAGCTTCAGGCTGCAGTGCAGCTTGAGAAAGTCCCAGCTAAGCCAATGGGGAGCCCTGGGGCAAAGACTGCCCATTAGAGGAGTCCCACATTGGGCAGCAATGACCTGGCTCCACAGACCCCCTCCTGTGCTGTTACTGGCTATGAGCACCCCTAGAAGAGCATGAACTTGGAATTCAAAGCTGTGGTCGATCCCAAAGTTGCAACATCTAGAAGCTGTAATTACACTCTCAAGCACGTTCTCTCTTGATGGGGGTTCTGAGGGCATACCTCGATGGTCTTAGAAACTAGAAGTCTCTCTGTTTCTAATGAGGAGTAGATCAGATTCAATATCAACACTAAATTTTTTCTCTTCTTTTCTACCATGAATTCTGTAAGTTTTCCTCCTGAATACAGGAGGTCATTTCTTTCTTCTCATCTAAACACAGGCATGAGTTTAGAGTTAACAGATGTCAACTTTCAAAATTACACATAGAAAGTATATTTCTATGTGCCAACACCATCAAAGACTACCATCACCCCATCATTTTTCAAGTATCCCCAACTTAAGTGCTAAGGTTTCAGTAAATGTCTATAACTAACTTATAAACCAAAGCTGACATTCTTTTGCTTCCATACCTAATTATGGGATACTTCTCCCATAAATTAGTCCAAAATAAAAGATAAAGTAAATATACAAAAACTACAATATATGAGATATATATTTATAGATATTTACTTATAAAATATGCAAAATATATAATAATCACAGAATATTCAACATAGGTAGTGCAAAGCACTAATGGAGTACAAATAAATGTTACAGAAGTTTAAAGACAGGAGAGGTTACTTCTGACTGGGAAGACTGGAAGAGAGTTTCAAGGAAAAAGTGTGATTTAATCTGGGACTTGAAAGATAAGTAAGATTTGTACATGTGGAGATAAAGTAAAGGATACTGATAGATGGAATCACGTGCATAAAAGCATGGAACCAAGAATGTACAAACTTGTAAAAAACAATAACAAAATCTTAGGGCAGTGATTTTCAACTTTTTCAGCTCACAGCACACATAAACTAATTACAAAAATTCTGCAGCACACAAAAATATATACTTTTTGCCCATCTGATTAAAAAAATAAGTAAAAGTTTCATTTACTTACACCAGACAGCTATGGTTGTGTTGGTTATTGTCATTTTTTTTTAATTTGACCATCTGAGGGAAAAGAAGTCAGTGCCCCTGACTAAATAGTCAGGTATTATATGTTTTAAGATTTCTTGTGGCCCAGCAGTGTGCCTGCCGTGGTGGGCTGGTTAAGAATCTCTATCTTAGAGCACAATCATTTTCATGGCAGCAGGGACATATTAACTGGCAAATTTCAGGCAGCTCTTTAGTCCTAAATTTTAAATCTGTAATACTGTTGACCTTCTAATCACTAGTAGATATTCTATTATTGTTGCCTGTCCATAGTCTGACATCAGAAAAATACACTTGAGCATAAACCTGATCATTGCCTCTTGGTCATGAGGACATTCTGCCTTGAGGACACAATCTATTAGCATATACGGCATATGTTAAAACACCAAACTGAAGACATCCATAGAGTGTAGCTATTGCATGACAGATAGAGTGTTTAAAAATAAGTTTAAGAGGGTGTCATTAGTTCAAGTGGTGGCTCTGACACCAAATAGCTGCTCTTTGACTGATCTAAGAATAAACTCATTCTGTACAGTGTTCTATTAGCAATTTTAATTGCATGCTAAGCTTTATAATTTGTTGCTGTCATTTAGGTTCATGTACTGTACTAATATTTATTCTGCATATTATATAACACCTTATTAAGTTTATTGCCCGCTTTCTATAAATTTTTCATCTGACTTGCATGTGAGGAGCTAACTTTCATATCTATTAAAAGTAGTGCTTGAGTTACAGGTCCTCTTAGTGTTCTAAACAGAATTTTTAAATTGTTTAAGCCTGTAGAAGGAAAAAAAGAAATGGTTTACTTCCTAAATGGAAAGAAACTACTTACATATCCTATTATACAATATCTATGCCCTGAGGACCACCAATAATATAAATGGTTAATTACTTGATTTGTCTTTTCCATGCCCTCCATGGAGCCATCTCTGACAAATGGTAACAGTATATGTACCCTCCTTTACCTCATACCCAATCAGTAAAGGGCGCTTCCATTTTAAGCACCTAGCACAATATCTCAGATGTTAAAGTTAAATGAAAATGTTTAATGAGAGAAATAATATAATAATTAAGATTTACTTTCTAAACATCCCCTGCCATCACATCATATCATGTTCTCAATAAACCATGATGGTGGTAAAGACACAAATTCAGAATATAGTTACAAAGCAACAGCAAATTCCTCATCATTATCCTAAAACATAGTCTTGCCTCTTCTATAAACTCCCTTTACTTCTTTCTCTACTCTTTTCTAAACTTACCTCTTTGATGAGCCAATCCCTGCTGAACATCTACCATGTAAATATTAAGAAGAACACTTAAGCACTAAAGAACATTTCTGTGGGTCTTGCCTTTCTTCTTTTCTTGCTTTTTTCTCAGTTTCTTTCTTGAAAAAAAAATCTCCAAAACATGAATATGTGAGTTCACAGGTCCTGTTCTTCACAAGCAAACCAAAAATGTAATAAAAGAAATTGATTATTTTTTTAATTTATTAAAAAATAAATTTATTATAGGCCAAGGATAATAACCAGATGGTATGAAGGCTTTTAAGATGATAGGTACTCTTTTTTTACAAGTTATTTTAAGTTTAAATACAAGTTAAAGTAGATAAAAAGTCTATGAAGAGGTCCAAGATGGTGGTGGAGAAGAGGGAAGCAACACTCATCCCTTCCCAGGACCAAACTAGAATTACAGCTAAATTATAGAACAATTATCCTGAATAACCAACTAAAAACTAGCTGAAGATAAGTCTTATAACCAAGGGTTTACAGAAGAAGCCAAATTGAAACTGACACTGTCTTTCTTGGGTAGAACACTCATCTCCATGTGGCATCAGCCTAGGGAAAAGTAATTGCCCCTCTAGATTCCCTCCCACCCCATGCTGTGAAGTTTATGCCCTACTGAGGAGTAGAAGGCTCTTTCCATGACTGAGCCTAGCAGACAACCAGGAGAAGGAGGCAGGAGGAGGCAGAACTTGTCAAGGAGCCTTGGAGCTTTTGCTGACCTGTTTCTGGGCCTGGTGTCAGTAAAAGTAGGCCTTGGTGAGTAGCTTAGTCCTTCCTGCAACCACCCAGGCCCAAAAGAGGTATTCACAAACTGTGAATCGCTTGTAGCACCAAAGAGGTTGCCAAGGGCCAGTCACAGGCAGCATCTTACATTGGTCTGCACCAGAGTCCCTCCCAAGAGGCCCAAAACCAACACATTCAGTGGCCAGCATCAGACAATCTCAGAGCAGGATCCAGTAAGCTTCACAAATAGCATATCCAAAGGGACATATTAGCAGGCACCATACCCTGCTGAGGTGAATTCCATTTCATGTGGTCTGCAGCTGCACAGCAGCTTGCATGTCATGGTTGGGTTGAGCCTCATAGTCAGCCAGCCTGAAGGGTGATCCCATGCACAAAAAGCCTAATAGCAATCAAGACTCAATTATAACAGGAGGGACTACATAAACTACACAAAAGACATTCCTGGAACACCCAGCTCAGATGATCAAGGAGACTGTGCCACTGGACTTCACAGGACACCTCCTACATAAGGTCATTCTATGAAGACTATGAGTCATATCAGATCTATCTAATACATAGAAACAAATACAAATAGGTAGCCAAACTGGGGAGACAAAGAAACAGGCTCCAAATGAAAGGACAAGAGAAATATCCAGAAAAAGAGCTAAATGAAATGGAGGCAAACAATTTATCAGATATAGAGTTCAAAGTAATGGTTATAAGGATGTTTAACAACATGGAAAAAGGCACAAAACCATAAAAAAGGACAATCAGAAATGAAGACTCCAATATCTAAAATGAAGAATACATGAAGGAATAAGCAGTAGGTTAGATGAAGCAGAGGATCAAATCAACAATTTGGAAGACAAATAGAAAAAAACATCCAATCAGAGCAGCAAAAAGAAAAAAGAATTTTTAAACCTGAGGATAATTTAAGGGACCTTGGGACAAAATGAAGCATAACAACATCCACATCATAGGAGTACCAGAAAGAGGACTGAAAGAACAAGGGATCAAGAACCTATTTGAAAAAAATAATGACCAAAAACTTCCCTAATCTGGTGAAGGAAAAAGACACACAAGTCCGGACTTCTGGTCAAGATGGAGGCATAGATAGATTTCTTCACCTCCTTGCACAACCACAAAAAGAATTACAACTAAATCTCAAACAACACCCAGAATTGTCAGAAAATCAAACTGTATGGAAGTCCAACAATCAAGAATTTAAAGAAGCCACAATCATCCATATGGATAGGAGGGGTGGAGACACAGAGATGGGGTAGAGAGGGGAGGAAATGGACAGAGAGGTGGTGGCAGCAGTGGAATGGGCACAGATGGTCTCACTTTCATGTGTGGTGGATACAAATTGGGAGAACAACCTTGGGAGTGAGTGATATCAGTCCCAGGTCAGACCACAGAGCCTAGGGTTCCAGTGCCAGGAAGATAAATATCCATAATTTCTGGCTGTAAAAACCAGTGGGGGTTGGGACAGCAGAAGAAACTGCTCGATTTTCAGGAAACTTTGCTTAAAAGTCCCACACAGTCTTAAAACATATGCAAACCCACCCACTCTGGGATTCAAAACCAGGGCAACAGCTGGAAGGATGCCAAACACATATGGGGAGTGGGTGAAGTGACTGGAAATGGGGCAACTGCCGGGCAAACCCCCATAACACAGGCAGTAGTACAGTCCCCTCTCTGAGCCCTCCCCCCACAAAGAGCCACAAAGTTGTGAAGTGGATTGCTCTATCGTGGCAATTACCTAAAGCTCTGCCCCACATAATTTTACAGGTGTTTTTTACAGGTCAAAGGTGTTTTTTATGAGTCAAAGTAACTTGACCTAATACAAAGAAATAAACACAGGGAAGCTGTTAAATTGAGGAGACAAAGAAATATGGCTGAAATGAGAGAACAGAACAAAACCCCAGAAAAAGAACTAAACAAAACAAAGATAGCCAACGTATCAGATAGATGCAAAGTTCAAAACATTGGTGATCAAGATGCTCAAAGAACTCATCAAGTACAGCAACAACATAAAGGAAGAAATGAGCGCTACACTAAGTGAAATAAGGAAAAATCTACAGGGAATGAACAGTAGAGGGAAGGAGACCAGGATTCAAATCAACAATTTGGAACATAAGGAAGAAATAAACATTCAACCAGAACAGAAAGGTGAAACAAGAATTCAAAAAAAATGAGCATAGTATAAGAAGACTCTGGGACATCTCCAAATGGACAAACACCTGGATGATAGGGATGCCAGAAGGAGAAAAGGAAGAGCAAGAAATTGAAAATTTATTTGAAAAAATAATAAAAGAAAACTTCCCTAATTTGGCAAGGGAAATAGACATACAAGTTCAGGAAACACAGAGAGTCCCAAACAAGATGGACCCAAGAGGTCCATACCAAGACACGTCATAATTAAAATGGCAAAGCTTAAAGACAAAGAGAGACTCTTAAAAGCCACAAGAAAAAGACAGTTAATTACCTAAAAGGGAGTTCTCATAAGATTGTCAGCTGATTTCTCAATAGAAATATTTCAAGCCAGAAGGGACTGGCATGAAATATTCAAAGTAATGAAAAGCAAGGACCTAAAACCAAGACTACTTTACACAGCAGAGCTATCCTTTAAAATTGAAGGAGGAATAAATGTTTCCCTGACAAGAAAAATACTAAAGGAGTTTGTTACCAGCAAACCAGTATTACAAGAAATGTTAAAGGGTCTGTGAGAAGGGAGTGGGGAAGGGAAAGGGGGAGTGGAAGAGGGGGAGGAGGGAGAAGCAGAGGAACATAGTAAGAAAATAAAATGTCAATAAATATTCATCTATCAATAATCATTTTTAAGGTAAATGGCTTAAATGCTCCAATCAAAAGACATAGGGTAGTTCAAGGAATAAGGAAACAACCCATGTATTTGCTGTCTACAAGAGGCCCGCTTGGGAATGAAAGATTCAAAGTAAAGGGATGGAAAAAGATATTTTATGCAAACAGAAAAAAAAAACCTGGCATAGTAATACTTATACTGACAAAATACACTTTAAAACAAAGGCTATGGTAGGAGACAAAGAGGGACATTACATAATGATAAAGGGAGCAATCCAACAAGAGGATATAACCCTTACAAACATTTATGCATCTAACACAGGAGCACCTAAATATGTAAGGCAAATCTTTATAGACATAAAGGGAGAAACTGACAGTAATACAGTTATAGTAGGGGATTTTTAATACCCCACTGACATCAGCGATAGATCTTTTATACAGAAAACGGCACCCTTAAATGACACAGTTGATCAGGTGGATTTAATTGATATCTTCAGAGTATTTCACTCCAAAGCAGCAAAATATACATTCTTTTCAAGTGCACAGGGAACATTTTCTAGGATAGACTACATGTTAAGACACAAAACAAGTCTCAATAAATTTAAGAAGATTGACATCATATCAAGCACCTCCAACCACAACAGCATAAAACTAGAAAATAGCCACGGCAGGGGGAATGAGAAACACATGAAAACATGGAGGCTCAGTAACACGTTACTAAACAAATAAGTGTATAAAAAAACTGTGGTTCATTTATACAATGGAATACTACTCAGCTGTAAAAAAGAGGGAAATCTTGCCCTTTGTGACAGCATGGATGGAGCTGGAGAACACTATGGTAAGTGAAATAAGCCAGTCGGAGAAAGACAAGTACCATATGATTTCACTCATATGTGGAATCTAATGAACAAAATGAACTAATAAGCAAAATAGTGACAGACTCATAGAGAGCAGACTGAAAACTGTTGGTGTGGGGGAGAAGGGATTGAGCAAAAAAGAAAAAAACAAGAAAAACCTTATGTACCTGGACAACAGTGTGGTGATTGCGAGGGTGAGGGAAGTTAGGGGGAGGTGGTGGGGAAAGGTATAGGAGGGATAAATGGTGATGGACGGAGACTTGGATTGCGGTGGTGAACACACAATACAGTGTACAGATGATGCATTGTGGAATCATGTACCTGAACCTGTATAATTTTGTTAATCAGTGTCACCCCCAAAAAATTCAATAATAAGGAAAAATACTATGAAGTAATGTTGTATATTTATGCTCTAGGTATAAATATGTAATATTTTGGATGATGGTACGCTGATCCCTTTTTTATAATTGAGCTGACCACTAAATTATTGTTTCTATCCTTGCCTACTTTTTGACAGAAGCAGGGTCCAGTGAGAGAATGGGCTGATCCACATAACTCCCCCATTGATAAATATAAAATCTGTCACTGCTTTCTTGCTAATAAGTCTATTACATGGAATGAACATGGGCTTCAAAGTCGGATATACCTGGGCTTAAATCTGAGTGCTTCTGTTTTGTACATTACCCAATCTCTCTCTGCCTCCCACCCTTGAGCTAGGAAATAAGGTAATAATACACACTTCATAAGGCTATGATTAGGGTTAAATGGAAAAATGTATACGAAGCATCTAGTACAGAGCAGATACTCAATAAATGGTTGTTTTTATTCCCAAGTTATTTCATTTCTTTTTCTTATTTCCACTCAACACTCTTTAAAATTGCCCTAGAAAAAAATCTGTTACACACACATGAAGCAAAAGCATTCCCAGAAAGCTCCTGTCATGTCACTTCATCATAGGTGTGTGTGGCAACCCTCAAATCAGCCAGGGAGGGGAGGACCAATTAAAACAGGTGTAGTTTTTCTTAGAATACAACTTAGGGAAGTGACATGTCTATCATAAAATATGTGTTCCAGAAAGTGAGTTTTACATTTTAAAATAAAAGAACCCAGAGTCTAAGATATGAATAAATTACTGCTACTTTTAAAAATGTTTTTTTAGGGTCTTGGATTTCTTATCACTTCCTGTGAATAAAAATACTAGACAAGTGGAGAGATGACAGGCAAGAAATGGAATTGATGGTGAGTTGATGGTGCTGATTGATGGCCTTGTTTCTCTATTGTTGAAGAGCAAAATCAACAGAGAAGGAGTATGGAAGTACAAGAAGGAAAAGCATGAGAGATGCATTTGGTACTACAGGATATCAGTATTTGTAGCTCATTTTTTAAAAATTCACTGAAAATACACAATTTGAGAAAATAAATACAGTGCTTCCTATCAGGGAGCTTGTAATGAACAAATTAGTATTTTGATTAATACAATATAAAGACATGTTCAGGAGAAGCACAGCTTAATTTCCTGCCCCAGATGCTGCCCACTTGGTCAGGGAGCAGAGAGGGGGGCCCACAGAGAGGATTTTAAGCATAGATACAGCATCATTTATAAACCTAGAAGTTTTTTTTTAATATGTCATATAATCCAACATAATTTCTCCAAGAAAAATATTCATATTATGTCCTTTTAAATCTATATTAAGCAGCTGAGGGAAACAAACTCTAGGTTTACTCAAATCAGTGTAAGTTGATTGATTGTCCTACCTTGTCTCTTTAAAGGAAAAGTAATCAGATGATTTCTGAAAAATTAGACCATAGTAACTAAAATCTTTAAAATAAGCCCTTCTTAACATGTTTGTTTTGTCATGGTTGTCTTATGCTACTGTTGTTTTAAAGGAAATCTATTTTTTAAAAGATGTCCAGAATAATCTGAGAATGACTGAGATGGATCCAATTAGGTCCTCGTGACAATGGGACATAATATCTTCAAAGAAAAACTCCCAGACACACCTCACCAAACATTAATGGTTCATTCTCCCAGAGGGTGGAACTGTCTGTGATGGTAAAGGAAAAAGACCTATATTCTCAAGGTCAATGAACCAGAGGTGCAAATATAGTTAACGATGTGTTTTTACAACAACTCACTGTTTTCCCTTTCATCCTTACTGAGACCGTGGTCATTTTGACATTTCCATATTTGATGCTAACCTAACAGCTAATGTGTGTTCTCAAATGGAATAGCTAAAGAAGAATTTTAGAATAGAAGTTCTACCACAATGCAGCTTTTAAATACACTTTCAACTATTGTTTGATCTTTTTGCAAGGAAAACTTCTTATGAACTCTAAAGTATTCTTTCATCTATTCCGCTTTAGGTGACCTATTCATTTTATTTTTACCTTCATCATGCATATCCATCACCCAAAAATATATATGCTTTATTTATCTTATCCAGTCACAGCATTTCATTTTCAATTTGAGCTTCTATGCCCCTTGAGTGTATGTGATGTCAAAAAAGATAGATTTGCATGTCTTACCTAACTCGCAATTAAGGTTATTAGAGCAATATATCCAGGAAAGATTTCGTGTCAGCTAGGTTCTGGGCTCCTTGGCAACAGATTAAAAAAAAAAGAAAAGAAAGAAAGAAAGAAATCCAGGACATTTCCTTCACAACAATCTCTTTCCATCTTATAGTCTTTTGTTGAGTCTTTTCATTTTAGATTTTCTTCCCAAGAAAGTAGGTAGATACAACTGCCAGCATCCCTAGAGCCTTTGTTAACACTGAAATGACAAAAGTAGACCACTGAAAGGTGTGCTTGAAGTATGCAATTTCCAGTTCCTTTTGAATGATTCAGTACATACCCCTTGCTTTTGATTCAGACTAAACACAATCAAAAGTATACCTGTAGAAATTACAAATTGCATGCTTTCCAAATCCATATTTCCTATTTACATAGAACCAGAAATCAGATTATTAATATTACACCTAGGAAAATGTGGGAAGGAGGGGATCTCCCTTCTTTTTAATAACCTCTAGGAACTCCATGACACTCAAGGTGATTTTTCTTTTTGCCATTTTATTGTGATGTCAAACCATCATGATCCTCCTTTATCATAATAAAGTACCCAAGGCAACCTGGAGACAGGCTTCTGCCATGCTGCCATAGTAATTTTACCATACAAGTAGTCATGATATGAACACTTCAAGAAAAAGTGGAGATCAGGATACTGATTCCAAAATGGATTTTGCTGCATAATCACAAAACCAAACACATAATCCTGGAAATTAATGTGCAAATAACTTTTATTAGTGATTAGAAAAACACCCAAAAAACAGACACATGGCTAAATTCTTATAATACGATTTTTTTTGTTGTTGCTGTTAACCAGTTTGTCCTCACATTGAAGATGAAATCAACACTGAATACTGGGATCCACAGGAGGCCCTAGTCAAAAATATTTCCCTTTAAGCTGATGCTTAACATTTTCTTGTAAAAGGATCATCCCCAGCTGCTCAGTGGGAACAGGTTATATTACTAACAGACATTTATGGTTGAATGTGTTTTAGAAAATTTAGAGATTTTGACAAAGAAATGGAGAAGGCATGAATGCAATAAGTAACTCAGGAGACCTGAGAAATCTGTGTTCTTAGTATAGGGGCTCCTAACTTTTCACAACCAATAACAGATTTTATTATGTACATCATCCACCAATCATAACACAGAAATCTCTATAGTGTAATGGCAGATCTTCTATTTGAATGCTTAATAAAACTTCAGGAAAATTATCAAAGCCTGACGAATTTGCAAGTATATATGGGAAGTTTGAGGACTGGAGATTTTCATTACCAATTCAATGTCTTTAGGAGTTATTGAATTATTTAATTTTCCATTTATACTTTAATCAATCCTGGTAAATTTACATTTTCTAAAACTTCACTCACTTCACTTAAGATTTCAAAATTATTGATTTAAAGCTGTTCATGCTAGTCACAAGATTTTCTTTTAACTCTATCTGTAATTATATCTCCTCCTTTGTCCTCAGTATTGTTTTAATTTATACCTCTACTTTTTCATTTTCTTGACTAGTTTCTCTAGATTAGTCTATTATTAAAGTACTCAAAACATTTATAAAATTTGCCATCTAGCAGGTTACATAGGCTACAATCAAAATAGAAAAAAATATATCTCATAAAGATGAATGCTTAGAAAATAATGTATTTTTGTTAGGTGCAGGGTCTATTTTTATATTGGAGAAAGTGTTATTTTTAGAGATTTTATTCATTTATTTTTAGAGAGAGGGAAAAGGAGGAAGAAAGAGTGGGAAACATCAAAGTGTGGTTGCCTCTCAAGCACCCCCTACTGGGGACCTGGCCCACAACCCAGGCGTGTGCTCTGACTGGGGACTCAAACCAGTGACTCTTTGGTTCGCAGGCCAGCACTCAATCCACTGAACTACACCAGCCAGGGCTTATAATGGAGAAAATGTTAATTCTATTGTTCAAAGTATTTTTTAGCCCACTTGATTAATCAGTTTCTAATCAAGATAAGGTAAATCTCCCACTCTGAATGAGGGTTGTTCTTCAATGCGTGAATTTTTCCATTTATTGTTTGCGATGTCCCTCCTTATTTCAATTAATGCTTTTGCCTTAAATTCTTTTTCTTCTGGTATTGGTATTACTATCGTAGCTTTCTTTTGGCTGCTTGTTGCATGGTTTATTGTTTAACTTCAACATATTTGTGAGACTTGTTTTAGTTGTATTCCTTAAGGGTCCTGTGGCTGGGTTCTTTTTTCAATCCACTCTAATAATTCGAGGGAGTCTAATCCGCTGCTTCTCACTATAGTTACTGATGTACTTGGCCTTATTTTTACCATCTCATTTTGTTTTCTCTATTTATCATTCTTTTCTTTTGCTTTCTTTTTCCTTCATTTCTGCCTTCTGTTAAACTGATACTCCTTTTTTTACTTCTGCTAATTTTAAAGCTACAGATTATGTTTATGTTACTTTAATCATTACCCTTAATTTTTTAATATGCATGTTTAAATATAAAATTTCACAATTACGAAATGTATTTCCATTTTGCACTTTTCCAAAACACTGTGCTTTAGTGCGCTGATTATAGAACACCTCCCTCCTAACTTTTTATTCTTGAGTTTAGTTTTACACCTTTAGGTTATTTTGTTTTGTCCTATTTTTTACTTACTATAGCTGTTAAATTTATAAACATGTTTTAACCAATGTCTCCATTCACTGTTCTTTCTTGTAACCCAAGCTTTCCCTTTGAATTCCCTTTTCCTTTTAAGGAAGTATATATTTTATCAGATTCTTTAGTAAAGATATATAGATAGTAAGTTCTCTTGGACTTTCATGTATGAATATGATTTAATTTTGCTCTCACTTCTGAATTTTAATCGAAAATAAATGTATAATTTAATGGTTATTTTCTTTAACCACTTTGAAGATATTATTTCATTGGGCTTTTTTTATCATTAAGTTGTTTCTGAAATGGCTTAGATTGGTCTAGAGATGTTGACCTTTTGTAGATAATCTACCTTTCCTCTCTGATAGCTTTTAAGAGAGTTCTCTTTAATCCTTGAGAGTCTGAAGTTTTATTATGATTTGTCCAGATGTAAATTCACTTTCATTATCTTCTCTGATACTCAGAAGGAACATTGTTTTTTTCTAAGATCTTGTTTAGCTTTAGAGAGAAGGAAAGAGAGGGAGAAAGAGAGGGAGAGAAATATTGATCAGCTGCACAGCCCCACCTGGGGGCCTGGCCCACCACCCAGACACGTGCCCTGAGCAGGAATTAAACCAGTGGCCTTTCACTTCACGGGCCACAGGCCAGAGCTCAATCCACTAGCCACACTAGCCACACTTGCCAGGGCCAGAGGGAAGTTTTAATCTAAAGAGTTATATCCGTATTCAATTCAGAGCAACTCTCATGTGTTAACTCTTCAAATACAGCTCTTCTATCATTCCCATCATTCTCTCCTTTTGGGACTCCTACTGACTTGTGTTGAAACTTTTTAATCTCTCTTCCATGCCTCTGGTTGTTTTCTTTCTTAGGCCTGTCTCTCTCTCTCTATCTATCTCTCTCTCTCTCTCTCTCTCTCTCTCTCTATCTATCTCTCTCTCTCTCCCCCTCTCTCTCTCTCCCCCCCCTAGCCCCTTTCTCTTTCTGAGTTTCTTACTCCTTTCCTGTTTCTTTCTTCCTTCCTTCTTCCCTCCCTTCCTTTCTTTTCTTTGTCTCCTTGTTTCTCTGTGTTTTCTATTGGTCATTTTACTTACCAGCAATATGAAAGAGTTTCAGTTGCTCCAAATTCATTGCAACATTAGGTATTGTCAGCTTTTCAATTTTGGCCATTCTAGTGGGTGTGTATAATATTGTACTGCAGTGCAAATTTGCATTTTTCTGATGACTAATGATGTCGGATATCTTTCATGTCCTTATTGATCACTCATGTACCTTCTTTGATAAAATGTCTATGAAATATTTTGCCCATTTTTCTTGGGTTATTTGCCTCCTTATTATTGAGTTGTTAGATTTCCTTTTATATTTTGGATTTGAGTCCTTTTTTTGAATATAAGTTTTGTAAATGTTTCCTCCCTGTCCATGGCTTGCCTTTTTAACTTAATTTAAAAAATTAGTGTCTTTTGGAAAACAGAAAAATTTTATTTTGTTAAAGATTTTGGATCAATCTGAAATACTTATTTTGATCAATTTTTCATGGTTAATGCTTTTTTGTCCTGCATAAGAAATCTGTGCCTACCCAAGGTCATGAATATTTTCTCCTATGATATTTCTAGATTTTTATAGTTTTAGCTTTCGCATTAGATCTGTGATCCATTTGACTTAGTTTTTGTTTATAGTAGAGAGGTAAAAGTCAAGGTTCATTCTTTTCTAACAGAATATCCAGCTATTCCAGTATGATTTGTTGAAAAAAAATGGCTTTCCCATTGAATTATCTCAGCATCTATGTCAAAAATCAGTTGACCTTGTATGTGTATATCTGTTCCTCGAGTCCCTGTTCTGTTGATCTACATGTTTATTTTTATGTTAATACTAAAATCTCTTAGTTACTGTAGCTTTATAGTAAGTCTTAAAATTAGGTAGTAAAAGTCTTCAACATGTCCACATAAGATTTTAGAATCAGTTAGTCAACTTTTACAAAAACAAAGAAAAAGAAGAAGGTTTCTGAGTGTGGGTTTGGGGGAATTCTGTGTTAAATCTATAAATCAATTTGAGGAGCACTGACATCTTAACAGAACTGAATCACCTGATTCTTAAATATAATGTATCTTCCCATTTATTTAGGTCTTATTGAATTTCTCTCAGCAATGATTTGTGATTTTCAGAGTACACATTTTGTTAAATGTTTTTTGATCCATTGTGACATAATTTTTATAATTTCCATTTTAATGATTTGGTTGCTAATATGTATACAACTGATTATTTTTACATAACCTTTACATCTATGACTTTGCTAAATTCATTATTAGTTCTAGTAGATTTCTTATGGATTTTTTAGACTTTTCTACATACATGATCACATCGTTCTTGAATTGAGTTTTAGTTCTTGTCTTTTTCTTTCTTTCTTTCTTTCTTTCTTTCTTTCTTTCTTTCTTTCTTTTTCTTTCTTTGTTTCCTTCTGACTTACTGTACTGGCTACAAACTCTAGCAGTGGAAAAACTGCATTTTCTAACTTATTTTGTTAATATAGTAAATTATATTGGTTATTTTTATTTGTAAAACAATTTGTATTTCTTGGATTAAACTCCACTTAGTCATGATAAATTATCAATTGTTTTTATTAGTATTTCCAAGTAGCTAACATTTGTAAAGAATTGTCATATTTATGTTGATATAGGATGTTGGCTGAAATTTTCTTTTCTTTTAATGTCTTTGTCTAATTTTGGTATCATAATAAAATTGGTCTCGAAAAATACAGTGGAAATTCCTCCACCCTTGAATTGTTTCAAGTCAGTATCATTTCAGGTTATTGTAGTTTCTTCATTAATTGACTCCTTAATCATTATAAAATCTCCCTATTTGTTCTTTTAATCAGAGCGTACAGCCTACCTTGATATAGCTGTTTCTTTCCTCAGGCTGCCATAACAAGTACCATAAACAGAGTGGCTTAAACAACCGAAATTGATTTCCTCACACTCTGACATCTAGAAGTCCAAAATTAAGGAGTCAGCAGATTGGTTGCCTTTGCAATAACCCATCCTTATGTAGCTGTTCTGAGGTTGCTTCCACCTGCATCCAGCTCCTAGTCCAGGGTCACGGTGGGTAATGGCATTTCCGAGCTCTTCTCCAGCAATGATAAACAAGGCTATGGATTCCACCTGCGATATCTTCCTCTTGCTAAACCATCCTTCCCTACCTTGCTGGAGCCTGACACTTGTTCCAGCCAGAGCCCCCAGTAATGATCAGAAGGGGACCACCCCATTCCAGGCCCTGAGCTAAAACTGTGAGCCTGGCTGATAGCACTGTCTGTTCCTAGGTCTGGGGTCCCCAGGCTTGTGAAATCATCCACACAGGTCTACAGTGATGTTTGCTTGAGTTTTGATCAGTATATGTCTCTCTCTCTCTTTTCTATTTTCACATTTTATCTACCATTTCTCTGTATTTGGAGTAAATTGAGTTGAAGTAGAAACTTGAGCAATCTTGACTTAAAATCTCCCCCCTTCTCTTTATGCTTTCCTTTCTTTTACTTAAAAACAAAGCATCCTTCCCTTCTTTCCACTCCTCCATGAATTTTCTTAATAAAAGCCAATAACACATAATAAACATAATTTTAAAGTTAAATAAATAGAGACTTCTGTTTTAATTTCATAAAATTTTCCTGATTCTGCTCTTCCTCTCTCATCTCTTGTAATGCTCATACTAACAATACAGAAAACATAGCTAATATTTAGTAAAAGCATGGGTTTTCCACACAAACCAAGGGGTGATGCTGGTGGCACCCAAAGGAAAACTTAACAAGAAACTCCTAGGTCAAAGTTCTGACTTTTAGGGAGATGCAGAAAGGGAGAGGCTGTTTTGACAACCACCACCATCCCTACCTATCTTGGATATAAAAACAACTCTCACTCTTTACAAAAGATAATGATAGGTCAATGTAGTCATTCAAGTTCTTCAAAGTGAGAGACTGCCCTGTGGTGTTCAAGGGCAGCTGTTCCCTCTGCCTACCTGATATTTCCTGTTCTCGTTTGTCCTCCTTCACTTTCCCCACTTTTAGTAGTGATCACCCCTCTTTGAAATATCTGCCTCCCTCATTAGATCTAAAAACTCTTTACAAGTACTTGGAAATTAAGACATGAAGAGGTGAAAAGCTCATATTAGCTACCTATTGTTACATAATGAATATCCTAATTTTAGAGACTGAAAACAACAAACATTTGTCGTCTCAGTTTCTGTGGGACAGGAATCTGGGAGTGACTTAGCTGGGTAGTTCTGGCTCAGAGTCTATCATGAGGCTGCAGTCAAGGTGTCAAGTGAGGCTACCAGCATCTCTGGGTTCGACTCTAGGAGGATCTGCTTCCCAGCTCACTCACGTGGCTTTGGCAGGCCTTAAAAGACCTGTTTCCAAACTCACTCCTGTGGGTCCCTGTGCAAGGTGCCTCATGGTAGGTCAGCTGGCTTTCCCCAGAATGAATGATCCAAAGGAAATTCCCCCCAAGATGGAAATCACAATCTTTATACAACCTCACCTCAGCAGTGACATCCCATCACTACTGTAATATTCTGTTCATCAGAAGAGAGTCAATTCCAGGCCACGCTCAAAGGCAAGGGATTACATAAGCGCATAAATCCTAGAAGTCAGGGATCACCAGGGGTCCCCTTAGAACATGCCTAAGGATCTGCTAGATCAGGGGTTCCCAAATTTTCACCACCAAGAAAAATCCCATAAGTGTTTTTTGTTTTGAATTTTTTTCCCTGGTTGATTTCATTTATTAAGTAATGGATTATTTCTTTACTTTGATTCATAAAAACTATAATGTGTAATACCGTGATGAATAATAGTTATCTATAATATTTTAAATTAATGAAGTTACATAATTAATTAGATGGCTGATGCATCAATTTCCTCGTAGGCCCTCATCTAATATAAACATGACATTTTGTTGAGACTTTTTGAAATACTGAGTGTAGTCCCCAATTTCTCATTATTTCCTTTATGAATTCTCAGAGGATCAGATAATGCACATTAAGTAAAACTGATCTATTCAAAACCCATTATTTCACAGATTAGGAAACTGGGCGCGAGAAAGGCAAGTGTTAGAGCTGAAATTACAGCCTCTATCTCCTGGCCCAGCGTCCAACACAGCAGGTACCATTCTTGGTTTTATCCTTTGCTCCCAAAGACTAGCAAAGAGCACTTCACAGATCATAATGGTGATTATAATAATGACATTAAAATTAATATGGTAATCATTTCACAATATATGTAAGTTAAATCATTATGCTATGCACCTTAACTTATACAGGGCTGTATGTTAACTCTAAATAAAAATGGAAAGGGGGGAAGATTTATATAGAAAAGCTAATGTTTGTTGTTCAGCATTCTCAGGCTGAAGAGATCAACTTATTTTAGCCAAGCCAACCATGGTTAATGAAGCATTTTATTACATTTAATACAAATCAAATCCTGCTCTTAGAATTGTCATTATTCTAATCGGTAGAAAAATAACTCTTATGATGTTTAAGGATAGTTTACTATGTTAAATAATTTGTTTATCAAATGGAAAATAAGTTGAAGGCATCACTATAAGTCTGTAAATTAGCCATAGTTCCAATGGGGGTGATAATTATTAACTATGGATGAGAATGGCCTAATCAGTTCATCTAGTTAAAGGTTCATTAGCCCCACTCACCAACACTAGGAGAGTGAGGAGGTTTTGAATGCGGACAAGTTTTCCACGACCCTGCTCTTGGTATTAAGTAATAGGTCACTATGGCTCAATGTGGAATGGTATGAACACCATGGGGATGTTACGAAATGGTACAAGTGACGATGATAATGAGTCTTTCCGCCTCATCTCACAAAGTAAAACACTACAAGGAAACTAAACTTTGCTTTCTAGTATTTACCCAGCGGAGCTTTTTGAGATACAGTAATTAAGAGGTTAAGGAGGGTGTTTGGGAGAGATACACACACTCACAAACACACACACATCCTGTCCTTACATTTATAAAGGGTTGTAAAAACTAGAGCATAAGAAATTTATCTTTCTTTGGTCTGAAAGAATAAGACTTGATAGAAACAGTCACTAATGCTTGCAGTGGCAGGTGTGTGTGTATGTGTGTGTATGTTAAGCCTGCTATTAATGAACAGATTCTAAGCAATGTCTCAACTGTGACTAACATGTTCCACTAGCACATTATTAACAGGAACTCAAAAACTTTTAACCTTCCTCTGCTTAACACTAATGAGATTCAGATGAGATCACAGATATTCACATCTCATGATCTCTGCAAGGAATCACCTCAGTAAGATCAGAATGGGGAAAAAAATGACCAGGGAAAAAGCAGTGATGAAATATATTAGGAAAAAAGCAAGAAGCGTAATGAGACATTTGTAGATATTTTTCTGTTTTTGAAAACGAAGTAAAAAGCTAAAGCTAACTGAAATTGCCTAAAAGGTAAACCACCATTTGGGGAAGGCCAATCAAATTGGGCTCAGAATATATGGATTTAGAGACTAGCTTACCTTTATCATCTGTGTAATCTCAGCTAAATCACTTCACTAGATTCCTATTTCTTTATAAACTGATACGATATCAGTGATTTTCAAACTGCTCTGTGGAAGCCCGGGAGCTTTTTGGGGACAGCTGTTGAGAGTTCAGTAGAGAGAGGTGATGACATTGAGAAGAAGCCCCCATCACCCTCACCCTCACTAAAAGGAGCTCCGCTTTTGCCGCCTTGTGCATTAGGATTTTGAATATAATATTTTGAAACCACTGGTCTAGCAAAGGTTAAAAAAAAGCAGCATGGTATTGTATATCTGGGTTGATAAAGATCTATCACAGAGCTATGATAGGAAACCTACACAATCTGGAAAAATCTGTGTCAGGACCTTCCTTTACCTAAAGACACTGGAGATGCAGGGTTGCAGACATCTTGCGAGCTCCAGCTGGGGCTCAGGGATGGCGCTAGTGGTCAGAAAATGCAGGAGAGGCAGCTAGCTGGGATGCAAGAAATGAAGGCCTCTCCAGGGAAGCTGGCTTTTTGTTTTAAACATTTTTTAATTTTATAACAATGCAATAAACAAATTCTTGTAAGAGTCAAATAATAGAGAAATATAGAGCCTAAGTGTAAAATTTTCTCCTTAGCTGCCCACCCCACAATGTCACATTTCTCACCACAGGTAACCATTATTTTAGTTTGGTCTACGCTCTTGCAGACACTTTTCCTATGCTTATGTATGTATTTTATACATGCGTATGCACATATATGATTTTTTAAAAAATAAATTAAACAGTATGCATTGTTGTGCGATTTGCTCTATTTATTTATCAATCTGCCTGGGAAATTTTCTGTATCAGTACATGTATATCTGTCCTTTCTAAAATAATTTCATTGTACTTCATAATATAGATATGCCATATTCATTTGATAACTTTCCAATTTGGGACTTTAAAGTTGTTTACAGTTCTTTTTTTTTAATATAAACAGTCAACATCATTGCACCTACATCTTCATGTACACATATGAGTTTTTCTGTAGATAGATTACTAGAAGTGAAATTGCTATGTTAAGAAGTATGAAAATTTTTTCAGCTGGATCTATTCACATGAACACCAACAGTGTGCGTCTCTATTTATTTGCCAATAAATAAAGTGAGTATTAATTCTCTTAATTTTTACCAAAGTAATGGTAAAAAGTTTGATATAGTAATTTTTATTTCCCTGATTACTAAGGAGATTGATCATCCTTTCACCTATTATTGCCCACTTCTGTTAGCATTAGTTTAAAAAAGCCTGACTATGGGAATCTGGAGACTAGATTTCAGTCCTAGTTTATAATTAGCTTGCAGATTTTGATTAATTTCATTCACTTTTCTGAACCTCAGTTTCTCAATCTAACAAATGGAAATAATAATCTCAGTCCTACTTTACACCACAAATCCACTGTAAATGCTCAGCAAACAGCGAATTGAAAAAAGGAAGTGGAAAACTAAAAGGATAGACATATAAATGGGATTTCTTTTGGTTCTAAACACGTGCAATATTACTGAATAACTGTGCTCAGGGAGGGTTTTCTAAAACAAAAGGAGGCCGGTGCCTACCAACTTCAGGGTCCCCTCAGGCCAGTTGTGAGGAGAGTAGCAGGCAAAGCCGTTTGTTCAGCTCTACCACTGTTTCCATTCCAAACTGGCCTTGGAGAAAGCCTGCTCCTTGTGGGATTTCTAATCTAAGTTTGTTATTTCAAGGAGTTGGGGTGGGGGTGTATCCTCTCCCGCATCTTCTCTAGTTCATCCATCAGCAATAACAATGCCATCTGGTTACCGGGGACCAGTGAGGCATAAAATGCCCAGAAAAGCAGCTGTCTTCCCCTTTACCTGTGTCACAATTACTAATTAAGTGACAAATTTGCCTTAAGCTATAAATTAAATTTTGTGCTGTTGAAACTTGTGCAGGTTTTACTCTTTACTAACTATACCTTTTCGTAATTACAATTCTTCCTTTAAGAGAAACTTACTCTCCATGAAACCAGGATTAATATTCCCATCTGGCCATCTGTTTTTTTTAATGATGTATGCAGTAATTTGTATAAACCTTTAAATGTCATCTTACTAAATTGTCTGCTCACGTTCCGTTTCCCTTCTCCAGTATGTGTTCCTAATATTGCACGTGGCAAAATTCTCATTTCCAGGTTCTTTACTACCAGTTCAGAATGCCAATGTACCACATAAGCCTGGATTTGAGGGCAATGCGACTGAGCCCTAGTCCTGCTGTCCTTCACACGCTTGGTAAAACTTCATGTAATTATAAACAGGTTATTTCATACTCTTGAACAAATGTTGGCACTTCATCTGTATAATCTATTGGGTAAACCAGGAATTAGGAAGTCTGAATTGGATTGGGTTTTCAATAATCAACAATTCTACTGCAAGATCTACATCTTTGGTAACTAATATGAATGAAGCACAATTCATTCTTCAATTTTCAGCACAAATAAAATTCTTTCCCAAATGCCAACCTTCACGCGTCACAAACCCTTTACTCACAGTCCCAGGTTCCAACTCTGGTTTTTCTCACCTCTTAACAGGGGGATTAATAGATTCATGAAAACCATTAAGATAATATCTCCTCCACTTTTAGAGGGTCATCCTTCTTTGGGACCATTTCAAATGAACATCTAGCCTTGGGTATCCTAAATCAAAAGAATGCCCCCAAATTATTTATTTGTTTATTTATTGCCCTCTTTCGCAACTGCCTTGAGGACCTGGTCTATTTGGTAATAGGACTAATCTGGATGACACTGTTTTGTTTGCAGTATGACCAAAATGCCTAGAGTTGCCAAGGTACACTCTCCCCCGGTGCTTTGTGTTAGGTCATTATCAAGTTCCTTCTCATTTTCCAAAGAGCGAGCAATGTCATGACCGTTTTAAACAAACCACATCAATAGGCAATGTTACCAATTCAATGCAACCATCATTTGCTGGCTTCTATTATGACAATGGCTCTGAGCTAAAAATGGAAAAGGGATAAATATAAGTACTTATATTTAAGGACATAAATACAGAGTGGGGCAAAAGTGGGTTTTGACCTGTGAGTACACAAAACAGAGTTTATTCTTGTATTATTATTTATTAACTATTGCATTATTTTCCATGCAAACCACCATAAATCTTCTTTTGCCCCACCCTGAATATACAGCCTCAAGAAGTTTTTCATCCAACAGGAGAGTTGTCAGGTATAAAAATAACTACAATACAGGACAAAACGTAGACTTTTCCTTAAAATGGGTAACAAGAAGATTTACTGAGTAGAGAAAACGTCTGATAGTCTACTGGATCATGGGGAAACACTGGGGTTGTCCTGTCTGTGAACACCAGTTAACAGAGATGTGTGGACACTCTTTCCAACTTTGTTCAAGGCTCTTTGTTGCCGGTATGAAACATCCTCTAAGTTCACTGCAATAATGTTGAGAGCGCAGAGCGTTTAATGTTGTTTAAGAGGAAATGTCAATAGGAAGATCCATTTTCAGCTAGAACTCCCAACAGGAAGCAAATCATTGAACCAAAAAAATTGTCAATGTTCTGCAAACCTCAATGTGCATATGAATCACCTG
Organism: Mormoops blainvillei; assembly: GCA_004026545.1. NCBI lineage: Eukaryota > Metazoa > Chordata > Mammalia > Chiroptera > Mormoopidae > Mormoops > Mormoops blainvillei. Next base: position 199,241 of record PVJD01000817.1, read on the forward strand.
TATCATTTGTTGAAATGCAGATTCTAATTTAGCAGCTCTTGGGTGGAGCCTGAGGTTCTACGTAACAAGTCCCCAGGTGATGTCGATGCACTTCCGCCCATGCTTTCAATAAGCAGGATTTAGAACATTTCTCCCACAGCTGAAGAAGATGCAAAAAGCTGCCGAAGGGAGTTCAACCTAAAGGGAGCGGGACAGAGAAAGCGGACAGCCAACATTTTACAGGGCCTAATAAAGGGAAGCAAAGTCTTTTACACAAATCAGCAGAGGAAGACTTAGTACTTAAAAGCTGCATTTTGTGCAAAGACATTGGGCAAATGTTTGGAGTAATCCTGCCATCAGCAATGATGGATATAAAGCAGGGCTGGCATCCCGGGCAACAATGGGAATGTAAGACACCCAGAAGAGAATCTAACCTGGATTACAGTTTCCCTGCCGCAAGTTACCAGTCTCACTCACTCCTCAGTGATCAAGAGCTGAAGTCTGAGATGAGAACACACTCTATATCCTTCATGCATGTATTGTCCACAGGTGGAGCAAACTGTATAGATTTCTTATTGAAGAGTGATGACTCAGTCCCACTCTACAAATCCTTTTGCTAGCAGCCTGAAGTACCGAGCCAAAGAACCTCCTCTATTAGAGAGAGAGGTATGAACGCAGTAGGCCCTATCTGGGTTATTGAAAATAGTAATTCTCTGTATTAAAAATCAAGATCCAGGTGCCTGGATCATCTGCCTTGATATATGTGAGTCTCCACAGATGGCTGCTACAGAAAAAAAAAATAATTGAAATGTGTTTGCAGCCAGGCTTTTGGTTCTGTGGTACATGACAAAGCAAAAGGATCTTGTTGTAAGATTCTTTTACTTCTAAGGAAAAAGCCCATGTCATGGACCTTCAGGAGGATATTATAACCAGGTTCCAGAGTAGCATATTTTCTTAATGATAATAGACATTATGCCTGGCTGCTAACTCCGAGTGGAAGTCAAAGCCAGACAAAGCAGAATTCCTCTTCATCTGAAGGGGGATTTTTACCGTTATTCCTAGGGAAGAGGCTACGTAATCTTCAGCTGAATTCTGAACTTATTACCCAACAGACTTAAGATTTCTTATACTACACAAAGGTCCTCAGAATATTTTATTTAATAAATGGATAGTTATATCAATCTCTGATTGCTTTATTTAAAACAACTACTTTAAAAGTTCAATTTAAACAGTTTCAATAGGAACTGGCCCATCATCAAATTCTGTTGAATCCTTCTGACCTCCTATTCACAACGGGCATTATGGTTTATTCTTTAACGTACATTAATTTGGTTCAAGCAGGATCCAGACTGCACATCTCAGCATTCTACTTGAATAAAGAAGAAAGAATTCAATTCCACTCTGTAGCAAATTCAGCCTTCCACAGGTCAGTTCTGCCAGTCAGTGATGGCTGCATTGCAAAACTGCTTTGCGAATGTTTTGCTGGGTTTTGTTGCTAGGTGATGACCGGAAAACTTTGCAATTCCTGCTGAGAGCTTTTAAAAAAATGCGCCTGTAACCAGTTTCATATTAAAGAGGAGGGAAACAAAATAGGACAGTGTGCACCTTAACTCCCTGAGGTTTACTCCTTGCCCTATACGCCCCTTGGCTGTCGGAGAGAGAAATTGTGACCGTTAAGAAATGTATATACATGACATTGAAAAAAATAAAAGAAAGAAAACAATATTCAATTTATCATCAACCAATCTAGAGTCGGGTTAATAAAACAGACCTTGTCATATGTCTTTTGTATAATCTAAACTAGCACTTAAATAACTTCGGGATGGGGGCAGGGACAGTAAAGGGAGTGGGTGAATGAAACAATACCAGCTGATTCTCCCAACGATCTTTTCTGTTGCACATGTTAGCAAAGACCCTTTGCTTAAGAAATTGGCCTGAAGCTAGAGTCAGCTTGTACCTGAGCTGTGCTTCAGAAACCCTTGGCCCGGACCGACTTTCCAGCCAAGCAGCAGGGATTCCTGGGAAAGCCCAGAGGCCTGTCTGAGGCCTGGTCCTGTGTCAGTGATTGATGAGGCCAAGTGTGAGAGGTGACACACTGTGAAATCAGACTGAGGCACAAAGAGTTAATCTTTGGGCTTTTTCCAAATGGGGCCCTTTGATGGAAAAAAAATAATATTTATTCCTTCCTTTAATTCTGCAGCTAAAAATGTACTCGCTATTGATAACTTATTCATTAGGCGAGATGCCAGCCTGCAACCTCCTAAAACTTCAGGAGATAAATACCACACTAGTGGTAGCAATTATTTGTCCTTGTAGCATTATCATCATCAAATTATTTGAAACTGCTGATTTAACAAGTACTACATTATAACCAATAGAGAGGGGAGAGCAGTTGTCTCTGCAGATAAATTTCTTTTCACAAATCTAAGGACCTACCTATAAATCACAGGGGAGAAAAAAACGAGAAACTGCAACTCTGCCACCTTGGCTTCTCTATTCTAAGAAATGCGGCAACAGCTTGGTAGTAAGAGCTCACTTCTCTCCTTCGCGCACTCATTCACTTGCGCTCACTCCCCACTGGGCCCTCTCCTGAGAGGATAGGAAAGGCCATGTGTGTCTGTGACTTGGCGACGCAGGCGGGTTTCTTGTACTTTCGTACCCTCCATAGCAGATGCACAAACTTTAGCAGCTTCTTTTTAACACTTCATTAATTATTGAGCTGTGCCAAGAGTAATTATTGAGCTATGCCAGGAGTCCTTTTCTCCCACATCAGTAAACAGTAATTTAGAGAAGGGGGGCTATAACCTTAGGGTGAGCAACGTTTTCCCCCCACAGCTGTGTGGTGAGCTCAACAATACTGTATATGCTTCAACAAATGAGGAGGGCCGCAGCCCAGCCTCCGCAGCACGCAGGGAATGTTATGGCCAGGGAAAAGAAACCCACCACACTCACTGTGTGACACGAAATTTGGAATATCTCATGTGCTCACAGGTCCAAGATATTCATTCTGACTTTGTGCTTTTGCCTTAATCTAATAATAATAATGACACTGACGATCATAATAGTAATAATGAATCCAATAACAGCAAGGGAATTGACTGCCAGAATTTTCTTTATGTGTTATAACACAAACATGCTAACGTTGATATAGTACTTTCTCAGTTACTAAGCTTTCTTCCCTTTTGCCATTCTTCGGTAAGACTTTAATTCTCTCCTTTCCCTTCAGTTAATTCTGGGATTCAACAAAATAGAAATGTCATTTCCCTACATTTTCAAAATCAAATCAGACACAGAAAAAGCTGATGGGAGGCAGTGTTCCGCTAGCGACTTGTACAAGGGTTTTGCTGCCAGCATTTCAGAGCCAAGCAAGTTCAGGGCCGGGAGGTTACTCAGCGCAACTCTCCCCCACCCCCATATGACGTTTGAATTCTCTCTGAATAATTCACTTTTTGACTGATTATTTAGACTCTGGTTCAGTGGAAGAGAGCTTATTTCTGTCATAACTCATTCTGCTTTTAAGTGGCCAACATTTGAGAGTTCCAACTCGTATGTAACAGAAATCTGTCTACTTTTAGCCTCTGTTTATCAATCCGTCAGTTGGAGAGTTCGTGAACATTTCAAGTCAACTAGAAAGCACTAAATCAGCAGTTTTCACTCTGGTGCTAAAAATGAACATTGCTGGTCCCCACGTCCTTAGAGATTTCAGGAGGTCTTCAGATGGCCCACGATTACACCACTCTAAGGCTTTTCTTCCCGAAAGAACACGTCTCCAGGTTCTTTCGATTAATCGCCATGAGGAACGACAGTCATCAATGAAATCAGCATTGCCAGATCCAACAATGAGTCTTCTGTTCTCATCTTACTTATGTTGGTTACTTTGTCCTTGAAATGTTTTATTCACCTGACCTCTGCAACAGCCCTGCTTGGCCTCCTGCATCACTGTCTGCTAACAGTGGCTTCCTTGAGTTCCTTCCAGAGCCTATGAAGCGAACTCCCACCTTAGAGCTTGGTACTCCCACTTCCTCTGCGTAGAATTTCCTTCTTCCATTTATGACGCCTTCCCTTAGTTATCTCAAGTCTCTGATCAAACGACAGCTCTTCAGAGAGACTTCCCTGACAACTTATCTGAAATAACCTTCACCCTATTCTCTGTCCCCTTACACTGCTTTATTTTATTTCATCACTATCACTATCTGATATTATAATAGATTTTTACCTGTTCATTTGTTTTTGCCTCTCCGGTAAGAAGAACATAAGCTACAAGAGGGCTGTTTTTATATAAATTGCCATTTCCTCAGTGCCTAACACATAGTTGATGAGCAAAAACAAAATGAAACAAAAAATGGTACTGAGTCTTTTCACAAGCCTGGTTAAGTCTATGTCCCTTCAAAGGGACGTTGCTCAGAACTACTAGCGGGCTCCATGATAAAACAGAATAACCTATCTTTGTCTAGAATTCTAGATTTGCACAGATGTGGCATCCATTTCATTCACTTTTAGGGCAGCTTTGTCCCACCATGGAACCACACTGAGCTCATGCAGCTGCTAAGCTGTGTTGCCTTGTGCAGCTAGATTTTGGAACCCAGCTCAGGGTCTCACAGATAACTCTGTTAAATGTCCTCTGGTTAAATTTGCTCCAACCTATTAAAATTCTTTGGGATACTAATTTTGTTGTTTAGCACATTCCCACATTAATCTCTCTTCCACATACTTTTTCTATGTCTATTGATTCATTTTCTTGTTCTAATCATTAATTTAAAAGACAGTGAAGAGTAATCGACTGACTGAGGTTTGTATTTAGGCACTGCCACTTATGTGGCCAACTTTAGGCTAATTAAGTTCTCCAACTTTGCTTTCTCAGCTATAGAATGAAGAGAAGAATGCCTATCTGATAAGGTTAGTGAGAGAATCAAATAAGGCTATAAAGTATTGGAGAGTGCCTGTGCACCAGAGCTGAGAAATGGTTCTCTCCACGCCACAGGGGGACAGTGTGAAGACCATGGGGGAAGGGAAGAGGGGTGAGGGCTCTTGCTAGTGGGCCGTGCGAAGGTGCCACGTGGGTTCGGGTTAAGAAGTGGAGATCGCGGCCCCACAGCTCATGGTGCTGGGAACCGGGAGAAGCCTGTCTAGCCGAGCTCCAGACTTCGGTTCTTTTCCTCCTGAAGGGCGGTACCGGTGACTGGCCTGACTGGCCTGACTGGGCGAAGGTGGGCGGGGGTGGGGGGAGGGAAAGGCAGGACCTTGTGTGTTAGTGGGTGTTTTAAAGGGATTTTGAGATTTAATGGTGACATTTAGCCATTATTCAAAACCCTGTATAACTTTTGAATAAATAATTCCTTTCCTTTTCACCAAACTCTGGCATTGAGAGCCATAATTTCTAAGGGCAGCGAGCAAAGAACCTAGAACAGAGAGACCAGGGAGAAGGTGGGGCGTTGTTTCCCTAACAGTATCTGAGCCCCACCCCCAAAATGGGTCCACATTCAGTAACAGAAGCACTAAAAGGCATCAAAGTTGACAAGTTCAAAAACTGTTTTTGAGCAGTGGAAAAACATCTCAATAGGTGTATTGCATCAAATGGAGAGTACTTGGAAGGTGACTGAAGTTTAAACATGTAGGAATAAACAGACATTTTTTAATAAATAAATTCCATTTTGGGGGGTCAAAAAAAAGACTATAAAGTGTTGAACACAGTTCCTGTCATGTGCAAGCCAGCATCATTCTAACACTCAGTACAGCGCCTGGCACATAGTAGGTATTAAACAAAACTTTGTCCAGTATTAACTACCAGGACAAGGGCACAGCCTATGTGGTAGGACTCTAGGATCATGTATCAAGGTTATAATGATCCAGTAATCATCCTTCTTTGGGGCTCAATTATTTCCTTGACCAGTTATGAATACATCTCCTTGTACTGACATCCTTTTCACCTTTCTCCGTTTTGTTTAAAAAAAAAAAAAGTTCAAGAGACACAATCAAATGCAATTCTAAAATATGGATACACTATATTTAGTGTAATCTTCTGAGCTACCAAGCTAGTATCTCTGTCAAAAACAGAAAACTTAACTTATTTGCATGACTTAAGCGAACCCACTGCTTTCTTTTTCTATATGTTCACAAATCATATTTTTCTCTGGGTTTGATGCCTTGATTACCAGTCAGCCATACATCCCTCTTCTAGGGCTCTTCCATTTTCCATAGCTGCCTAAGATTCAGCTCACCTGCAATTTTCCTCAGTGCCCTGGAATAGATAACCCAAAACAGTAACCCAGTTCTCATTTGCTGCAACTAAGATGCTCACTTACAAGTTCCTCACATACTTAAGAGATTCAAGAGTAGCTTACCAATACTATTCCTGAATTGATAGTTTATTCCTACCCATTTTCAAGAAAGGCATGTCTATATTGACACTTTGAGAATACAAGTCAGAGAAGCAGAGGTTAGATAGTCTAAGCTTCTCTTTCTTCTTTCTATCAGAAAAAAAAAAAAGGACGCAGAGACCTCCTTTCTGAACAAATATTCAAGAGAATTTCTTGTTCCATTAACTGAGAACTAATGCGTAACACTGGGCTGCAATGTTGGACACCCTCTGCCCAGAAGGCCAGGCAAGTTCCTATCGGCTTTGGGGATAAACCTTCTACAGCCAGGTTTTTCAGGATGGGTCACTTAGTTGGCATTCTTTAAATGTTAGTTTTCATTATTAAGATTAGTCTCCAAAAACTTAACATTGCTCTCTTTGAACACACATAACACTTTATACATACCCCACTTGGGAGCGTAGTCTGATAGTCTTTCTACATTGTGAGAATCTCAAGTAGAGAGACTACAGTTTATTCATCTTCACTAAAAACTTAATCCATTAATTAGTGATTCCACAAAAGATAACTGTGATTTTATTAATATCTTTATTGTTTATAGTGTCTAAATGCTTCTAAATTATTCTGGTTTTTTTTCTTTAATTGCTTTAAACAGTTAATCTTCATTTACTTTGCAAATCCTTTCTTTATGTAGAATAAAAAAATAAATATTATTCCAGGCTTTTCTGAATTACAGTAACTGTTGGAGGTTAGTGGACTCCCCACTGTCTATATTTCATGCATTTATTTGGCTTTTTAAAAGTGTACTCATTCAGCCTCAGGGCTTATAACCAGAGAATGCAAATTCTTCAGCATTTTGAAATTAATTAAATGAAGTATGGGATAAAATAGATTTTTCATCACCATATAGTGCTTTATTATAATTAATGGATTTAAACCTTGACAGAAAATAATCTGAACATTTTATTGTACCTCTGCAGAGCAATTACAACCCAGTTTATAAGAAATGCTTTTATTCCTGACGCTCAGTGGATTGAGCGTCAGCCTGTGAACCAAAGTGTCACCAGTTCGATTCCGCAGTCAGGACACATGCCTAGGTTATAGGCTGGGTCCCCAGTAGGGGGTGCGTGAGAGACAACCATACACTGATGTTTCTCTCCCTCTCTTTCTCCCTCCCTTTCCCTCTGTCTAAAAATAAAAGAAATAAAATCTTAAACTTAAAAGAAAAAAAGTAAGAAATGCTTCTACTCGTAACGATCAGTAGCTATGTAGCAGCTCAGAACACCCAAAAAGGCCTATATTTTTTTGGTAAGATGAACACAACCTGAGCTAACATACAGCTGAATGGTTTTCCTATGAATGATTATTGTTCTGAACCTTGGTTACTTTGACGCCAAAGCCACACCTTCCCACCACACCACACTAGCTCTCTCGAACGCAACATGTCCTCTGCCCATCAGGAGCTTAATTCACCTAAAACAATATCAAGAAAATCTGTTAAAACGTGCCTTGTTCTTAGCAACAATCATTTAATGTTAGGAGGAAGAACAATTTAATCAATGAAACCCAAACTTCAAGAAACATCTATACGGTAGCGTACTGTCATTTGAGATCTCACAGGATAGTTATGACATTTATAGTAGCGGAAGAACTGCATCTTCATTGCTTCTCCTATAGTTATATTTGCGATTTAAGTAAAATTTTGCATGCATTGACATGAACAAAAACCTTTATAAAACCATATTTGTTACATCTGGGGAAAGATAGCCAAATGAATAAAATCACAAAATTTCCTTCCCCCAAAACCTAGTAACTTGAATGGTTAAAAGGAAGTTTAAAAAATTACCAACAGCTACTAAACTGACAAATAATTTCATACTTATGACCTAAAGTCAGAAAAATGGTAGTCAGGGAAAGAAATAAAAGATTCCGGCTTATCAGAGCTCAACTTCTAAGCGCACACCTACAATTTCTAACCTTTTAAAAGCAGAACTAAGGAAACAAAGTGTGCCAACTACATCTCGAGAATTTTGAACAGTAAGTATTCTTAGAGCAAAGGGACTCAAGTGAGTAAAGGATATTCTGAGGAAGAATTCCTACAAGCAAAAGCTCTTTTAATCGTGCAAGAACTTCTACTAACCCTGAGTAGTAGCCTGCACTTGCCACCGGGGTTCTGTGCTGAGTCATGACACACCCCTAGCAAGATGGAGTGGGTCCTAGTTCAGAACACTCAGCGGGTTCTCAAAAGAGAGAGCAGATGGCTGGGCGCCCAGGCAGTAGACATGCTGGGCACCTGAGGGAGCTCGACCCACTCCACCCACACTCCCTCAGGCTTTCAGAACATGCGTAGAAAGCAACACTTTGTCCCCACACTGATCAGAGGGAGAAAGGCCAAAAAATAGAGGAGAATATTGTCAAGGAAAAATCAGAGTAAAGAGACTGAGTTTCCCACATTAAGCTTGAGTAATTTAAAAAGAATATATCCTGGGAGACCAAAGCCTAATGAAGAACTCAGAAAATATTATCCAAAGTAGAAAATGTTCAAGAATGTTCTAACTGTAAAGGAACTTAAAAGAATATCTATTCAAAGATGGAATGGTAAAACAATATAATTAAATGCAAGGAAAATATAAAATCAATGAACAAATTGAGAAGCAAGATAATATTGAAGGTATAATAAATCAATTAGAAACCGCAAATATATGACAAAAAAATGAAATTAATGGCAAAGAATAGCTTGAGATAATTACATATAAAAGAAATATATGTTTATACATATTACATTGAACATTTAATAAAAAAAGAAAAAAGACAAGCTATTAAAGCAATGACAAAGAAGCTGTTAGATGTAGAGATAAAATCTTTACAACATAATGATAATTGGTGACTTAATGTCAGAGAATGCAACAAATAGAATAGAAAAAAATCTCAGATATATATATATATGAACATATTTATATATGAATACTACCATAAAGGAAGAACTAAATCTGAAGATCAAATGAGCATATCGTATTCCAGGAAAAACTGACACAAAATCATCTACATAAAGGCAAATCCTGATTAAGTTACTGGATTGTAAGGATAAAGAAAGAATTCTTATCATATCTAGGCAGAAAACTGAAGTTACTTATAAGAAGAAGAAATATCAGCCTGGCTCCTGGCATGTATGCAACATGACTCAATGACTGAATTCAACATTTTTTGCCCTACAGAGTTCAGGGAATAAAGATATCTGGGACTAAGAATATTATATCCAATTATGTTGCCATTTAAATAGAAAGACAACAGGCCAGGTATATTCAAACATGAAAAAAGCCAGGTAATAAAATTCCGTTAATACTATGTGAAACCTAAATAAGTAAATTATAATTGTTGGATAAACAAAATGTGATACATATATACAATGGAATATTACCCATTAAAAGAGTAAAAGATTGCCATTTGAGACAACATGGATGGGTCTTGAGAGTAACATGCTAAGTGAAATGAGTCAGACAGAAAAGGACAAGACTCCTTTTTAAAACTCTACGTAGAATTTTTAAAATTACTTTAATACACTGGAGATTGCCAAAAGGAAGGGCTAGTGGAAAAGAGTTGACACTTGATAAAAGGGAACTTTGCTGCGCAACATTTGCATTTGTATAGCTTTTCACTTATAGCCACTTTCTGTTCTACACATCACAACTATTTCTAGGAAAAAAGCAACATTCTTCTTGGCTTAAGAAGTCAGAGAATGTAGTTTGGGGCTTCCAAAGCAGCTAAAAAGTGAGGAAGTGGAGTGAGAAATCCCAGAAACTATAGAACCACAGAAAAATGATTCCCAAATCTACATGTAAATTCTATTCAACCCTTTGGATAACCCTGAACTGAACATAACGTGGGAGCTTCAAAGACAAGATAAAAGTACTTCACCAGGAACCTAAGAAATGACAGTTGCCAGGCTAAACACACTGAGCAGAGGCCGTAACTTGGGGGTACCACAGGGGAGAGAGATTGTGGTGTTTGAGTTAACTAAAGCTAACAGCCTGCTAGAACAAAAATCAGCACATTTCAGAAGTAGGTAACAGAATTCAAAATCTTTACAATACATTAGACTCAGTATCCAGCACACAGTCACAAAATCACTAGGTTGCTAAGTAGCAGAAAAATCTGACTCATAATCCAGGCACAGCTACACATGACCAAGTGACCACAATCGGTACCACATGAAGCAAATGCATCACTCATGCAAGCCCTGCCCAAGTTTCTAAACAATGAATTCATTAAATATAATATAAAAATTGGTGTTGTTTTAAAACTCTAGGTTAAGAGGAATTTTATCAGGTCGCAGTAGTTAACCAGAACAACATCGTTAAAGTGATAAAAGGAAAATAAATTCAATCCAGAATTCTATATCCAGCAGAAGTATTGGTTAAGTATGAAGAATCTAAGACATTTTCAAACAAACGAAAAGTGAAAATTTTAATTCCAGAAGATCTACACTACAAGAAATGTTCAAGAAAGTTCTTTAGGCGAAAAGAATGTGGCACCAGATGAAAACATTGATTTACAGCTAGGAACACAGAGCACTAGAAATGATAACTATAAAAGCCTATGTTTGTTTTCTCTTAAAAATTTTAAAACAAAATATGTACTGTTTAAAGCAAAAAGTATAACAGTTGTGGGTTTATTTCATATGTAGATGTAATATACTTGATGACAAAAGAAGCAGAACAAATAGAGTAAATAGGATATAAAACACAAAGTGGTAGGCAAAAATATAGATGTAGCAATAATTACATCAAGTATAAATGGACTAAATATGTAACTGACAGAAAGACTGACAGACTGTTTGGCAAAGCAAGATCCAATTATAAATGCCCTTTATCAAATTTAGGATGCTGTCTAAAGGTAAAGTCACAAATGTGTTAAAAGTAAAAAGGTACTGGGGGTTAGGACTTCAATATATCTTTGGAGAGGGGGAGACACAATTCAATCCATAGGAAATGCATACTACAATGAAAATATAAGTAAACAGTGAATAAAGAAAAATTCTCTTGTGTAGTAGAAAGCCAACTAATCAGTATCACAGGAACTATGGAAATAGAAAATCATCAATAAATTCTAAAACTAATGGGCATTCTGATGCCATGAGATATTAAATAGTCTTAGAATATCTCCGCTCACTATACTCATTAATTAAAAAGGGAAAATATTACCTTTACATCAAAGAAACCTGGTGGACACTACTTTAATTATATGATCAAAGTTAACATTACCAGTGTTGGGATAAACAGACACTTCATGTCTGCATGTGCACTGAGAAAGACCTCAGTGGTGTTCTTGCCAAAATGTATAACCTCAACTGAATCATGAGGAAAACAATAGACAAGTTCAAACTGAGAGATATTCTATAAAATAACTGATCTAAACTCCTCAAAAATGTCAAGATCAAGGCTGGAGAATTGCTGTAGATTAATGGAGACTAAAGGAACATGATAATTAAGCAATGCGTGATCCTATATTGGACCCCATACTGGGGAAAATATATCAATAAAAAGAAAAATTTGAATATGAACTGAAGACTAGATAATAATCAATGTTAAATTTCCTTGCTTTTGAAAATTGCACTGTGACTATTTAAAATAATGCCTTTGTTCTTCAGAAATACAGATTTAATTATGTATTAAGTAAGGTTCAAACAAATAACATGCATATGTATAAAATATAGAAAGAGAACTAAAAATGAGGCAAAATATAAAAACTTGGTACATCTTGGTAAAGGGTATACAGGAATACTTTACACTATTCTCACAACATTTTAACATAATTTGAAATTATATCAAGTTTAAATAAAGACAGATCAAAAAACAGAAGTGAGGAAAGAGAAGTAAACAGAAAGAGCATTGAAGACTTCATCCTTCATAGCAGGAAATTAGTAAATACTGGTAAAAATGAAAATACTTCAGTTTTTAAAAAGTAATGTTTCTAATGCCTTGATGGTTTTCAAAATATTTCTTTAAGCTTAGGATCTTAAGGGAGTAATACATCTTGAGAAAACCATGTATCAAAAATTCAAAAATCCTGCATTTCAAAATCAAGTAAATTTGAATAAAATTAAATGTATTTTTAATAGCTGGTAGAGTATGATCCCAATCCTATAATATTATCTATCTATTTATCTATCTATCTATCTGTTTCTATCTATCTATCTACCTACCTGTTTCCCTGACTACCAATTCACCTGTCAATCTCTACACATGCATAAAGGGTTGGCTGAAGCAATGTTCACCTGATGTTATACAAGGTTATTTATAAGTAATTTTTTCTTTTTTGTGCCTTTTGCACTACATGAAATTTTGATAATAAGCATGCATTATTTTTATCAAAAATAAAGCACATTACTCTAACACATACAATGGCATTTACATTTTGATTCTCAAAACATAATGATATTAATTTTAATATGATAAAATATTAACATGCTAAAGTCATTTCCAGTTCTATAAACAAACTAAAAAACCAACACAAAGTATCTGCTCCACGTTTCAAGAGTAATGAGTTCAATCATGTTAAGGTTATAATTTTGTTAGTCTATTAATTTTTTTCCTCTCAATGCAACTAGAAATTAATTCCTTGTCAGTCTTAACAATTAGTGTTCTTATCTTTTTTCTGAAATAAAGATGACATTAGATCAAAATCTTTTCATTTTTCTTCTTTTAAAAAATTCACAGTAATAGCCTAGTCGTGACAAGCATATGATAATACCATCTGCATAGAAAATAAAATTCTGTGATTTCACAACGAACCCAACTAACTACCTCACTGGATATGTGGCTAAATTAAAAGTCTTCTCTCACATTTATCCTGAAGCTTCCTTTATTTGAATTTTCTCCCACATCCCCAGCTTCTCTCAGAACTTCCTCTATACTCCTATATACTCTTTCTTGTTCTCCAGAAATGTCTTATTAAAGTCTCGAGATTCTCCTCTAAGACACAAAGTCATAAGGTTGAGAAAACAGACTGTAGAGGAACGATGTAGTTGATTATACTGCTGCCCATCAATATTCACTGCCCCCCCCCAGCCCCGTGCGATGATTATACTTTGTCCATTGAACTCAGATGCCCATCTGACTTGCTTTGGCTGATGGAATGTGTGAACTGACGCATGTCCTTCCAGGAAGAAGGTAAGAGCCAGTGCATGCTTCTGTCATAAGGACCAGCAATGTTCCAGGTGGAAAAGGTCATCTATTCAGGTCCCTGCGTAAGACATTGTGGGGCAGGGCTGCAGCCAACGACAGGGGACAGACATGTGGCATGGGCATAAACTATCCTTGGGAACCACCATGGTGTGGACAATGCTTGTTGCCATGGCATAACCTAGCCTACCCTGTATAACCCATGCAGGTGTACTGGTAGTTAAACTACTCACGCTTTTGGAGTTGTAGTTTTTCTTCTGCATCCATCTAGGACATCTGATGAGCTCTCAGGGAACTCTTAAGCACCTTGGGAGGAGGGTACCTTATCACAATGATGTCTACACCTCCAGAAAATGAGCGACAGTTCTGACATTGAAAGATCTCCTTTTCTGGTTATCCACGTGCAGTTGGCTTGTAAAACCAACAAATACAATGAATCGATGAAACTCCAGTGTTGGACCTCAATTAATTCTTCTGTTTTCTGTAAAATAATTATCACATGTGGTCAGGGACTCATACCTACTACACAAACCAAACAGGTCTGAGTGATTAATGGTCATGCTCTCTCTTCCTAATGACCCATTATTACCTTTATGTTCAACTCAAGAAACAGTTGTCTGTCACATACCAGGCACTGGGTAAGACACTAAGAATATGGAAATAACTACAAATCCTTTCCCAGAAGGACCTTACAGGCTAGCAAGTAAGACAAATAAGTCAAAAGTGAGTTGTCCTAACCAGGCCAGAGTTTTGAATGGCTCCCTTGTGCCCACAGAGGCAGCAGACGCCCTTTGTTCAACGGCTCTACTTGCCTGCTGTAATCAAAGAAATCCTGGGCGCTAGGCAAAGCCTGAAAAGCCACTCATTCAGGAGAGCCGCCTGGGGTGTTGAGTGAGTCCAGTAGCTTCTTGGGAACATCCTTACAGTCACTGCATCCAACCAGTGGCCATGCTCTTTTCATTCTCTCTTCAGTTCTTAACATATTCATTGCCACTGATGCTGTGTTGCTGCACAACCTCATAACCTTGTATCTTCATCACTTTAATCCTTCCATGGCAATTTATGTCCATGTTTTGATTTGCCTCCAAGATCTTGTTATTAGAAAAGAGGGTACATGCCTGAAATGTTTTTGAATTTTTTTCAAACAGAGCCCACTCCAGATCTTTGTGTGCTGTCAACATTCCATAAACTCTTCTTCCATGAAATCTGAATCCTCACCTGATAAAGTCATCTTTTACAATCAATGTTGATTATGAAGCTGATCCAAAGGAATGGTTTTGGCTAACTGGAGTCACCTGGAATCTTTACAATGGCCCCAAATATGAGAACTGCCACATTTACTGCTAGGCCACAAAAGCCAGCAAGCGACTTCATCCAAGCTGCCTCGTGACTCATAACTCAATCCATCAAGAAGATTGTATCTTTCTCTTCTCTAGCTGCTGATGTAGTTGCATTCCTCGATGTCAGACTACTGGTTCCCTTATGAAGTAATTTCTAGCATCTCCTTACATGGTATTCATCACAACCCCACCTATCTATCTACCCACTGTGACACTACCTCCTGGGTTTTGCCCAAAGCCTGGGGATGAACAGAACGCCCGTGTTCCTAATTCACCACGCACCCATATTTTATGTCTTTCACATTCTGTGGCTGATTTGCACGTCTCGGTAAGAACGGCCTAGCCTTTCGTTTTCATTGTTTCAGTCGCTATAAGTACCCCTCTAAAATCTCCTGGGCAAATACAATGCTAGATGACATGGGATCTTCAAATCAAATTTAAAGATCTTCTTTCAGGATTAAGACCTTAGTTATTTTCTTTACTGACATGTATTTTATTTATAAAATAATACATGATGATGTGCATATAAAATTTTATAAATATGTCGAGTAATAGTAACTGTCTATTTTTACTTCCCCACCATCCAGTCCTGTTCCTTCCCCAGAGATTACTACTAATAACAGTTCAGTATATATTCTCTAAAACATTGAAAGTTTCTCACACAGAGACTTGAAGTCCTGTTGTTGAGTTTATTGTATGTCAATTATACTTCAACAAAACCAAAAGAAACTGTGTTAACTCACCAAATGGGCAAAAACTAAGAGCCCAGAAGTGGCTCTCAACTGTTAGTTGGAACTTAATTAAATCTTAATATCAGCGTTAGAGCTTAATATCAGTATCTATCTATCTTAATATAATTGTTAGTTGGAGCTAAACTAAATCTTACAGTAACTAATCCTACAGTTTAATCTATCAATTAAAATACACCATCCCTTTAAAACAGCAATTTCTCTTTAACAATTGAATCTTACAGAAATATTTCCATATGAATATAAATATAAACATTGTTTATAATTACATATAGGTTAATATTAAATGTCCATCAGTAGAATGGTTAAATAAGTTATAAATTATCCATGTTATGGAATAAATTTTTTTTTAAGTTTATTTTATTTTACTACATAAACATCTATTTTAATTTTTTTGTGTTTTTAGAAGGATTGAATAACTGAATTAGTTTTGTCCCCAAGTTGGGTTTGTTTAACAGATTTTTATATATATATATATACATATATATATATATATGATCGAATTTTATTTGACAGATGTAAATCACTCAGAAGAGCTCATTGTGATTTATTGGGTACATAATAACACGCCTTCAAAAGAAAAACATGTTCATATATATTTGCTTGACAGATTGAAATGCTGCAGAACTAGCACTTTGTTCTTTCAGATATATATAGATAGACAGACTGAGATATATATCTTTCTGAATGTGTTCCTGGACTAATCATCCAGGTAAATCCAAAGGAGTTATTCTAGGTTCTTGAATAAATATTACTCATTTTATATTTTCACTTTTCATTAAAGTAAAATATAAATATCACCTACACTTTACATACCTCATCTATAAACCTATAATTGGAGTATAAATGTATGCAAATTATTTACGCTCATGTATTTACACCTACTATCGAAAAGCCAAACAAAAGAGTGGAATTTCCTTTTTAATTGGGAGGATTCTATTACACTTCTTTTTCCATATCATTTCTTCTACCTCGTTTCTCAAGCTGGGAAGCTTGTAAATTTTGCTTTCCTTAGTTTATACACAATCAGATTTTGCAGTTTATTGCACTTTAGTAAATTTAGCTATAAGATTTCTCTTCACCGGGAAGAGCCAAGGGGAACCAACACACTCTCTGACTCACTCGTGCTTCAGGAAGTGGAGGGAACATCCACTGAGGATGACTGCACCTGAGAGGAACAGTACCCTGCCTTCTTCAGGCTCTGTAGATGTTTAGCTTCAAACTGCTTCCTCCTGGTGCCTTGCTTCTCCAGCATGCGGGAAGCCGCTAGCCCTAGGGACTGTGCAGCAAGACCTAATGGTTTGGGCCAGCATCAGGGACAGATCAAAACCTGACGAACCAAAGTAATGTGGGAGAAGCAATGACTGAAGCAAACGTCCAGAGCTTTAGAAGCTTGGGAGACGGATGAAAGCCAAGAGATTCAAATGGGAAACTGGAGAGCACATCTGTTGTTAACTCAGCTTTGTAGACTCAGGAGTGAGATAATGTAGCTCTCTTAGCTACACAGTGCAAGACAGGGCCGAGTGAAATGGGCCCGAGAAAACCAGCTCCAAATTTGATGACAGACGAAGAGCTGGAAACCCGGTAGAATGCAAGGGCAGCGTTCCTGACCACGGGAGGCAGCGTCTCAGCCCAAAGACAGAGGCAGAGATAGGAGTGCTCTCAGGTGCAGGGTGGGGCCCTTCCCCAGTCTAGACAAGGACACAGGACTTGCTGAACGTCTGTCATGTGTGGGGCACTGGCCCAGGCACAGAGGACTCGGTCATGAACAAAATGAAAGCTCTGCCCTCACGAAGCTTACTCCCGTAGAGAGAAAGGCGGATAGTAAATAAGTAAACAATTTTTTTAAAAATTTTGGAGAGTTAAGTAGTGATTTATGCTAGAAAGGAAACAATACAGGAGAATTTGATTGAGAGTGACTTTAGATAGGGTTCCGAAAGGCCTTCATGGGCGTGGCGGTGATATTTGAGCTGCAACCTAAAGAATGAGACAGAGGCAGTCAGGCAAAGACAGGAGGGGGAGTATTTCAGGCAGAGGACGCAGTAAATGCAAGGACTCATGGAGGAGAAACCTGGCAGTTTCAGGTAACAGAAGGAAGTGTGAAATGATTTCAGATGAGAAGTTAGATCACATGGGGCCAGTGGGACATGTAGAGGAGTCTAGGTGTTATTAGAGGTGCAGTGTAAGGCTATAGGGGAGGGTTCAACCTGGGAAATAATATAATCCTGATTTTTGTTTTTAAAAGAGCACTCTGCTCTGTGAAGAATAGATGCAGGGGCAGGAGCAGAAGCAAGGAGGATTAGTTAGGAAGGTATTACCATAGTTTAGTAGAGAGACGAGGGTAGCTTGGAGCTGGAGAAAAGTTAATGCCGTGGAAATCCGTTTTGAATATAGGAACCTCCAGGACTCAATGATGGACTGGATATGGGGGTAAGGAAAAAAGGACAATCAAGGATGATTTCTAGGTTTTTAGCCTTTGCAACTGGATATAGTTATTAACATAGAGAAAAAGAGCAAGACAGTTTACAAGAAAGAAAGCCCAAGTTCCTTTTAAGCTCTGTTAAATTTAAGATGCCTCTTATGCCTTAAATGCCAATTAGGCATTTGGCTATGAGTCTAGAGCTCAGGAGAAAGGTCAAGACCAGAGATACTTAATGGGGAGACATCAGTGTGTGCAGATGGGATTTGAAGCCAGGGGCCCAAATGAGAGCTTCCGGAGAGGGAAGAGAAGGAAACAAAGAGAGGCAGAAAAAGAAGAGAGACTGGCCGATGACGGGTCTCTGGTCTCCCCAACCCTTAGAGGCTAGGAAGAGGGGGAAGTAAGAAACAGATAGTGAGAGAGAAGAAAAGTGAAGTAATTTGGTGTCAAGAAAGCTAAGAAGGGACTATAACAATGGCCACCAATAAGAAATCCAAAAGGACCATGTGGGCAAAATCTTAGCCCTGTGTCCTGGGTCAACAAGAGGGCTGAAGGGAGCCTGTGACTGAGGGGACAGATATATGGAGCCCAGGACACTCTGTCCTTGGAGGAGCAGTTCATGGGTCCCTTTGGTAGCCAGGGGAGGTTAGTGAAAACAGGAACCCAGGAATTGCAACAAGACATCCAGATAATTCAGCTCTGACAGAAGAACTTCAATAAAACCACTGGGTGAGCAAGTTGAGGGGGACTGCTTACATTCCTTCTGCCTTTGTCAGCTTCACCTTAGGATTTGGGCTATGTTAGAGCCCACATTCCCACATTACTGGTGGGTACCAGGGGTGGGGTACCAGCAAGTGCTAACCTCGACTATCGAAACTTAGGGAACTAGCAACAGTAGGAAAGAGATAGGGGATGACACAAGGGAGCCAGAAGGAGCACGCCCTCCTCAAGAGAAACCAGGGGGTTGCAGGATGATTAGAGGGTAGAACAAATGGGCAAGCATCCAAGCAAACATCCAGGTGGCAGGTAGGCTCAGGAATAAAGGGTTGTCTTATGCAGGTAACCACCCAGTTGCCTTAACCCAGAGAACTAGAACTAGACCAAGGAGGAAGAGGAAGCCAGCGATTGGAGTTGGGAGGGAAGAGACCACAATGGCAGACATAAAATACAAAGCACAGTGCCAGGCACATAGTAAGGCTTTGGTTGATGACAGGCGCGTTCATTTGTTACCATTGTTTTAAACAGAGTAAATGCCTATTACATACGGGGTAACCACAGATCTTTACGCTGACTGGTTTCCACATTCAAAGCCTACGAAAGAGTGGCCCACCTGGAATTTTGACCCCAAAATTACTTTCTTTACAGAAAAAACTTCCAAATGGAATTTCAAAGTTTCTGCTGGGTCTTTATGTGTTCCGAATACAACTATAATATGTCCATGCTCTCTTCAAAAGTCAGACTCTCTTCCTCTGGGTATACTTTCAACTCTGAGGCCAGCACCTAAAAATGTTGCTAAGGGAAAAGATTAAATCAAAAAGCACCGATGAGCCTTGGGATTATCTATGAATTCCACTCATGTGAGCTCTGTTTCCTCCCAGTGATATTGGTACCTGAGGAACGCCTGCTCAGTATGCTGTGTTTATGTTATATGAGGCTTCTAATAGGCCAAGGAAATAAACTCTGATCTCGGTTGTGGTGGAATTTAATACAGCCTTTAGTTCCACTAGCATGAACACCAGCTGCACACACATATTCTGAAAGAATACTTAACCAGGGTTAGCCGCTGAGCTCACCTTCGCCCAGCCTCAGGAAGCCTCCTCTCTCCTCACATCGATCCACTTTCTCCACTTAATACAGATGGTGTAAATGTTTCATTTCAAACAGCAGATTTCTAAGTTCCTGCAAGGACTAGCAAAATCTAGTTACTGTGAGAATGCTTGGGAAACAAACTTCTCTGTGGTAGAACTATTAGCCTGACATGCTACCTGGAATTGCAGTTCATCACGAGCCCAAGGCCTGAACTTGCTGCAGAACTGGCTTCTCTCCTCTCTTTGTGACTGTCAAAACTCCAAGGTGTCATTTAATTCAGTGCATTAACCTATTGCTCAAGCAGAGCTAAGCAAGCCAATGGCAAAACCCGATTGAGCTACATGCTAGGAGGCAGATGCCGATGGTGTCAAAGGCCACGCATCCGAATGCCTATATTCACCCAGCAAAATCTGTGGGGATGCCTCACTCCCCCGTGAGAAGTGCAGAGGGCGTGGAAACAAGGGGCGTGTGCTGTGGATAGTTATACTACGCCAGCCTAGAAAATTCACATTATCTTTATAATGTAGCAAGTTTAGAAAGTTCTGAAGCCAGTATTTAGCCCTTTTTCTAAATCCTGCTGATGATGAGCAGGGTTGCAGGATATCCTAAGACAGCCACTATTTTCTTTAAATTGGTATTAACAGGCAGCATGAAGGGTTTAAGAAAACTTCACTGGAAAGTTTCTACTTTGAACAGTAAGGGATTAGGCGTCTATTCCAATTTCTCTCTCACTCACCCCCTTTCTGAGAGGAGGGTTCACTCCTAACTTGAAAAGCAAACAGCCACAGAAGTATTTCCATGTACAAAGCCACTGGGTATGTTCCGGCCTTTCGGTAGAGTCTCGCAGGTTTCTAACCACAGCCAATTTTATGTTCCGTGCATCAATCCACACTCATGACTGTTACCGTACACCTGTATGCCATTTGGAGGTTCATCCAGCTCAAGCAATTTATATTTTAAAACTGCACTGATAAAAAAAAAAAGTTCAAGGAAAGGGATTTCCTAGCTCTCAAATAAAAATGTGCAGTGGAGCGCTTACTAAGTAAACAGAAAACATGGGCAGCTGAGAAATCAATTTAGCTGAACAAACAATGTTCCATGTAATGAACTACTAATTATCCTTTTATGCCATGTCAGTCTGAGTGATTACAGAGCTGTGCAGTTTAATTTGACGTTTGAGCATTGCCTTGCTCCATTAGCTTCCTATAAAGCTACAACACATTCGAAAAAGGAGGGGGGTTCTGTATTTATCTGGAACCAAGTAAGCACCTGTATTAATAATAAGAGGAGTATCTCAGAATCTTCTTTAAAATATGTTTTTAACATGAGGATAAAAAAAGCATGGAGAACAACCTAAGGGAGTAAGGAGATCAAACCGTCAGTGGATGAAACACCTCGAAGTGATGACATGCTCTGGGCTCTTCACAGTAAACCCAGCCGTCGAAAATGCCACCACCCTCACGCTGAAGCCTGCCTCGCGCTGCAGCCCAGGCTCCAGTCAACCGCAGCACCGCGGAGCCCGACCGGCAAGAGGACGCAGAGTCGGGAATGAGTAAGGCGCTTTTTCAAACTAGACTCATTAAACTGTACAAAAGGTTTTGTGTTGTTTTTTTTTTTAATGAAGTAGCAATAATATGATAGAGGAGGAAATATGGTTGAGAACACTTCACTTCACCTGCTTTTCACATCCTATCACATCATGAGTGAAATGGCTGAGGGAGGAAACAGACACCCGGAAATTTTTTTTTTACTCCATCCAGGTCAAAAAAGTCATGGCATGTTCCCGCCATGTGCCAATGCTAAGTGTGATGGTAGGTGGAGGGCGCAACAAAGATACAATGCATGTCCTTCGAGGACAGGGCAGCCTTTAATATTTGGGCCATCTTCTATTGTTTCATGTTACTGAGCGAGAAAAAAATGGCCCTCATAAGGCAGTGGCTCTCAGCTTTGGCTGCACAATGGAATGACCTGGGACCTTCAAAAGCAAGCCAAAAATTGATCCCCGGATCCCATCCCCAGAGGTTCCAATCTGACTGGCCTGGGGTGTCATGGAAAAGTCATGACTTTTAAAGCTCCTCCAGTGAATATAATAATCGGAAGCCTCTGTTGCAATCCACTGCTCTGTTGACTGAAGTTATATCTTCAAACTATGCCATTTACTCAATCCACAAATATTTATCGAGTGCTTGAGAGGCACTTACGTGGTGTGGGAAAGATATACAGTGGTGATAAAACGATCCCCAAGAAAAGGAAGAACCACCCACCTCTTCAGGAAACATTATAGCTAGAACTGAACAGCACTTCAGAAGGAACGATCCCAACCCACGCCCACCAGACTCCTGAGGTGAGCCTCCCCATCAATGTAACAGATGGGGAGTGAAGCCCAGCAAAATTAAGTGGCTCACCCAAGGCTGAACATTTCCTAAGCAAAAAACTTGGATTTTAGAAAATCGTAGAATTTTAGAGCCTCAGAGATAACTTAATTAAAACCCTTCATTTTTTTTTTATAATTAGGGAGCTCCCCAAGTTCCAGAAAAATTAAGTTAGGAGAGTTTTTCTGAGTTGTAGAGATATTAAGTGAATTTGGAATTAGAGAGGTCCTGAGTTCCTGAGAAATTAAGTAACTTGACCAGCCAGTGGTCAAATGGCTTTTAAAACCCTAAGACTAAAACCGAGTTTCCCGATTCCCAGTTCAATACTTTTATAAGAGCAGTACATTGCAGCTCCAAATGTCAGCTCTGGCCACTAAACAGCCGAACACAGGCTATTCAGTAAGAAAGAGGGGGCATAACTCACTTCAGATTGATGATTACAGAAACAAATCCACTGCTTGGCACTCGGTATTTAAACCAGTTAAGAAAAGTAAGTAAATAGAATAATACTGTCAGTTAAACCTACAACAGGGATTTTTCCAGTGTCCCAAATCTCAAATCCTCAACCAGGTGTATCCCTGAGGCCTACTCCTTCTCCACAGCTATATCTAGAATACTTCGGCAAATATGTTCTTTATTACGAAGTAATCCTGGAGGCACATGAGAATCACCTGGTGGGCTGTTGAAAAATGCTCATGCCTGGGCCACGTCCCCAGAAATTCTGGCTTAATTGGTCTGGGGTAAGTTCAGGGCATCGGTATTTTTTAAAGTTTCCCAAGCGATTCCAGCATGTAGTCGGCTAAATCACTGGCTCCAAGAGCTGCCCTCAAATACACAGGGCTACTGATGGTCCTCAGGTGCTCTCTGGCTCCCTTAGCAAAAGGCCAGAGTGGGAAGAGGCTCACACTTCCTTGTCACGCCTGCTCTCCCCGGTCTCTGCCTGGATCCCTCGCTGGCCTTCCAAGGCAGCAGTTTCTCCCATGCAAGGGAGGCTCAGACCTCATTCTGAAATGCAACTTTGTTTTTTTTACATTCTACAAAACACCTAGCCAATACTCTTCAAAATATCAAAGTTGTGAAAAACAAAGAAAAATTGAGAAGCTGTCCTAGACATAAGAAAACATGACAAATAAATGGAATATAGGATCCCTGATAGGATCCTGGGACAGGAGAAAAAAAAAGGCATTAATGGAAAAACTGACAAAATCAAAATGAAGTCTAGAGTTAAGAGTAATTTACCAATGTTGGTCTCTTCTTTTTGACACATGTACCATAATATGGTAAGATCACGACATTAAGGAAAACTGAAACTGGTTCAGGGGTTTTAAAGGAACCCTGTCCTATCTTTGCAACTTCTCTGTAAATTGAAAACTATTTCCAAATAAAAATGTTTATTAAAATAAAAATTTTAGGTGCACTGAATGAGAGTTTAAGAGATTACTTTTCTCACACAGCTTCAATCGTCGATACCTTTTACCTTCCCCCTCAAAGCTTTATCCCTCGCTAGTACGGCATATTGCCCGTATTTGAGGGTTTTGTCCCTATGTTCTCCTCAACTATCGCATAGATCGGGGCAAAGGTGGCGCAAGGGGACTCTGAGTTCTCCCCAGAGGTTAGAAGTTTCCTCTGACAATCTTATCAGTGTCGTATATCAATCATGTGAGGGAAATAGAGTATCATAGCATTAGAACTCAATGGGTCTCAACGCTAAAGAACATAGTCTGGCCGCC
Source organism: Mormoops blainvillei (assembly GCA_004026545.1). Classification (NCBI taxonomy): domain Eukaryota; kingdom Metazoa; phylum Chordata; class Mammalia; order Chiroptera; family Mormoopidae; genus Mormoops; species Mormoops blainvillei. Next base: position 223,134 of record PVJD01000817.1, read on the forward strand.
ATGTTCTGAGACGTGACGCCACGTGGTGTAGCCAGCATAACAAAGTGTTTCCATTGTGTTGGCGGCACCATTTTTACTGTCATGTTCTTACCACACTCACATGCATATTTTATGAACTTCCTGAATGCAATGTGTTCTCCATATAGTACACATGTAGTCTCCAAGCACATTAGAAACAGCTGCTGCCCTAGTCGCTGTCTGTTTTCCCAGCCTGTAAGTCTAGTTCCCAGACTTGTTTTCCAAGACAGTTGCACTTAAGGAAAAATGAATAAACTATGAGCAAGAGGTATTTTGCTACCAGATCTCCAAGATGATCTCCATTGGCGCTCACTGAAGCTGAAAGGCGTCTAACTTCTACAAAGAAGAAAAGAGAACTAGCCACCTTCACCTCTGCTCAGTCCAGAGAGAAACCAGCTCTAGGGAGTGGAGCAGTTTTGCTGCGAAATTACAAACCCACATGGTTCTGATCTGAATGGGGTCCACTAGACTCGTACTGCCCGCATCCCACAGGCAAGGAATGTTCTAGGGGCCTCCTAGACAGTGCCTCTGGGAGGTGAAACAAAAGTAGGAAGAAGAAAAGATGCTGAGATCAGGCCTTAAAAAGAGGACCTTTTATCCAATTGGGTATGTTCTTTTGTTCCCAGAACAGTATAAGGAACCTCAGCTTTGACCATCATGTTAGGAAAATGTTTTCAATCAGCCCCCTCCACCGGGCCTGCTTCTGGCTTTCCATGTGGCCAGAATAGGATTTCCATTACACCGTGTTCCAAGTTGGAACCTAGAGTCTGGGTGGTTCTGAATTTGGCCCATGCTCAAACTTGCCCATCCACTCAGCCTCCCACATCCTTGTGTGGCTTCTGTGCCTGTCCCTCCACCAGATTATAAGCCCCCATGGAGGAGAGAACTGTGTCTTTTTCATTTTCGTGTCCCTTGCTATGTCTCCTACCATGTCTGTCAAATATCAAGTGTTCAACAAATGTTGCCAGAGTATGTTTTGTAGTTCTTCAAGTGGCAAGGCTTCCACTGGAGCTGATGGCTGCAGGGCCTGTGGTCACACCACGGTGGGGATCGCAGCCGCGCTCAGTCAGAACTCAGCTGGAGGACCCCACATTTCTCCTGCCTTCCCTGGAAGGACTACGGGGCGATTCACTGGAGACTGAGGCAGTGCTAGTAGCACCGCAGAATTATGTGCCCAAGTCAAGTTTTCCCTCATCTTTAAGCCAGACGGAAGCTGTGGTTGTAAATTTTCTCCATGGTGCAGAATTCATTAGCTGAAAAGCAATGGTACAAGTATGTCCCATAAAGGAGACATAATACAGGGGCATGTCCTGAAGGCCAAGAGGAGACAAGCTCTTTCAGCTTGATGATATATAGACAACTTGTAAGTAGGAGGCAGAGTCACATCATTCACAACCACATGGTCTTACTGACAGCAAAGCACAGCGAACAAAACCAGGAGGAAGCACGTCTTGTATGTGAAGTTGGAGCAACATCTTCCAACGCCAGCCCACAAGGGAGAGAAATTAAAGGCCTCTCTCGTCTATTCCACCCATCCGCAGCGCTAGCATTAGTGTCAGTTCTGTACTCCACGGCCACCCCTTGCGGTCCTTTCCCACAGAGCCACCCACACAAGGAATCTTTTTTCTCCCACACCTTTTTTTTTTTTTTTGCTTTTAAAGCACTTTGTTTCCTCCCACCAGAGTTCTACCTTGGGTTAAGAATCCAGGTCACTTGTCAATCATCAGCAATAAGCATTTATGTTTCTGGGCCCTGAAGGCAGAGAAGTAGAAAGAGTAGAGGACCCTTAGCAATTACCTGCCTCAGGAAAAGGTATTTATGAATTAATCACGCCCATTATACTGCCGTGATTAACCTCTTGCTAGCATATCTCCTTTATGTTATCAAGCTAAATTGGTTCCCATTTCTTCTTTTCCTTAAATCTTGCTATTTTCTTGTTAACAAGAACTCTCCTTGTATTTCATATATAATCTTGCTTATTAAACTTCCTTTGAGGAAAGACCCATGTCCCTAATGTTTACCTGGCATGTAATGGGATCCCACAGTATGTGGAGGGAAGAGAAGGAAAAATATCTAAGACATTCTGTGCTTTTATTTCAAGTCCATAACTTTGTAGATGTTACAGAAAGCCTACATAAGATGCCTATAAAATCATCTGGGCCATTTTGAAAGCCAAAAATCCCACAAAATCTGAGTGATTTCACTCATTATTTCCATGTCTTAAAATTCTCCTCTGTGTATAGATGCAGGTGTGCATGTATAGCCTTCAGCCAAAAGTGACAGTCTCTTCTAAAAGGCCTATCCTTTCTGGCCTTGTATTCATAAGACTTTTCCTGAGATTATGCTGCATAACAAACAACCCCCAAAATCTCAGGGCTTCATAACAACTGACATTTAGTTTGTGCTCACAAGTCTGCATGTCTGCTGAAGTTTGCATGGTCTCAGCTGGGCTCATCTGGGCTAGCCTGGCTCAAGCCAGGTCACTTTCAGGTCTGTTTCCAAGCACCTTCTTCTGGGACCCAGGCTGAAGGAGCAGCAGCTACCTGAGACATGCTCTTCCTGTGGCAGAGGCGACAAGCTTCAAAGAGGGCTGGCAGAAGCTTATCACGGGTCTTTTAAGGTCTTGCCTCCCAAATACCATGATGTCAATTCTGCCCATATTCCACTGGCCCAAGAAAGCCATAAGACAAAGCCCAAAGTCACTGAGGGTAAGGGAGATGCTCCACCCCAAGCAGTTTGGGGAATGAAATGAATAACTCGTGTTCAATGACCTAATCTACCACAGGCCTTTACAGCCTTATCTTTACTACTGCATTTGACTGAAATGTCTTTTCTAGACACACACCTACCTATTTAAATCTGGCCCGTCCTTCAAGTCCCAGTTCAAATGTCACCTCCTCCATCAAATTCTCCCTGGTCATAGGCAGATATTAAGCGTTCTTTTTTTCCCCCCAAATATCATAATCTATATAGGTTCAACATTGTTTATTATGCTTAGAATTATATTACAGTCATCTGTCTGTGTGTGATACCTCCTATAAAAGCCTTAGCACCTTAAAATGAAGGGGCTATGAACAATTCATTTTTTTATTACCAACATCATGTCAGGCAGTCAGTATATGTTGCATAAAGAAATGAATACATACACATATGTGTGTACATGTGACTGTGTCGGGGAGGTTCTGCGTAAAAGAGAAAATATGATAAGGGTTTCGAGGTCTGGCATCAGATAGGCCTTAATTCAAATCCCGTCTTCCCACTTCCTTGGCTGTGTGCCTTCTGGGAAGGCACTTAAACTCTCTGGGCCTCCGTTTCCTTAGCTATAAAATAAAGATTAAATCCGTGTTAAGGACTGAGTACAAGACAAGTACTCAGTAAGTTCTGCTATTTTATTATTACTACATACGCTATGGTAAAAATATTATTTCTCTTTTTATATACAGTGAGATGAAAATATTTTTTAAATAAGTACATAATGACAGCAACTAAAAAAGAACATATGTTAGAGTAGTAGCATTGTAAGTAAAACATCCTTTTTTAATTTTCTTCATGGATAATATGGTTTTGCTTATGTAATTAGAGAGGTTAAACACTTATTTTCCTTGGTGTTTAGCCAACTCTGGGGTGGTGACGTCCATATGGACCTACCACTCCATAGACATGACTTTTTCAACAGATGCTTCAATCAGACCCATTATAAATACTTTTTTCTAATTCTCATAACAACCCTGCAGGGTAAGTAATATACTATGCCCATTTTATAGATGAGAAAGGTGAGACCCCGAGAAGTTAAATTATTTGTTCAGGGCTCTGCAGTTCATAAGTGGGAAATACGATAAACAGATATAAGGCCTGAGAAAATAGGTGATCAAAGTCAACACAGAGGTAATATCATGTTGATAATACATGCTCGTGATAGGATGTGATGAGAATGGTACTTCATTTTTACAGTCCTCCTCCCCAAAACTTGTAACCCCATCTAATCATAACATAACCGACCATCAGACAAATTCCACTCGCGGGGCATTCTCCAAGATGCCTGACCAGCACTTCTCAAAATTATCAAGATCATCAAAAACAAGGGAATTCTGAGAAAGCTGTCACAGCCAAAGAGCTGAGGAGACACGACAAATTAATGTAATGGGGTATCCAGGCTGAGATTCTAGAACAGAAAGAACATCAGGTAAAAACAAAGAAAATCTGAAGAAAAAGATGAACTTCAGTTAACATGTCAATATTGGTTCACTGATTGTGTTGAATGTACCAGTGTAGGAGGTTAATAACCGGGGAAACTGGGTGTGGAGTATATGAGAACCCTCTACTATCTTCACAACTTTTCTAGAAATCTAAAATTATTCTAAAATCAAAAGTTTAAAAAACTACAGGGCCTAGATATGAAGACAAGCTTCAACTCTGAGACCGTCCCCCGAGGAACTTAAGAAAAAGTGATGGAGGACCAAATGCTTGCCCACTATCACATCGAAAGCTGAGTCGCCCGACCAAGTAGAGTCTGTCTGCTGATCCTAAGTGAGGGACCTATTTGCCAAATCACTCCAGGGTTATCAGATGACAGCTACCAAGTCTCTGCTATTATAGTTTCTCATGGTACACATTGTGAATAATTATTTGAGCAACCAATGTCTGTCAATGTCTGTCTTCCCTGTACAGAGGAAGTTCCAAGCAGGAAGGGAATTCGTTCACCATGCATTTCCAGAACTTCACAGCATGACACCTACTAGGTGCTCGGTAATTATTTACTGAGTGCGTGAATATCACTGCAGATGGGGGAACAATGGTCCACACTGCCAACTGTGGCCCATGGTGAATGACAAGCCATGGTTTTCCGAAGACTGAAAGGCCCACTGGGACAAATACAGCTTCTCTTTCAGGCTTCTCAGTCTCTCCATGTCCCCGTATTCCATTATTTCTAAGCCTTTAAAGCAAGATCAGAGGGAAGCATTTTCCCTCTTATAATCAAATCTTGTCCTGGAAAACACTAAAGTTTCCTAAAATCCAAGGAAATGGTAAGATCCACATGCTTTCTTTTGTGTGGCCCATCTATAAGCCTAAGAATTGAGCCTATTCCAGGCATCACAAGGAAAACTTAGACTCCTAAAAACCACAGGAAACATGTAGCCAAAAGCACTGTGGGGAAAAAACCATAAGCATATAACAGATTTCATTAAGAGTGGTTGGTATTAACTCTCTCTGGTACATCAATCTTCATTATTGTTATTTTATTCTATCAGTGCATTCCAGGTCACAGTAAGTTAGTAATTTTGCCATATCTTTCATGCCTGGCTTTATGTAAGTGCTGCTAAGAATAAAATTAAGCAGTGGGAGAAAAACATCAGTTTAGTGTCTAAATTTAGAAAACTTGATGAATAAATCTATTAAATTCATTGTGGGGAAGAGAGAAGAGCAAATCATTCCTTATTGGAAAGATAAAATAAATAGAAAATAAAAGGTAATTCTCTTTATAATTTATAACAACAGATTTAAATGTAAAGCCTCCCCCCAAATCTCTTTTATTTACAAATGAGTATATTGGTTGATTGTGTATTTTCCTTCCTACAACCCTCAACTCGAATTATCAAAAAGACATAATCCAAGGCAAGAAACCATGCAGCAAATAGTTATGTAAACCCTGGATTCAGTATTTATTGGGGAGGGGTAGGACCTTTATGAGATCCTACCGATGTGATATAAATCATCTTCAGAAGATCATGGAAAGCAGGTGCCCCAATGCTGCACTGCAGACATCTGGCAGGCTTTTATCCTCACACTCCACCCTCCCGCTCAACATCTGGCAGCCCCTTCATCCCTGTGCCCCACCCCCATCCCCAACTGCCTCCAGCATCTGCCACACACTTCTCTTAACCTCAGAAGCAAATCCAGTCAAAAGCTCAAAGCACAATGTTCCAAGGGTGGTGACCTGGAGTCACATGCTGGGTGGGGGTGGAATAGGGTTTGTTTTTATTTTTTTCCTAAACTTTAAATGAATACACAATTCACTTAGAAGTATGCTTTCATATCTAACTGGTTCTCACTGAGAAGCTTGTTTAAAGTTGCAATCCATAGTTAATAGTAGCCTCTTAAAAAGTTTTATGTCATCCTGAGAACTGGAAGATACAGTAAAAAAAATATATGGGACAAAAAACAATTTTATGCTGATGATGTGTCTTCTGACTGGGAAAGAAGTGGACACTTATGTCTTGCCCATGAAATCCAAGTTACATAAAGAAAGTGTTTTAAACCTAATCCGCAAATGCTTTGTAACCTATTTCCAGAAGCGCGTGCTGTTTGAACTCCACATTAGTTTAGAAATTGCCTCGGTGGCTCCAGCACCTCACGGCACTTACTTGTTTGCAGAGCCCTTGCTCATGTGGCCTCCCCCGTGTCTCAGCAGGAGGATAACTTGCTGGCTGTGCTCTCCCTGAAATACCCTCCCTTACCTGGAGTGCATCACCTGACTCCAGTTTCCTACTATCGCACTTTTCTTCTGGCCTGTACCACTCTGACAGTTTGCTGTTAACCATTTCCTGGTATTTTTCTTAGGGCTCCACCTAAATGAGTTTAACTCGCCAACAATTTCCTCCCTCCCCACTCCACCCCTACATTCTCACAGTTCTTTATTTCCTCCCTTCTTTAGACCAATCCCTATTCCTTTCCTCCAAATGAAGAGATGCTCACTCTTTCTCTTTCAAGAGGAGTATGCATAAAACCACATAACCCTGAGTGGTTGGGGCGCAGGTGAATTCCTGAGGTAGTCTGGGCTTCTGATGAGACAGATATTCCAAACTTGACGCCACTTGGGGCGCTGGACGGCTGCCAAGCTGCTGGATGTATCACAAAGACTCTGTAGTCCAGAGCCCTATCAAAGCATTTTATCATTTTATTACACACTTAAATTAGTAATTACTTTTGGGACATTATTTAGATTCTGTTGTAGTGTGCAATTTCTTCCTTAAAAGTTTAAATATGTTTAGTGACTGTTCCTCAGTTGAAATTCCTTGCACATATGTTTGTCTGTGCTGTTCTCTGTTAATGTTTTCTTTTAGTCCCTAAGAATGCTGTAAAATAAAAAGTTACATCAACATTGTTTTATCTTTTGACTGTTACACGGAGTGGGGAAATCTTCATGCTTAATAAAACCATGGGGACAGTAAACCAAGTTAGGTTGGAAGAACTAGATTCATAAATGGTATTTGCATGTCAAAGTTGTGACTAGCCGGACAGAGATAGCGTGAACACCGTCTACAGGGAGCGCAAAACAAGCTGGACTCGTTCATGCACACAGTGTACTGGGAAGAGCATTTGAGTGGGAGACGGCCTTCTCGCCCCAGTTCTCCGTTATTCAATTCCGTGTCGTGGGGCAGGCATCCTTACCTCTTTGGGCTTTGGTTTCTCATCTAGGATAAGTAGGTTTGTCTGCGTACATTTTTCTCAACTTTGTATTATGAAAAAAAAGCACTCGCAAAAGTAGATGAAATAGTGTAATTAACCCAGCTTCAAAAATTATGAATATATCTTGTTTCATCTATACTGACTTAACTTCCCTTCATTCACTCCTGCTGACATTTTTTAAAGCAAACCCTAGACATCATAACATTTCATCTGTAAATACGTAAGTATTTATAAGCAATAAAGACTTTTGCCTCAACTACATTATCATCATCTCATCAAAACAAACAAACCAACAAAACTAAAAACAAAAGAACAAAAACGCTTAACGATAATTCCTTTGATCCCTTCAACTCTAACATTTCAAGGCCCAAAGTCCCTCACAAGCTACTAAGTAAGTTATAGCCACATACTCTTAAAAAACTGAAGGCTTTTGCCCTGGCTGGTGAGGTTCAGTGGATTCAGTGCTGACCTGCGAACCAAAGGGTCGCCGGTCTGCTTCCCAGTCAGGGTACATATCTGGGTTGCAGGACAGGATCCCAGTAGAGGGTGCTCGAGAGGCAACCACACATTGAGGTTTCCCTCTCTCCCTCTCTCTAAAAATAAATAAGTAAATTCTTTAGAAAAAAAAAATTTTTTTTTAAACCTGAAGCGTTTTTTACTCCGTACTATAAGTGAGGAAGAGTTTTAGCATTTTTACCTGACAGTTTCACTGATCTCTAATTCTGGGCTTCAAACCAAAAAGAAACATAAAAAACTTAGAGAGGATTGAGCAAAGAGCCAACCAAAAGGTTCAGATGTTCAAAAGAAGGCAGATTCCTCATGAAACATTAAAGAACTGGAATTATTCTAACCAGAAAGAAGACACACCAATAGAGTGAATTAGAAGCAGGAACTTTTCATTCATTCATGCATCTTTTTTATTCATTCATTCACTCAGCAAACACTAATTGAATATTTGCTTTGTACTAAGGACAATGGTAAGTGATGGGAATGCAAATATGGATATGACATAAAGCATCATCCACAGAAGTGTGGCAATAAGCCATTCTCCATCTTCAATTAGGAAAAAATTACTAGAGTGGAACTGGATATATGCAGCGGAAAGATTAGCAAAATATTAAAGTGAGATTTCAAAGGACTCTGGGAATCTGCTTTTAGAAACAGGAGAATTTCATCTTTATTTAGGATGGTTTAAATATGTATAGCGGATGAAAACTATTTTGTTATCTTTCAATTCTAAGGTTTTATAAACCCCAATTTGATACTTGACAAGGAAGATATAATATAATAGAGGACAGATACTACAATGATAACTATTACTTGATATTTTCATCTGTCTGAGATTGGGAATTTCCCTGTATGTAAGGGTAAAATTGCCTTGATAATTGAGGATTGCTCCTCTCTGAAAGTGAAAATGCAAACTGGAACCTGACCTCACCTCTCCAGAGAGAAGCCACAGACGCCTGAGACACAACTGGAAGACACACGGGTTGATTAAAACTCATTCCAACCTTCCTTCCCACAAAGTGTTCCTGCTACTGGGACGTCAGGCTCTATGATCTGATAACTACAAAATCTATAAGTTGCTAGGTCACCACAGTAATTTTGATATCAGCAGCTCGAAAACTCAGTCACTGAGAAAGACCACGTGAAGTAACCCAGACACCTGCAAAAGGACAATCTTGTGCCGAAGGGTGATATCAGAAATGTTTGCCCTGATGGACCTTTTCTTATTCTTTGCCCGTAGCCCCAAACCTAGCCTTCGCACTGATTGGCTGTTGAGACCCTTTGTTAGATGAGGCTCTGGCTCCTGACTTTCCTGTCTTCTCCTGCCCCCGACTCACCCCAACCAAAGAAATGCTCCTCCTGCCCTGACCTGTGTGACTCGGTTAGTTGGCCATCGGCCCACAAAGCAAAAGGTCTACGAGAGACAACCGCGAGGTGTTTCTCTCACATCAGTGTTTCTCTCCCTCTCTTTCTTCCTCCTTCCCCTTCTCTCTAAAAATAAATAAATAAAGCCTTTGTTAAAAACGCCCCTCCCTATGTCCTATTCACCCAGAGTCATCCTTTATCATAAATCAATTTATAAAAATAATGTGGATATAAAAATAACCCAATTTGTTTGTTCTCCAGGAATATATGTTTTCATTTACCTGAGAATCTCCTAAATGCTTGAATGAGTCAGTAACGGAGAACAGAGGTGTGTCTGGGGCTGCACGTCCAATGTAACCTAAATGCCGTAGTGGCCCTCTAAGATTTATATTATTTTACAGATAAAGAAACCAAGGTCCAAACAGACTAACTAGCTCTTCCATAGGCACCCAACAGGTAGAGGCGGCGTTATTTCTGATTTCAATCTCATCTCAACATCTGGAAGCCTGAGCACTTGCCTCCCCCACGGAGCATCAACAGGCTCGTCCCCTGCTTATTCGGGAACGAAGGAGCACTCACCCAACCCTTTGCTGCCACTCCTCTAGCTTTCTGATTCCAAAACCTCTGTTGTGTTGTTGTATTGTTATTGTCGTCATCATCGTTATTTGTTTATTTTGTTTTGTTTCCACATTCTCAGCATATTTATCTAAAGAAATGTCTTACCCTCAGAGACCTTTCATTGTGGCTTTTTGAGGCCCCTGTGGCCCCTGTGTAACGGAGAGGCTTCCAAATGGCACTATACAGGCAACCACACATTCGAGCAAAACCCAGCCCGTTCTCCACCCTTGGTGGCCGTAGAAGAGGGCAAAGTCAGCCCCAAAAGAGGGGATGTACTGCTCTCTGGTGCATGAATGGACAACTTCGGCACCCTTGGTTGCCTTGATCAGAGATTCAGAAAGATTAAAATAAATAAGTCATCTAGATGCCAAATTGAGATAAGTACCACTAGATTAGTAATGAATGAAAAGAGAGGTAATCAGACATTTATAAAGCCAGCGGCACTAACACCATCTATGGTTCGCTGAGCTGCCTCTGGCTTTCATCACACACAGAGTTTATTTTTAAGGGAACCTAGCCAGACGCACGTACTTCCAAATCTGTGTGATAACACTCCATCTTCTAACAGGCACCCTCTGGGCTGGGAGTCGAGATATCTGTGGTCTAATCCCAGATCTCACTAGCTCTGTGATCCTGAATAAGTCACATAACCTCGCTGGGCCTCCGTTCATTCATCTATAAAAAGGGGGCACTAAGAAGAGAAGGTTTGGGCTGAAGGAAAATTTCTATTTCTAACACTGCCCAAGACACTCTGTACAATGTTCTCTTTGGGAAGAAAATAACTTTGCAGAAAAAAGATTTAATGGTCTATGCACTGGAGTTAGTCCACTTGAGTTCAAATCCCAGTTCTGCCACTTACCTAGCTGTGTGTCATTGAGCAACTTAATTAACTTTTCTAAGACCCAGTTTTGTTATCTGTAAAGTGGAAATAATAATTATTGGGAGGCCAAGTGAAGTAATGCACGTGAGATGATGGGCGGCGTGCCGGGCACACAGGACATGCTCGGTAAGGGTTAGTATTCGTTCGTGTAACTGGTGAACATGCTGCTTAGCGTTTGCTGCTAACAGTCCCTAGGTTCACGTGCATCAATAATCCAAACGATTCATCCCCCCTTTTAAGCATTCCAGTTTCCATGTAAAACTGGAAAAATTGTTCTCCGCTTCATAAATACAACGGTCTGATTAAAAAACTCTCTCTGCCTCGTTGGGGAACCTCATTTGCTATGATACCACATCCAAGTAGCTATAAGCTGGTTGACTGAGCACCCACTATGTGTCAAACACATCTGAAAGAAGGTAACTGTTCAAAAAGATCAATGAAGCAAAACCTATATAAAATATATACTCCTGATTATTTTTGACAGTCATTTTATATTATCAGCACTTAGACACAGCTATTAAAATTAGTCCAGCAAGACAGTGTGGACGCTTTATGTTATTTACTCAGAAAACCTTCATGGCCACGCATCGTGTGCGTGATGCTGTACAAATCACTGAGGCAGACACAGGTTATCTAGTCCCCAGCGCCTGATGCCGCAGACACAAGCACCTACCAACCAAAGCAGGATCCAAGTGTCATAAGGAGGTACAACATTCCAGAACATGAAAAGTTACCTCGGCCTCAAGGGCACAGAGAACCAGGGAGAACTTTTTGAAGAAGGTGGTATTTAAACGGGTCCTTTAATGGCGAGCAGGATCCCGATGATGAGAGACGTGTTTTAGGGAGGAGATCCCTCAGAGCCTCTGGAGAGAGTGACAGGCCTCCTGAGAGCCTGGGAGCCAAACCCCAAGTCCCATCTGGTGGGTGTGTGCGCTACACGGGAGCATGAGCTCAAAGGCCGGAAAAGGCGCTCGGTGAGATCGAGGAAGGCGTTTGTCTCCGCGAAGTTTCAGCATCATTTAGTAAACAAACCACCCAAGGGTTAATGAGCAAGGTGCTTTCGGGAGATCAACCTGGCCCCAGAGAGGAAAACTTTCTTCTAAAAGCTACGACAGATCTTTGAGGGCCTGGAGTGCTCAAACGGGACATGTATTGTCAAATCTTCCTCTGGGAAGCGGTACTGTCATATTTTCACCGATACACAGATAGTACACAAATAACTGTAAACATTTTTAATGAGAGCAACACCATCCAAGCACCATAATCTATTTCTCATTTTCCCTGAGAAAAGCACTAGAACCCATGCTTCTCAAAACAATTTGTTTATGCTCGCGTCCCTAGAAAGCGCTGCGGCCATCGCTAATAGCACATTAACTGTTCGAATGAAAGCGTTATGTTAAAGCCTGCAGCCTTTATGTCAAGGTACCGTTGAAGGAGCGAGGCACATGTCGTGAAATTAAATAAATTCACAAAGCCTATCTCCTCTGGAGTCCCGGCTTTTAAATTCAGGTTGCATCATAAATGAAATAGGCTTGGTGGCCTCCGCCTATTGCCTGGGGACATTTGTTTGATTTGCAATTACAGGACGTGATTTGACATACTCGGTGTAATTAGTATTCACTCCTTAGGAGAATGCCCCAACAGTTAGAATTCGAATGTACTGAAACCAGCCCTGCATCTCTCTCTGTTCCCCTTCTCGCTCCCATTTCCCTCCTCTCTTTTTTTCTACTCTCGCCCATTTCCTCAGAGGACCATGCAAGCTGGAGATGTGACTGAGCAAGTCCACATGTCACAGGTGCTCCAAAAGGAATCAAGGAGCAGAACGCATGTTTGAGCCATGGCTGTTCTGCATGCTAGCAGAGGCTGCTGTTGTCTGTGCTGCTCCCCAAACCTCTTCACGCCACTACCCATTACAGAGCATTGGTTTCACATAAAGAATTTTCTGTGAGAAGCCCCATTTCAGAGAGGGGTGCTGAGCATTTAACAATGCTTTGCTAACAAGTTATTACGGCACATAAGTAAAACAGAGTATAAATACATAGGAAATGTGGTCACTACTACTCACAACATACAAAAATGTCCTCTGTTCCCAGGCGCCAAAGAGTTTGCCTGTTCATTTTAAATCGGCTTAATTCCTATTTTGGGGGGCCTTGTGGCAGTCTTCCAAAAGACAGCTGCCAAAACTGAGACTATATTTAGTTGTTTATTACACACCAACTCAAGGTGGTGCGTGCTGGTAGACATACAGAAAAGCAAAGAAAATTGGAGCTCATTAGCAAGGGAGGCCAGGAAGGCTTTAGAAAAAATCTGAACTGGGAAATGTTTGTTAGAGAATTTTGGTTGTGTTATTTCTGAGGACAAAAAAAAAAAAAATCTAAGCTATAAACCAGCAGCATAAACAAGTTAATTTTAAAGTTATAGTGGCCAAAGAAAAGGCAATGGTAGAAAAAACACACTCCAAACTCAAAGGCACAGGGAGGAAATCTTTGATATCTTGATCCTTTGGACTGATAAGTTTGTCACACGTCTCCTGGCTCACAGCCTGGGAATGCAGAGCACAAAATCACTTTGAATTTTTTCTCTATCCGAAAGGGACATGTGCCATTTTGGAATCATCGCAAGTTTCAACTGTGTGGTACCTGGGTAAATGGCCACTTCCTGTAAGTATATCGCAATACAGCAATGCAGAAACGAGATCAGAATGGCCTGGAAGAGGGGCAGGGTGGGGGCGTCCTCTGCAAACTCCACATCCAAAGGAACACACTGCATTTGGTTTCTTTTCAGCAGTGACTAATTTTTGTCACATTGGAAGGCCCAACTTAAGCCTAGCCTAGAAACTGCTTCAACTGAGTATTTAAGTGGTCTGTACCCTCGTTAACAATCACTAACGAGAGGAAAGCAGACATTTAAGCGCGTATATTCAACTCTACGTCCAAAACCACCGCATTTTCTTTTGTCCTTTGCTTTAGTGAAGGCCGGGTAGGGGAGCAGTCCGCATTTTCTTTCATTTCTTGGAATAGAAGTGGAAACTAATTCATGTTGCTCTTAAAATCAGTTTAAAAATTTGTTTGAAACTAGCCCATAAAGTCACATAACCATGACAACTGGTCCCTAATTGTACCTCAGAAGTTGGTCACTGGCAGGTCACTTATACTTTCTTTCCCAAATCATACACCACTCCCACCCCATCCCACACCCCCCTCCCCCCAAAATGCAACTTTTGAATTAAGATTAGTGGAAAGGGCTAAATGGAGTAGCATAGATGAGTAAACAGTGTCACCTAGTGGACAGGAAAAGAAAAACAATTGAGCATCAGTACAAATGGAAATTTGGGCTAGCTGTCAGCTTTGGGTCCCATTTTCCCCTCACTTCGGACCCTTACAATTACCCCTGAGCAAATAAGAATGTTCCTTCAGGCAGACACCAAACAAAACTACAAACAATAAACCAAAACTCACATAGCTTTTCCCCTCCAGTTCTATAGTTCCCTAACGAAGGTCCTATGAAAATAACATTTTATTGAGCATCTTTCACGAGCCAATATTTTGCAGTGTGTTATCTGGGTCATCTCACATAGTCACCCAAACAGTCTGATTATTTGTCAGGTAATTTGGGTGGTTTTTCCAAGGCCGCAGAGCCTGACCATGATAGCCCATGCAGTAACCCCCACTATTTAGTACCCCATACACACCGTTCGGGGAAAACGAAGAGATCTTGGAAAATATATGCAACACGCAACAATTAGATGCACATTAAACATTTGTTGTGCTCTTGTGACTACTTAGAGGACACAAATGAACTGGCATGGATCCTGCCCTCTAAGAATTTACAGTCTTAAAACCTGAAGATGTAGAGTACTTTAAAGTTGACATCATTTCAACCTGTCTTCATAGCCCTAGAAGGTAATTATGCCCCTGACTTTGGAAATGAGGTCTTATGGTTCATTCAAGGTCACACAGATAAGTGGCAGCTCTTCAGACTTAAAAGCAAGTTCATCATTCTACTTCATGCTGCCTTCTTCCCAAATGCAGCTGTTAGGGATCCCTGACTGTATGACAAGGGGTGGACGACAAAGGCAGCAGAAAGCTCGCCTGGGGACTAGTCATCGCAGAAACCAAGGGTGGAATGTGTTTTCCCCCTTCCACCATCTCCAAACCACCCCCGACCTGAGAGAAATGGCCATAAATCAAATCTCTCAATAGCTCTGATTAAAACAAACCATCTACATTTTGTGGGTCTCAAAAAATGAAAACTATAGAGGGCTTCCGTAATCTAAAAAAGAACATACACAAAAAACCTACAGCTAACATCATACTTCACGGGGAGAGACAGGACCCTTTCCCCCTAAAATAGGTAACAAGACAAAGATACCTTCTCTCACCATTCCTCTTCAAAGTCCTAGCTAATACAATAAGACAAGAAAAATAAATAAAAGATACACTGATTACACAGAAAGAAATAAAACATTTTATTTGCAGATGACATGATTGTTAATGCAGAGAATTCCAAATAATCTACAAAACAACAACAACAACAAAAAAAAAAAAAACCTCCTGGAACTAATAAATGATTACAGTAGCAAGGTAACGAAGGTCATTATTTTCCCACAACCAGCAATAAACAACTTGAATATTGTGAAACAATACCATTTATAATACTACCAAGAAGAAGAAAAACAACTTAATTATAAATCTAACAAAATACTTATAGGATCTGTGTGTGAAAAATTTACCTTCAATAGGGAGAGAGAAACCTTACGGTATATAAAAATAAGTCAACAGAATCAGGAATAAAGCATATTCTTTATCGTGTAAATACTGGGGCATTTTACTGGAGGTAAGTCTCTAAATTTCAAAATCCCAGTATTAATGGTCCATCAGAAGTTGTTTGGCTCCCTTCTTCCTTCTATGTCCTTCTTATAGTATGAGGGAACTACAATCAACTGTGGTATGCTCAGAGTCCCTAAGCCACTTAGGAAAGCTAAGGAAAGAACTAAGAGGGAAAAAAGTAATTTTTTTTTCATAAAAAAGCCTGTTTTATCAGATGGCAAAAAGAAGCAAGTAAAGCATTTCTCCCGGCTCCAAGGACGATGCTCTCCCTTTCTTCCACCAGTTAAGATTCCAGATCTAAAACCCTCCAAGTAGCTCTTCAAATTAAAGAGATCATTTTCACTTGTTGAATGGATCTGAGAGATGCAGCTAAAGTTTCCCACTTACCTTCCACACTATCAGCACCACAAAAAATTTCGTTTGCAAACATCATGCATCATAAGAACAGGACGGACCTTGACTTATATGAGGCTTACTGCATGTGACTGTGCCCGGCACTTCCGCAAGTACTTTACACATATTAGCTCATTTAATCCCTGTACGACCCCATAAAGGAAGTGCTGTTATTATCCCCATCTTGCATAGCTAAATATAATGAATTTTTTAACATTTCAAAGTTTATTTTTAAGTTCCAATTTGGGTTACACAACCTATAACATGTCAACTATAATATAATAATTTGGATGCTCCACAATGTTTCAAGAAACTATTGTCTGTGAAAAGCAAGGTGTATCGGTGCTATGGTGCCCTTGCATGGGGGTAAACAGGAAGGAAGGTGACTCAGCTGAGGGAAATCTCTGCAAATTTAGTAGTGTGCGGGCCCGTGTTTAACAACTAGCTCCCCATTTAAATACAAGGGGCAATGGGGGAGAAACTGATCAACAAAGAAAACCTGATTTGTAATGTTTGCCAATTTCCGTGTATAAATACTCTCACCATTGCCAATTACAAGGTTCACAAAGTTCCTAAAAATTTAACCAGCTTGTGGGAGCTGGCTCCAGCACACCACTGCAAAGCCTGCAAAGCCCCATGAAGACAGTGTATATGGCTGTTTTATTCAACCTAACACACAGCACAGTGCCTAACAGTTAGTAGGCACTCAAGAAATATTTGTTGAATGAATGAATGCATTAATGAGATGCATTCAAGTAAATCAGAAAGAGGTAAGTATACTCTCCTCCACTGATTTTAACATACTGGGACCTTGCTACTTCAATGACATCACAGCCTCTATTTATCATGATGGCTGTGATTTGTGCTACAATTTTGTGGCAACAAGGGGAGTATTATCTCAACACTGTGCTTTGTTAATTACAATGGGAGTGCAAAGGGATATAAGACTCCTGAGTATGTGTTTTCAAAAGCAATAAAAAAGAGAGAGACACTAAATTTGTTTTTGTCCGATTTAATCAAAGAGAATATACTAATAATTTTGAAATTTTTTCTATTGATTCATTTTAGAGAGAGAGGAAAGGAGAAAGAGAGAAATAGAGAAACATCGATTTGTTGCTCCACTTAGTCAAGCAGTCAGCGGTTGATTCCTGCATGTGCCCTGACCAGGATCGAACCTTAACCTCGGCATATCAAGATGATGCTCTAAAAAGCTGGGCTACCCAGCCAGGTACTTATAAATTTTAAATGTTATTTAAACTCCTGTTAGGAAAAAAATAGGTTTCTTAGATAATCTGAAACTCTAGCCGCTAACCTCTTGAAATAATAACTGAAAAATTATTTTGATGATCAAATATTCTTAGGAACTCAGTTGTTTCATTAGAACAAAACAGACAAGGGACCAGCACTCCAATACTACCAGGTATTTCCCTTCTGCTCCTGGAAATGGTCTTGTTGTAGCACTCATTGCAGAGAATCTCAGAAGGGAACCAGACATTCACTCATTTATAAATAAATAAATAAACTTAATTGAATTTGTCTAATATCAATTGTGTTCAGCAACTTCAGAACCTGTGAGAGATGGGTACAGACATTGTATAATACCATTAAACTTCTAAATAGAAAATGAGGGAAAAGTAGTATGGCCCTGACATAGCTTAAATTGAGAATTAGAACAATTCACAGTGTGTAAGCAGATAGGCTAGTGGCTCCCAACCTAGGTTTGCCAGGTAAAATGCTGGATTCCCAGTGAAATTTGAATTTCAGATAAACAATCACTACTTAGTATAAGTGAAGATCCCAATATTGCATGAGGATACTTGTACTACAAAAATAATTCATTGTTTATCAGAAATTCAAATTTAGCAGAGCATTTGTATTTTTATTTACTAAATCTAGCAACCCTAACCCAAAGACATATTTGCTTGAAATGGCTTAAAAGGGATCCTGAAATTTCAAATAGATTCAATATTTAAAAGTAAAATACAGAAAATTTGAGAGAATTCTTTAATAACCTTAGTGGAGGTCAGGAGGAGGCTTGGAGTAGTGTGGGAAATCAGGAAGCCAAAGAACTGGTGTGTGCAGCCCATGGACGTGGACTAAGAGGTGTGGGGATGATGGGATGGCGTGCAGGGTAGAGGGGATAGAGGGGGGGAATAGGACAACTGTAATAGCATAATCAATAAAATATTTTTTAAATGATAAATAAATAAATAAAAATAACCTTAGTGTTAAAAGCCTTTCTAGCTGACACAAAATCTGGAAGCCATGGAAGAAAAGACTGATAAGAGCCACTTTGTAAGAATCAAAACAATTTTTCTAGAGAAAAAAATAAGTCAAGTAAAAAACACGTGGCATCTAGGCAAAAATACCTGCAACTTAAAACATAGATAAAGGGTTTATCTCCCACATTTATAAAGAGTACCTACAAATCCATAAGAGTAAAAGGAAAATCATTTATTCAATTAAAAAGTTCACAAAGATAGGAACAGAGCGTTCACAGAAGAGAAATAGATATGGTTTTTAAATAAAGAGGAAAAGAACAGATGCCCAACTTCATTCATGGTAATAAAGCTGCAAATTAAAACTAGCTGAAGTTGAAGGTATTTTCTTTCACCCAATAAACTGACAAAAATTCCAAAAGTTTGATAATAAACTACGTTGGCAATTCTGCCTAAAAATAGCACTTTTATATGTTGCTGGTGAGCTATGAATTTGTAGAATTCCTGTGGAGGGCTATCTGACAGTGTTTATTGAAGCCTCAAATACATATTCCATTGACTCAGCAATTCTACTTCTAGGAATTTTTGCTACCAATATATAAATGCAAAACAAATTAAGTACAATGATATTATCTGTAGCATTATTATAATGGAAAAAAGTTTGACAACAACCTAAACGCTCATCAACAAGAAACTAATTAAATAAATTATGGGTACATCCACACATGAAATACTACATATTTTTTTTTATTGGCTTCTATTTGCATTAAAAAATATCCCTGAGAGGATAATAAGAAATTAATAATAGTGGTTACCTATCAGAGGGATAGGGATGGTTGGCAGGGAAGGAAAAGTGTTCTAATGAACAGTTTTTGTAAGTTTTATATTTAAAACATGCAAATGTACTATCAACTCAAGAAATAAATAAAAATCATAAAAACAAATGTATTACGGTTATCCTGATACTGTTGTTATAGAAAAACAACAGGCCCTGGAAATAGCTGCAGTCACTACGTGGTCTGTTCCACTGGATGGTCCTTCAGACCAGCGATTCTCAACCTTTTTCATTTCATGGAACACAAAAACTAATTACTAAAATTCTGTGGCACACCAAAAATTGGGTTGTTTTTTTTTGTTTTTTGTTTTTTTGCTGATCTGACCAAAAATAGGTATAATTTTGATTCATTCACACCAGATGGCTCTTGTCGTGTTGGCTGTTGTCATTTTTTTAGTTGGCGGTCTAAGGGAAAAGATGTCAGTGCCCTTGACTAGTCAGGTATTGCATGTTTTAAAAATTCTTGCGGCACGCTGGTTGAAGATCACTGATTTAGGCCATTATCTCTTTATCTATTCAACCATTTATTGAGCAACTGCTATACTTACTGTACTATTGCTGAGCGCTTAGGGTACGGATATAAATGGTATAAACATGACTCCCACCCTCTCTGAGCTTAAAGCCTGATTGAGAAAAGATGCTGATAGCCAACCGTTATGGAGTGCTTATTTGGTGGTAAATACTGTGCTATGCATTTATGCAATTCATATCACTTAATTCTCACCATAACTCTAAAAAGCGAGAAACATTATTTGAACTGGAGTTTGAGTAATAAGAAGAATGTCCCTATGCAACGAATGAGGAAAATCAACCCTGCAGGTTGAGGAAGCAGCATGAGCAAAGACGAGATGATCAGGATAAGTGGGCAAGTTTGTGTGACCGTATCATCAGGTTCGCGGGGGGATGATGGCGCTGAAAAGCTCCTTTGGAGCCTTGACCCCCAGGCAAAGGGGGTTTGGAATTTTATTCCAATAAAATAGACACAGATAGTATCTGATACTTCTTCCTGCTTTTATTTTGGACTCCTCGAGATTGTGAACTAAAGCTTCAGTGTAAGAATGGGACAGAGCTCCCAGAGTAGAATTCAGCGTAAGAAAACCTTGGCGGGCTCTCCCAGAGACCTTGACCTTCACGGGAACACATCGAGTTACAGCTCCATTCAACAAGCACCCACTAAGAGCCAACCACTGAGCCAAGTGCTGAAAGTGTGGAATAAACAAGAGAGCCGCATTCCTTGTACATAAAAGTTTATAGTTTAGCAGAATAGAGAGACTGTTAAAGAGAGCAGTTACAGTTCAGTGATAACAGTATTTTGGTCTGGGAATCACGGAGCACTGTGGGCACAGGGAGCAAAGGCATATATATGGCTTAGTATATTGTAGCCCCAAGGAAAACCCTCTGAGACAGTGTAATTGAACCAAGTAAGGCAGAAAAAAGCAAAGATAGAACGTGGGCAAAGACATGGAGATGGAAGAAAGCGCAGCGTGGAGAAATGAGAGAAATCTAGTGTGGCTCACTTGTGAAGAAGGAAGAGTTGGTTTTACTCCCTTTCTACACCGTGTTTCTTTCTCTTTCTCTGTGACCCACTTGTCTCTTCCCCCAAAGCCTTAGGAAATAGGTGGAGAAGTGGAAGATAAGAAGGTACAGAATTAGAAAGAGGCAAACACTTAGTGGAAATGGAAGTAAGGAAGAAGAGAAGGCAAGAGGAAATGGCTGAGGAGCAAAGAATGGAAAGGGTAGAAGGGAAGAGAGTGCTGGGGGCGGGGTACAAAGAAAGAGGTGACATAGCTGCAGATATTTCAAAATCATAGGGTGCTGGTAAAGATTAAATTGCTCTGAGAACAGCAAAACCCAAAAGCATTTTTGAGCAAATCCTTTTAAAAAGGATCAGGAGAAAGAAAACAGCCGCTGAGCACCTGCGGTGTGTACGAGGCATTTTCACACATGGGATCTCACTTAATCCTCACAAAAGCCCTACAACTAAGGCTATGGAAGGCTAGATGAGTGGTCCAGGTTTATACGGCTGGTGACTGATGAAGCTGACATTCAGACCTGGGTCTACTTGAAAATCTCTTCCATTCAAGACAACAAGAAAGCGCAGGCACTGAAAGGGGACGTACTCCACAACCCGCCTCTTCCTTATCACTTTGCTAGAACCTGTCTTTGAACTTGAGAAAGGAGTCATCTGCATTTTAACATAAAATTTTTGGAAATTATATGTCATTAATATTTTTAAAATATCTTTAATATACTCCTGGCTATACATATTATCCATGACAATAAAACCATGAAAAATGAGGAAAAAAAGCGCATACATGAACTCTGACACTAATCCACAACCTCAGATTCACTAATAGTTCCCCAGAAATTTCAATTTACACACAGGCACAAACACGCACACACACAGGCATAGGCACAAATCCTTAGAAATGCAGAACTAAATTAACCACCGCTTTATTTCATCTTCCTATGAGATACATAGTCCAAAATGGCCAAAGGAAAGAGAAGACACGAGAGCTGCAGATGATCTGCGAATTATAGAATCACCCACCTCCATTTCTCTTTCCCTGGATATCAGTTCTTCACTATTTGGTGTTTGTCCTTCCAGACCTTTCCCTATGAACATATATACAAATATGAATATATTATTATAATATATACACACAAATAGAAAATTCATATAGTCAATATATTTGATTATATGTAAATATATACACACATATGTATTCACTTAAATTTAGGGTTTAACAACATAATCATACTATACAAATTATTCAGCCTCTTGCATCTTAAATATAAAAATATATCCTGGATTTCCCTGATTCCTTTTACTTGATAAGGAATACTCTGTTGCATGGATTACACCATAATTTCTTTACCAATTTCCTTGTTAATGGACTTACAATGACTTCTGTTTTTATAAACATAAATAATGCTACATTAAGCATGTTTATAGTTATATCCATAGGCACTTATGTATCCCTGTAAATTAGCTTTCTGGAACTGAAATAACTGGATTACAGTGTTCATACCTTTTTTTTTAATAGATACTGCCAACTTCCCTCCAAAAACTAAACTTGTTACTTCTTTTGCCAGGGTTGATGAGAACTAAACTTTTGGTAAAACCACCAAAAGTGGTTTGCGTACAATGCAGAGTCTCCTGTTATTACAAAAATCATTTTACAAAACCATTACCAGAAAAACCAGATAGTTTTCTAAAAGGGTCTTCATTTTATTTCCAGAACAGTTTGGGTTTTGCTATCAGTAAATAAAAAGCTGAGAAATTTTGAAACAGGCTACCTGACAGGGATTCCATCAGAATGTCAGCACAGGTAACAGAAATAGAAAGTTGGGCTGGGGCTCAGGTAGGCCCTCAAAGCCAAGCAAAGCCCGGGGGCCCTTAAATGGTAGCAAGATCAGAGCGGCAATTCCAGTGGCAGCCATCAGGCTGGGCCAGCAGTCAGAACCAGGAGCCCGACCCGGAGGACCCGTCAGGTGAGGTCAGTAAAGGCCCACACCAGGTTATTACCATTCCTTCAAATATTTATTGAGCAACTACTGCTATGAGCCTGGCACTGCACTAGGCTTGAAAATATAGAAAAATAAAGAGAACAGTTCTCACAAACATTAGAGTTGCTCCTAGTCTAATGAGAAACACTCTGTCTTCTCTTCTGGAACTTCAAAATCTAACTGGCCCTGGGTTTTGTTCTGAGCACCGCCCCCCGCCATTGCACCCCACCCCTAGTTCCCTTCTCTCCACCTTGCACAACAGCTTACAATCCTGGTGTGACAACGGGGTGACTGATGGTTGGGATAGGAGGAGAGATGTGGTAAATCACAGGATGTATTTTAGCCCAGTCAAGGTCTCCAGCCAGGGCAATGGAAAGCCATCTCCCTTTGCCTCTTTCCCAGTCATGAGTCAGTCTCACTTTATGTTTTTGGTTCGTTTAACATGTTGAACATTTAAACGCTTCCTGCTGCCCTGGGTGGCTTAGGACAGCCAATTTCAGATTGCCATTCACGCTCAGATTTAGAGAATTTAAAAGAGCAAGTTCTGTGTTTGTATCCATGGAGGCAGGGCTGGGGGGTGGTTCACCCACTGCATCTAACAGGTAACCTAAAGCGGTCTCTGGGGAGGACCTCACAAGGTGACACCTCAGGCTTGTCAGGACGCTTCCCTACACCATCACATTGCCAATTTACAAAAGAATGGGGAACTCATATTTTCTTAGATAATTACACTGAACTGTCAGAATGACTAATCCATCGGTTCAAAGCCATCGCTTGTATTCTAAAGGTAACCTCAGTCTCTGCTCAAGATCAGAGTTCAAGCGGGCTAGGATCTCAGCCCAAGATTAAAGTTCTTGTTGTACCCTCCCCCCACCACCAAAGACTACCCTGAGGTGCTTCCGAAAGAGTAAAGAGCTTTCAATTCGAAATTCTAGATTCTCTTCTTTGCTCAGGTACTAGAGGTGTGTTTTAAAAGAGATGCAGCATCTTCATATCTAAAATGGTGAAACGACACCCTCCTGGGCCTCAGAGAACTGTCATAATGACAAAATAAGAGGATGCATTAGAAAGTGCTTGTAGCTGCGGAGCGCAGTCGCTCTACGGGAGATGATGACGCTGATCGTGGTGGTGATGACGATGGAGGAGGAGTGGAGGGCGTGGCTAAAGTCCACCATTGGATAAGAGTGGTCAGCAAATTAGTCAATTCTGTCAGCATAAGTGCATTAACTCTCAGCTTGACAGCTTATTTCATTTATTGTTCTATGTGCCCACTTTAGCCTCAGAAACCAGAGTAACCCAAACACAGCGTATCGCTTTCTTGAGTTCAGGGATCAACATTCTGAGGAGCTAGTGGTTACAAACCAGGTCACCGGGCCCAGTATATGTGCCATGGATATGCGAAAGTAATATTATGAAAGCTTCAAGTGGGAAAATCCTGAGGCCACACAAGTTGCTTACACATTGTGCTAAATAACCAATCCCCAGGGAGCGGCAGGAAGAAAACAACCACATACTCTTGCTGGTGACCCAACTGTCCGGGTGCGTATGAGTTCATGGGAATGCCTGCTTTATTGGGAAGTGGACTGGGTTGACCTGCAGCGACACTAAAGAACGGTCCTCCTTCGTGGAGTTCTCGTAGCAGATCTCAGCAGTCATTTTTTTCTTTTTGTTAATTGAAAAAGCTAAACTCCTCCTGCCTCTATCCTGTGATTTCCACAGTAGGTCCTAAAAAACTGCAAATAAATCCCCGAGGCCTCCTTAAGCCAAGATTTTTAGAATTGGCTTGCTTTCCAAAACCAATGGGGGGGATAGAAAGGGAGTGAGGGAGATGGGGTTGTGAGTAGATGGGAACACATACAATTCCTTTGTATAAAATTATTGCACAGTGGAACTTTTTGCAAAACCAGAGATTATGTAAGACATAAAAGCAAAGATTCCAAATCAAAGCGCTTTATTTGTCAAAGTAACTAAAATAGTTTAAAACACACACACGCACACACGCACGCACACACTGTTTTTCTAAAGCGTGATATTTTCTGCCTGAGCCTTTCTTCTCGCTTGGCAGCCCTGTTGTGTACACACGATCTCTACAGGAATGCAGAAAAACCACCTGAGGGAGAAAATTACTAATCACTAAAAATTACTAATCACTCTCTCGCACTAAACAAATCCCACCGGGAGGTTTTTAGTTACACGTTGGGATATGGGTTCTTTTTTTTTTCCCCCTCTCAGGTTAATGATACAAAGGCATACAAAATAAAAAAAGGAAGCATGTCACATCTTAATATGCATTAGTGGGGATATTTTTACATGATAGTATCTAGGTCTCAGTCCAAAATAAAGGCAAAGTAGACTGAAAGTCTCTAATGCCCACCACTGGGTCTCTCGGAAAGAAAAGAGGCTGGAGAGAGAATCGTCCTTCTCACAGCACTGAATACAGGGCCTATCACCCCCCCGCGGTGGCCCCTATCATTTACTCTAACATTCAACAACCTTATTTTCACATGATATTCAATTCACAAGCTCATCAGGTGCCTGTCATATATTATTTCATTAAATAGATTAGCGTGTTATTTATGGCAGTTTATCTCAGACTTGTTTATCTTTTACTGTTTCTTTAGTCCATTGTAAATAGCCTAGACCCGTGTACTTGCTTAGCTGATCAGAAGTTGAGTGTATCCAATTCAATGGTCATATTACAAATGAGAGAAATTGGTAGAAGCTTTAGAATTCAGAGTTTCTTTCATTTGAGTGCCCCTTGGGTTCTTTTTTCTTCTTTATTATTATGGTTTTGGCAGATTATAAAACATAACACCATTCGCTATAAAAAATGTTTGAGCAGGTCAAAGTTGTATAAAGTACAAAGTAGAAGTTACTCCCCCAAAACTCCCTCATCCAAAGCCGTTATACACAAATATAGTATTCTTTATGCATGTTAATATAATTACAGATATAAATGTAAATATATCCATCCAAATAGAATAATATTAAACAAATAGTTCTAAAATTCACTTTCCACTTAACAATATATTCTAAATATCTTTCTAGGTCAATAAATATAAAGTTATATCTTCCTTTCAAAGAGCCACTGAGTATTCCATTTGGGGGTATATCATAATTTATTTAAATAATTTCCTATTAGTAGGCACATATCTTGTACCCCATTTTCACTCTTATTAATGAAGCTAAGATGAACAAGCTTATAAATATATCTTTGAGTACCTTTCTGACTTTATCCGAGAATAAATTTCTAGAAAAAGGGTCACTTCTCAAAAATCATGACCATTTTAAATTTAAAATATATTTCCAATACACTTTGCAGAGAAGTTGATCCAACATACCTATATTCTCACAAACACTACATATGATCGATATTCTTTATCTTTGCCAGCCTGATAGATAATGATCAAATAGAATGTTATTATTCTTTTGGATGCATTTCTTTATTAGTGAAACAATATTTTCAGATGACTATTTCATTGATATTGTAATGAAATCTAATTTTTTAAGGTTAAAATTATTCCCATGCTATTTTACAGGCTGAAACTACCCCTTGCTTTTATTGGCTACTAACCATTTATCACAGCATTAAAGACTCACTCCCATTTTATAGATAAAGCTGAGTCCAAAAAAGTTAAGTAGATGGCTAAAAGAGAGTAAATAGTTGACAAGCCTCCCAATGCAAACACCACTTCTGGAGGGGGAAAAAAATGGATGGGAGGTACTGCGTGCTCTAGACAGGAAGCAGAAAGCAGAAATATTAAGTCACATTTATCCCCATTTGAATCCAAGCCATTTAGAGTCCAATTGCATGTACAACCAAAAAACCTAGCTAACAAAGCATTTGAGTTTGTGTTCCCAAACTCCGAAATCTAGAGCCCTTGTGTCGCCTGCTGCACTGGCTCCCAAAATGCCAACAGGAACCGTGCTCTATCTTCTGTTCTTCCTTAGTGTGCACATTACATTCAGTGCTGATTCAACCCCACTGAGAAATGAGCCACATCTGGCAGCAACCCACCTCTGATCCCTGGCTCTAACAGCAAATGGGGTGAACCAGAGGGAACCTTCCAACCTTTAGTTTTCTATCAGAAAGTCAGGGAAGGGCAGCTACTTGAGGGAAAAAAAAATGTAGAAGAGAATACATCTCGGACAGAAAAGGGGGAAGAAGAGGGTGTGTGCACGAGCACACTCGTTAAAATTCTACTTCCCCGTGACATTTGCCTTTCCAATTACCTTTTGGCTCTCAGAGTAATTAAGCAACATCTGCTAAATATCCTGTTAAAGGTGTTTCCTCCCCATCCCAACCCCCACTCCACATCCACTGGCTTTGTTTTTTCCTCTCTTTATTTGGAGGCTTGTTGAGGCCTCCCAGTCACCACCTGTGTGGCAAAACCAGCCTTCCCTCAAGACCAGCCGCTCTGCAACAGTGCACAGGTGTGTCCTGAACAATCTCGGCATTCTTGTTTTTCACTTAGGCAGAAAGAAAACAAAGAGGCAGAAGATTAAGTTATACCCAGGTACAAACAGATGAGAGAGAGAGCACAGGAGAAGCCATGGAAGCTGGAACCATATTTAGGTAAATGGTACTGGCGGGTGCCTAGTGATGTAACTGAGATCAAAATAAATTTTAAAACTAACAACAACAGAGACAGAGAAATCTGACTTTTATGTGACAGCACCAATTAATTCTAGCTGTTATGAAAATGGCAAGTCTATAGTAAATATGATTATATCATTGGCGGGGAAGAAGGGTAGAACTGACATGTACTGAGTATACTCCTCTGTGCCATGTAGTATGTATGCCAAGGCATTAGGGGTTTTCCTTGGAAGTTTGCACTTTGTCTCTATAATAGAAAGGGCATGAATCCGTGAAAAATAAGGCTCTCTGGTTTCTCCCCCTGCCCCTCACCAGGCTGCTGACAGTTCCTGACGCCTCAGATCTGCCTATCTTTCAGTGCGAAAACATTTCTCTAATCCTCTCTCATACATGCACACATGTTGTGATGATAAATATGAAAATGCATTCTTAGGAAGGCACTACACAAACCCAAGGATCACTGAGCCTTTTCGATATAATGTGTAAATCCAAGGAGATAATAACTGCAATATTATGTTGTGTTGAAGGAAAGCAAACTAAAATCCTTACAGAAGAAAGGATTGTTTTCAATAGAGGACAGCAGGCTTCTTCCTTCCTCTATCCTTCCTTCTCTCTCTTTCCCTTCCCTTCCCTTTCTCTCTCCCCACTTCTCTCTCCCTGCCTCTCTCCGCCCACCCCCCACCCCCCATCCCCCTCATTTCTCAAGGGCTGACTGCTATGTTGCAATAATGTCTCCACAACCTTGGGCAACTGAAATACCAGTCCTTAGCTACAGAGTATTACTCATTCTGTGTGTTGAGTTTTCTCAGGCATTAGCATGCCGGGACATCAGAAAATCACAGAGAAAAGGCCGGAGCTATTAGTTTTTCTTATGTCTACAAGAAGAAAAAATATTTTAAGTGAACAACCTCAGCCAACAGGAATAATTAATAACAATGTTTTAGAGAGGCTTCCCACCCAAGGAAAACTCCTACATGGTTTTGCTTCTGAGTTTGTATCCCTGAATCTGGAGATGCCAATAGCAAAACTGCCATAAGACCATTCCTGGTAGAAATTTTCTCTTGCTACCTGCACATTCACTGACTGCTTCACACAGGCAAGGAGAACGTAGGGCATCTTTAGCTGAGAGGCAGAAAACTGAGGAGCATAAAGACACAAGCTCGAGGATGCTGCTGTCATGCAAATGACAAATGACCTAAACACGGCCTCCCCAAGTCCTTAGAGCTGCTACTGAATTATGACAGGCCATAGGCCTGAACAGAATGCAGGGGCAGGGGCGTGTAACTTTGTGGTTCAGAACACAGGTGCTAGAACCACTTGGGTTCAAATCTCAGCTAAACTATGTACAAACACTGTGACCTGGAAGAACTTATTTAACCTCTCTCTCTTCTTCTGTAAAATGAGCACAGGAATAGGACCTTCCTTGTGCCTTTGCTGCTATAATCAAATGAGATGATGCCTGTGAAGCTGTTAGCTGCACAGTGCCAGGGTTAGTGCTTGATAGATGGTAGCCATGAGCATTGCTGGTCAGTGTAATCCATTGGGAGAGCACACATGACTTGCCCAGGGTCTCCCAGCTAATTAGCCAGGACTACAACTCAATTAAATCCACTTCCTCCATTGCCACCTCTGCCACCTACCAGCTCTGCCATCACCAGGTCCAACTGATTTAGAGAAACAAGTCAGTTTCCCATGCAACCCAGTCACGCCCAGCTCCACTCGCCCCACCTTGACTTCACCCCAGCCCCGCCCTGCCCTGGCTTCCCCAGCCACCCTGGGTAGGTCTCAGTGGGAGGCTCTAGACGAGCCAGGTCTGAGCACCCGTCTGACCAGATAGTGAGGCCAAGGTCCAAAACCGAAGCCTTGACCCACGAACCCAGGTTGAAACTGCTGTCATTGCCAGCAAAAGACAGGGACTTTCAAACTAGGAGAAAAGGGAGCAGAAGCAAGTAAGTGGTCCCAAACCAGCTCCTGCCAAGCTGCTAAGTAAGAGATTTGTCAAGCTTATGTCAACAATAAGAGGCCCAACAAACAAATTTTAAAAAAAAACTGCTTCCCTATAAGGGTAGAATGGAGTCCAGGAAAGGCACGGTGTCCATGATACCGCCTCTAGGGTTCCGGATACACAGAGACAGTGGTTAAAAAAGTGAAAAAGAGCAAAGCAAGTCTGAGCCGGTGCAGGTCTGGGCAGAGAATGTCATAGGCTTGAGAAGGTCACGTCTGCATCTATCAGGCTCACACAGAATTCTGTGCTCAACTCTGGTCCCTGCAAGAGACAGACAAACATTGGGATGTCCAGGAGATGACCAGGCTAGTGGTGAGTCTCAGCACTGTGTGGCAGGAGTAATAGAGAAAAGATTTTAGGTGTTGGTCCTGGAAAAAGGCACATCTGCTTTTGTGCCTTTTCTATGAGATACATCAGCTTTCTATGCATTGCTGAAGTTTTCCCAGCTAGACCAACTTTGTCTCTGTGGCTCCCACGGGCAGAGCTGGGCTTGGTGCATGGAACTCACAGGCAGGCAAAGTTCAGCACCATATATAAGAAAGGTACCTTCAGCTGACATCCAGAATTGTGGTGGGAGAGTTGGGACCATTCTGGCAGTGCTCAAGAGGATGGTACCGATGATACAGGCAGGATTCCTGCACTGGGGACGGGGGCAGGGCATGAGAGAGACAACCTCTGACACCTGAAGTCCCGTCCCAATCCCGGGTAGCAAAGTGGGGAGAGTCAGTAGGCACACCCAGAGCTACTTTTCTTCATAGTTAATACCAACTTATGTTTCCTTCCTTCTTCCCACCACTTCATTTTTTTCTAAATAGGTAAATGGGACATAATTGTTTTCTAACCATCTGATCCAATAACATTTAGAGGCTGATTATTAACTTGCTGAAAACAGTGGATTACCTTTCTAACTCTTAATGTGTTGGAAACAGAGAAAATAAGAAGTAATTTTTTTTAATATTTTTAAAAAGTCATGATTGAAATATTCAATTGTATACATTTTCAATTCCTCATTTAAGAAACAAAACTAATAGGCAAATACACTGGAAAATGATAATGTTTGAAATCTATGGGACAAAAGAATAGTGTCTTAATATATAAAGAGTTCATATTAATCAACAGAGAGATAATCATGGCAATAAAAAAGAAATGGATCCTCATTTTTCATAAAAGAAACAATAAATTTTATATGCATGGGTGTTTGCTTCAGTGGGAAGGAGGCCCTCTGATCTGTTTCCAGCCTCTTTAGACAGAAACAATGCCAGTGGGGAAGTCCAGTCATAGCACAATTACTTCAGATGGGTTCGGTGGGCAGACCCTCTTCTGGTCTTCAGCTGTGGCATTAAAAAAGAAGATGGCACAATTTTACAGAAAGATTTCTTGCAAGAGCATCATGAGTACTACATGGTTTATTTGCTGAAATGTAAAATTTACCTTTCTGAGAAAGATGCAGATAGATCTTGGTGAGACATACTAGAAACAGTAGGCAATAGTCACAATTTGCTATTTTCAGATCTTTGCAAAAGAGGTAAATATTATTAAAGATACAGGGCTCTTTAGGCTGATACAGGAAATCTACCCAAGGGTCTCTGAAACACACTATTTCAAATAGGCAATTTCTCTTCTACATTGCTTGTAATTTAGATAGAATTTTTTTAAAAACACTAAAATTTCATTTTGATGCCTATAAAAAGCTTATGTGTAAAATTTTGTTTAGGAAGTTTCTAAGCACTAACTAAAAAGGCACCCCTGGATATTTTAAAATGTCAATGTTATGTGCATTCTTTGTCCACTATCAGTGAGAAAAAGTCAGGGGTCACTGACTGGACATCAGAGGAAACGCAGTGTGATGAGGAAGGTGTGGGGGAAGGTGAACAGCCCTCTCTGAAAGAGGTAAACTGGAACAGAGGGACTGGGATGACAGTCAGGAGAGCAGCTATGGTAAGTGAAAAAGAAAGAAGGAAAAAGTAGAAGGGGAGAAGCAGATGCCAAGGGGACTTGCAGGGCAGCAGCGAAGGAGTGTGCTCCTCGGGGCTCTTCCCTGACCAGTTTTGTGGGTGTCCGCCTTCTTGAAGGCAGGGAACAGTCCACTTGCAAATGCTCCCCCCTCCCGACCCTCATTGCTAACTGAATTTTGGTCACTGGAATTGAAGTTACAACACATTGAAGTTGTCCTTTTATTCTCTTTTACATTTTAATACCTTTTTACTATTACAAGCTATGTTAATTGTAGAAAATTGGAAAATGCAGAGGAAACAAAAGGACTAAAATAAAAATCACCTTTATCTATCTCTCTCTAGTAGGCTTAGGTATAAATCTTCCTGTCTTTTTTTAATTGTTCTTGTTTACAAAATGCAGGCTGAAATCTATGAGCAATATCTGAATGGTATATCATACTTGTTTCAGATAAATTTTTAAAAGGAAGAATAGAAGGAATTTGACATCATTTTCTAGATTTTTTTAATGGTGTAAAGCTTTCAACTTACTGTATCTTTTTAAAAAAAAAAAGGAGTCAGTCTTGGTTTTGTCAAGAGCTGGTACAAGGGGATAGGTAGCCAAACAGACTAAGAAAAAAAGAAAACTAAAAATTCACATAATTAAGAAACTGAGTAAACTACTTTGAATAAACAGAGAATATCTGTATAAATTACTTCCAGTTGATATAAAAAATAGCGTATCATTTACTTAAGACCAATGTATAATTGATTAAGCAAATGCCGTAACTGTACAGTTTTCAGGCTAACAATTTTCATTTCAATCATTATCAGAGACTGTACTACATCCCAACACTTTCTTCCAAACCAGCCTAAGGGCATCAAGACAAACTGCCCCAAGAAATTACATCTAAACTGAGACCTGAGGGATGTGTAGACAGATATGAGCAAGCTGACAGGCAGGACTGAGACCATGGTAGCAAAGAAAGAGGGCTCCAAGTAGAAGGAATAGTGTGTATGAGAGGACATCACACTGAAAGACAAAAGATTTCATCATGGGTGGATGTGGGGTTTCAGGATAAGACGGCACGAGATGAGGCTGGTGACATGAGCAAAACGGGGCAGGGTCTCCGCCAGCCCTTCACCAGGCTTGGCACAGCACTTGCTCCACATGGAAAGTTAGTCAGAGAAGCCATTTCTCAGTGAGCCATGAGGAGTGCAAGCTGCAGGGACAGCCGTTGATCTGCAGTCCCCTATATTATCGCACTCTACCACAAAGCTTACCGTTGCCACCGGTGTGTGGTTCCTGAAAATTTTATCCAGGCTGGTCAAAATCAACTAACAAGTGGAATAGCCAGACAGCACTTCTGCAGCGCTCACTATGATCCACACATTGTCCTAAGAGTTGTGGATGAACTGACTCATTTAACCTTCACAATAATCCTGCGGGATAGGCAGAATTATCAGCCCCATTTCACGGATTAGAAAACAGAGAAGTTAAGTAACTTGCCCAAAGTCACAAAACTGGCAAGTGGCAGGGAACAGAGGAAGAAAATTTGGCTCCAGCAGCTGTGCTCTTAAGGATTACCCTACACGCCCTCTTCACGGGCATTACGTGCCACCTTATGGGCTGTACTTTGCGTCGGCGTAAAACAAACAAACCAACCAGAGTGGGGGATGTGCCCCAGTGACACGAGGCCGCAGTCAGTATTCTGCTGCAGAAGACAAACTGTACGGCAAGTCCCTTAGCTAAACATTGCAGTACTTCATCAACAGGTGTGCCTCGTTCAGTGGCAGCAAAGTGATAATGATTTCTCTCTGGTATTTGTATAACGCTCTGTCATTTACAAAGCACTTCCCCATGTCATCTCATGGCCGTGGTTGTTGCAACAACCCTGTGAAGCCAGAAAGACTAGACGATCCTGAGAATCAGACCCTGAAGAGGGAAGTGGCTGCCGAGAGCACAAGCAGGAAAGCCCTATCTCAAACCTTGGCGTCCTAAAGCACTGCCAGAGGCTCTAAGGAGGGTCACGGAACCTGACCCAACCTTAGACAACTAGAAGCTACTTCATTTGCTAATTATGTGACCTCTCTGCCTCAATTTCCTCACCTTCAAAATAGAAATAATACTATCTACAGAGAACAGTCCCCAACCTTTCGCTTGTCCCCCTGCTCACCCCCTGCCGTGCAGCCAGGATTCTAACAGGTCACTGGCTGTACCAGTCCACGGCCCCAGGGGTTGGACACTTCATGACAAGATATGGTTGTCATGAAGACTCAGTGAGGTAACAGGAGACAAAGGTCACACAACAAATTCTGTATTTCCTTTTTTCTGAGAGCTACATGTATCTCCCATAGAGAAGGTATACAGCACATTCATTTTGTTAATTAAATCATAGTTTAGGTGTTGTTATATAAAGGAACAATACTCCCTTTTCTCCCTGCCAGTATTTTCACTAATCTCTATCTTCTGTTTGGGGTTTTCTTAAAGTCAGTCACTTAGAGCGTAGCCTCCAGAAAACGTGCATGTGACAGGCTAGAGGGCACAGATCACCCCCCACATTTCTGAAGGTGACAAAGCGCTGATAGCTGGCTCAGATTCAAACTCCCATGTCCAGAAACAGCCAGCGATGGAGGGACTTGCTCCAGATCCCTCCCCAGAGACAGCACCAGACGTTTGCCTCCCTGAAGCCCAGCCCAGCAAGCAGGCCATTGAATCATACTTTGTTCTTCCCCAGGCCTCAGGGACTCACTGTCCCCAGAAGCACAAAAGCCTGCGCGTTGGGGTAAGATGCTCCACCAGCACATTTAAACCCCCAGAGACAAGCATTACAGCCCTGCCACCGGCCCTTGGGCTTCCTTTGGCAACCGCACCTGCCTAAGTTTGTTCTGTGTCCCCCTGCCCAAGCAACCAGCAGAAAATGCTGGAAATTGAGGAAATCCACTGTCACCTTAAAAAGTATATTAAAAAGAAAACATATGTCATGCTTTTTATGTGAAATAAATTCAGACACTGAAATGTCTGAGGGAGAAAATGAGCCTTTGAATAGGAGCCTGCAGCCGGGAGAGAATGGAGGGGAAGCCGAATTTCGAAAATAACTACATTTCTTTTCTTTCTTTTAAACACTGCCTGTTCAAGCAAGAATAAGCAGTCTCCAGCAGCATCCTCCCCTTGGCTCTTCCCAGGGCCTCTAAACCCAGGAAGGAAGAAATGGTATAGTTTGCTTCGCATCTTCCTGCTGTATTTCTGTGGCATTTGATTGCCCTGGTGGTGTTTACCTCCCAAATGCAGCCTAGTTCAGGCCAGAGGGGAGGCAAAGCCAATGAAAAGAACTCCACGGGCTAGAAGGTGAGCAGGCTGGATGCCAAACAGTAGAAGCCTTTTCAGAGGCAATCAATGAGAAGTAGTGGTAGCTTTGGCTGCAGAGGATGCGGTATTCGCTGGGGGAGGGTTAGGGTAGGCACAAGGGACGGCCAAGCTTTGGTTACAGACAGGACTCCATTATCTTAGAGGGTGGGCCAGAGAATAGATGGTCTCCCTCAGCCATGCCTCACTACAGCTCAGTTCACCTTGCTTTGAAGGAGTAGCGGAAGAACATCACTTACAAAAAGATCTGCAAGGTTTGTAATGGGTCAGAGCATCCCGTCCTGCACCACCCCATATCCTGCGGGATCCTCTTGTATAGCTAGCTCTGTGCTTTAAACCCCAGACTTTCCAGGAAGCCTTAGCAGATGCCCCAGGGCAGAGTTGGGCTCCCTCCGGGTCTCTCATAGCAAGCCGTTTCCCTTCACTCATGGCACTTTACCATGCTGTACTTTAGCTATCTTTTGACTTGTCTCTCTCCCCTTCCTGGCTGTAACTTCCTTAAGGGCAAGAACTGGCTCGTTCACTATTGTATCCCTACACCACATCATGGGCATTCAATAATTACTGGTCGAAGGTTGAAATCTGAAAAGAGACAGATGTTAGGCAACTACGGACCAGGTAGGTGCCCTCAATAGTTCTTACCCATAGCACATGCCCACTCACTGCTTTCCCTGGAATGCTTCGGGTCATTCACAGAGGAGGAAAACGTTGGTACATGAGTGTGATTATGAGCTGTGACAAGTGAAACATGGGCTTTGGTGTCCAAAAGCAGAACAGATCTGCGTTGGGATTCCAGATTCTACCAACATGTACTACCTGTACAAACTTGGACAACTTTTTGTAACTTCTCTTAACAAACTTCCTGATAAGGAGATAAAACTCATAGAAATAATATGCAGAGCACATGAAATCATTATGTGATGGGTGATATATGAGGTGCCAGCCCAGGCATTACCCTGCCAGTCAGTTTTTCACTCCTGCACTCTTCTACCCAGCTCTTCAAATGAGACCCTACACCCCAGCCTCTACAGTAGCCTCCCATTTCTCAATGTGTAGTACGATTTTGATTTTATTCTTTCAGGGGCCCAGCTCCTGGAAAAACAAGACTTGAGAGACTGCAACCTGAGTGGGCCCTTCTTCTACCTCCTTTACTTTTGCCTCCATGCCATCTACAAGGGCCATCTACAACCCAAGAAAAGTGAAGAGAACAAGTTTAGATGTTGATTTGTAGGCCACGATCCTGCACCCTTAGACCAAATCCCAGTAAGATAGGCAGTGCTTGAGGTGGGAGATGACAAAACATTTGTAGGTTGGAGGAGCCCTGAAGAGAGGGGACCTGAATACTACTTGCTCTAAAAGGGTCTACTGGTAGACCTATAAGGGGGGTCTCAAGGCTCAATGAGGAGACACTGCAGACAGCCCATACACTCCCTCAGGGGAGCTGATAGGAATGCAGTTATTTCTTAGGAGATGGCCAGTGGGAAGAAGGACATGCCCAAACAGCTTTATCTCATGGGAGATGGAACAAGATCTCAAGAGATCAAGATTGAGAAAGATTTCCATCATCTCCTCCACATCTACAGCAGCATATTCACAAATCTCTGCAGTTTTGAGGATCAATATCAGGAAGAAGGAGAAGAATAGGAGGGAAAGCCCAGATTTACATGAGCTTATATATGAAACAACTAATGTAATCACCTAAGGAGCTGAATTGACATAGATATAACTGGACTAGTTTTTTAACATCAGAAAAAAATGTTTAAGATAAAATTTAAGTTCACCTATACAAAAATGAAGCTATATTCTTGCTTTTTTGTGGGCCTTGAAATTCATACTCAAAAAAAAATGTGAAGCACCTAAAATGGGATGCGGTACATAGGAGATTCTGAAGAAATTAACTTCCTTCGCCTACATCACTTTAATTGTTTGTGCTACTTATTCTCTCTCTTTAAAGTCTGTGACATTTGTTGCTTGGCTTAAGAAACCAGTTAGGCTTACTTTGAGAATGCAAATGAGTCAATCGACAATAATTATGATACCCAACAACTATAAAACCCGAGCACTGACCTTCCAGGAAGTGATGTTGTAATAAGTAAAACAAGATAAGGTCTATCATTACCCAAGTGGCAGTGACGTGAAAAAGGCCAAGGAAAGCGTGTATGCTCTATCTCCTCAGTATACACGGATTCCAACCACTCTCACTGTTTCAACAGCTCTCACTCTAGTCCACGCTGCCGGCTCTGGCCCGAATGCTGCCTCGTCTCCCTGATTCTGATGCTCCCCCGAGTCTGCTCTCTACGCAGAGTGACTCTTAAAACAGAAACAGAATTGCATTGCTCCTCTTCTCAAAACACTCCAAAGAAGCTTAATTCCTACGCCCCCTTTTTTCCCAAGGGTGAGCTGGACACCAAAGGATAGAGTAGGGAAAGGGGACTGTAGCAACTCTATGGTGGAGAAGTCTGGAAAACCTACCTTAATCTAGTAA
The DNA here is from genome assembly GCA_004026545.1 of Mormoops blainvillei. NCBI lineage: Eukaryota > Metazoa > Chordata > Mammalia > Chiroptera > Mormoopidae > Mormoops > Mormoops blainvillei. The sequence goes on from PVJD01000817.1 coordinate 260,100, forward strand.
TGAAAGTTAACGTCCCCAAAGAGCTCGTATGGCTATCAGGGATGACTTGATATAAAGTGATGAGAAGGGAACTTCGCTTCTGTGGTATACTTTCCACAAACCCAGAGCCCTAGTCTAATCATGAGGAAAGCAGAAAGCAACAGACTAATCCATATTGGAGGACATTCTAAGGTCAAGTGCAATACGGTACCAGGGATTGAATCCTGGAATAGAAGGAGGACATTAATGGAAAAACTAATGAAATCCTAATAAAATTTGGAGTTTAATTACTAGTATTATAATATACTAGCACCAAATTCCTAGTCCTGACCAACAAACCACAGTAATCTGAGATGTTGGCAACGGGAAACCTGGATAAGGGATATGCAGCAACCTTCCGTGCCAACACTGCAACCTCTCTGGAAGTCCAAAATCATTCCTGAATAAAAGTTTGTTTTAAAAACTCATACAGAAGTGTAATTTTCTTTATATTTTTATAATCAACTTCAGATTTTGAGACCCATTTTCACCATTAAATGATGAAAACCTTTTTAGTTTTATCATTTTTGAGGTAACCAAGATACCTCCAAAGTAAAATATGCACATTTTTGGTTTAAAAAAAAAAAAAGACTCCACATCAATAATCCCCACATTATTCCCACATTCCCAGTTCCAAAGTCTTCACCCTGACCTAGAATGTCCTGTAGGATCTGATGATGTGACCCCGCCTCCTCCTCTAGCAGCCTTGCCATTCCCGGGAGCCTCAGGCACATCCTTACCTCGAGGCATTTGCTGTGTCCAGAAACCCCCATCAAGCCATGCCTTCCTTTTTCTTGACCTCTACACAAATAGCGCTTTTTCGTGGAGGCTTTCCATGGTCACACTGAAACAACACTCTTGCCTACACCTCCATCACTCCCTAGCCCCTTACCTTGCTATATTTTTCTTCATACTTCTCAATACCTAACATTAAATTATGTACTGCTTTGGGGTGGGTTTTGTGGTTGGTTTTGTTTGAGGGTGGGGTTTTGGGTCACTTTTGTCTATGAGGAAAGGCATTTTGTCTGTTTTGATCTCTGCTGTAACTCCAGTACTCAGCAGCTCCTGACACACAGGAAAAGTTTAATCTGTTGAATGAATGGAAATTATATCTGTGCCGTTCTTGCTTCAGTCTGTGTCTCTTCAGGTGGTATTAGTCCATTTCAACAGGAAAACTAAGATTGCTTTCTGGGCCCAAAAGATACCAGTGATGGACATGTTTGATGTAAATGAAATGAAACCTCCTGCCTTGGACTAATTATAAGAAGCTATTATAATTAGTTCATTGTTAAATTAATCAGCAAGCCTTTGCTACCTAAGGAGTAAAGTTTTTCTCTGAACGACTTTGGCACTGCTGATAAGCCCATGGGCATTGGACCACATTTGGCTGCCAGCAAATGTTAAATGAAATTACTTGTTTGGTTAAGACACTGGTAAAATGTATTGAGACCTATCTTTATGATTTACTGGCATGACTAAGCCAGATTGTTGACTGCAATTATTTTTATAATCAAATGTAGTCTATAGACGTTGAACAATGCCCCTACATTAGGGAATTTTCTGGAATGATAGAACTGTTGTCTATTTCGATTGGGTGATGGTCACATACATGAACACATTTATCAAAATTGAGTTTATACTTAAGACGTGTGGTTAACTGTATGTGAATTTTACCTTGATTTTTTACAGCATGATCCTAAAGTGGTTAAAAACCCATTGTACACAACACATGTTTTCTTTTAAGAAAAACTCTTTGTAGGAGAAATGTATGTGTTTATAGTAACCCTGTCAGGTGTGAAGGGGACACATATTTGTTACAGGGACTAACCTCTGGGCTGTACTTTCTGTTTGGAGGTTTCTAACTGGAAAGCACTGCGCTAATACCTGCCATTATCATCATCAGTGTAGTTTTTTACTGAAACACAAATCGTCTTGAAACTACGTTTGTTACCCTCATGAAGTAAAATGCAAAACAATGAGTAGTGAGATTTATATTTATATATAAATATAATCTTACAGCATAATCTTTTTTTTTAATTATATATATTTTTTCTTTGGTATAAAAAATACAAAAACCATCCATAATCTCTCCACTCAGAGATAACTACTGTGAACCCTTGCTATGTTTTTTCCAGTACACTTAAAATATACTGGGATTATAGAAAATACGTTATTTCCTGATTTTTCATTAACATACTCATTTCTCCAGGTAATTAAATCTTCCTTAGAAACAGGATTTTAGATGGCCACGTAATATTCTATTGACTAGATATCCAACAATTTACTTAAGCATTAGCCTCTCAGCAGACATTCAGATGACTGTTAATTTTTCACCAATTAAAAATAAAACTGTAATGAATATTAACATATATAAATCTTTGTGCAGCTGAATACTTCCTTAGGAATGAGCTCCCAGACATGAACTTAGGGGGCCTGGCCATCTATTTAAATCGCCATCCAGAAGAGCTGGCTCTCGTGGGCACGCGTCTTCCCAACTCTGCATCACCTTGGTACCTTGAAATCAGCCATGATAAGAGTATTTATACCACAGAAATCAGCAACACACTCCAAATCAGCCTGTTTCCTCCCAGCTTGCTAGTTGCCAAAGCTTTGGGAAAAGGCACCAAACTTTATCTCTGTCAGTCGTGTGTAGAAGTGCCTTCCCACAGAAGCCCTGGACGCTCCCGGTAACGGCACTGATTGCTTTACAGCACAGGCTTAACTGGAGGCAAAATGTACTGGAATACTTGCAGTTGCTGGGAGAATTTGCATAGAGAAAAAGGTAAATACCGTAATTGAAATTAAGCTAGGTGAAACCCCTATTCCTTAAAGGGGGAACTAAAGACACCTGCAGATAATTAGTACTATCATTAACACAAAGGGAAACACAAGGTAACGAGCCAAGGCTGCAAGCTCTCAGCTCGGCTCTGGGAGCAATGCTGTGAATCTAGAATTCCAACAGTGAATTAGCTCTTCAAATTATTCCAGTGCAGCAGCTTTACACTATATATTTCTGTGTCTAAGTTGCCAGATCACAACCTATATGCAACTAACATCAGATTTTCCCAAGGGGGATTCTGACATAAAAGTAGAATAAATATTTGCAACACTCCTACTGTCAATCTCACAAAGACGACCTAATACACTACCGATTGAAATATAAAACATTTCTGCAGCACATTTTTATTAAAGAAGGCCGCTTCCGGTAGAGATGGGGTGTGTGAGGCTGACATCCTTTTCCTTATAAGTATTTGCTTTGGCCATCAACCTTCCTCCCCTTACTGACGTACTTCATAGCACACCTCGTCATCTGAGGTCCCCTGGTTCGTGTTAGTTGGCTGACTGGTTTGTGCACAGGCCCCTCCGTTGCCTGTGAGTTCCATGAAGGCGAGACTGGGATTCTCCTGTCTTTGTGTGTCCCAGCACCGGGTATATTGGCCAGATGCAGAGTAATCACTGAAGCCACCCAATTCTGCCCCCTTAATGGTGTGTCCATGCCCTGGGAAAAGGCTGCTGTGGGAGACACTAGAAGAGATGGATTCCCTTGGGGCCCGAAGCAACTTTTTAAGGGGCCACTCCAAAGAGACTCACAAGGGGCGGTGTAATGGCTACATGGGCGGTGGGCCACAGCAGGTAGTATAGTGACAAGGTTGGGGGGAGGTGAGGTGAGGCTGCAGTGGGGAGGCCAGTCCACAAGCTGCGAGGGGAGTGCCTGGATTGGTTGAGGCCTCGGGAACATGATGCACGGCAGTTCTGAAGTGGGTGATCTGGGCAAAACATATACAGAAGCATGGCTTGTAGGAAAAGGATGCCAGCAGCACAGAGGGGTCATAAGACGGGGCCCCAAGTAAAGCAGTGACAATGACACAAAAAACAGTGTGAAAAACAGTAGGCTGATTCATAGGCAAGGCAGGAAGACATGTAAGTTACACAGGACAAAATTGGAAAAAAGAAGAAAAAAGTAACACAACCCATCTACAATGCACAGTCACCACTACCGTGTGGACATTTCGTCCCCAGTCCTTTTTGCTAGTCCACATGCTACGCCAACATTACATCTCAGGGAGTAGTACAGCCGCTTTCCCTGAGCCGGCACACCGTTCACGCACCTCCCCCAGACACGCTCTCCGATGTCCTGCCTCATGTCCGTCCTCACTCTGTTCCTTCCACCTGAAATATCCTCTCCTTTTCCCATTTCCTTGCAACTAAATTCTACCTACTCACCAAAGGTCAGCTCTAATCTTGCACTGGTATAAGTTAAATTATTTATGTCCTTTTAGGGAATGGGTGTCTTCAATGGTGAGTATTAGCTGTATCCTTGGAAAGAAGAAGTGAAGTGCAATAAAATAATTGTAAGCTTTAGAGTGAGAAACATCTGGGTTCACACTAGCAAAAATCACACTGATACAGCATCAGGTGAACTATCCATTCAGTTGCCCTTCTGCCATTAACCCATGGATCAAAGGGCTAATCAGAGTTGATTGGTGGTAAGATTAAATTCTTCGCAGATGGAAGGCGGGGGCTTCTGTGAGGGCTCTTTTGGGTTAACATCTTCCAGTGGACTAGATAAGGCACTGACTCTGGCATTGTTTTAGGTCCAACATTTTCTTTTCTTTTTTAAGACTGTATTTATTTATTTTCAGAGAGAGGGGAGGGAAGGAAGAAAGAGAGGGAGAGAAACATTGATGTGTGGTTGCCTCTTGCAGGCCCCCAACTGGGCACCTGGCCTGCAACCCAGGCATGTGTCCTGACTGGGAATCGAACCAGTGACCCTTTGGTTCACAGGTCAGCACTCAATCCACTGAGCCACATCAGCCAGGACCTAAGTCCAACTCTTCTATACAACACTCCTCATACCCTGAGCAAGGCTGCCGGTACAAGTCACCAGGGCACAGGTGGATATCTGGGCTTGCTGCATCAAATGGTGCTCTATTTGAAGGCAATGAAAGATGAGGACAGCTTCTGGTGTTCACTATCCACCTGAAAGGCCCCCAGAAGTCCTCCAGCTTCTTGGTATATAAACCCTACGGGAGGAGTCAGACATCATTTTGTTCTTGGATGGTGCTCTGGTGCTCCCTTGCTAGCGAGCATACTTCAGGTCTTGGCTGTGGCAGGCCAGAAAGCATCCTGGAGGTCCATAAAACACAGTAGATGCTGGTCAACTGCCAGGGCCCTGATGACATTGCAGGAATAGTGCAGAGGTGCCCAGAAGTAGCAGAGGTAAATGCCATAACTATTCCAAATTCAGACGTTCTCATCCAAGTTCAGTTCTCATTATATGAGAATCTCCCCATGTGGCACATCAAGACAGGTCCTCTTAGAGCAACTGGTGGCAGTTTTGCTGGGCTGTCGGTGTAGGTTATACGAGATGGACAGATTAAGCATCTAGACCAGGGAGAGTGAGGTCACACATTAGGACATGTGGTGACCTGTGAGGGCACACTGGTCGTGATGACAATAATAACAGCAACTAATGTTTCGTAGGCTTCCCGTGGGCCAGGCACTGTTCTATCCCATGGATGGCCTACTGTTATTATTGCCATTTTATAGCTGTAGAAACTGAAGCTCAGAGGTAAAATGCCTTGCAGAGCTCCACACAGTGGGTCAACGCTGGAGGGGGGACCTGAATGCGAGCAGTCTGAACCCAGAGCCTGCCCTCCAAACGGGGCTGGATACCAAGAGGAGCAGGGTCCGGGCAGTGCAGGGTGATGAGTACAGTCTTGAGAACATCCTCTGCTTGACAGCGTTCAGTCAGCGTAAGACAGGTTGGGGAGAGATTACAATGAGAGAAGAAAGACAGGGGCTCAGTCCAGATCACCAAAAATCATGCCCGTTAGCCCTTTGCAATTAGACTTGGAAACTACATGGTACGGCTGGCCATTTTTCCACCTCTAGGTAAGACTAACACCAAGCACAGACCAAATTTCTGCCTCAGTGATGCTAAAATGTTCAGGAAGTCCTGTAATAGAAGCTTACTAATCTGGAAGAAAAGTTTCATTTAACTCTGCTTCTTTCACCAAATACATGGTGAACCACGTCAGCTCCCTGGGATCAAATGTCCATATGTTCCATCTGTCCTGCTGTGACTGCACCTGCAGGAGAAAGCACAGCAATGGCTTTGAGTTGCAGGGGAATTGCTCCCAGCGCAGCTATTACAGGCTCAAGGCAACAGGAATGCCAGAAGGACCAGGTGTCCTCGGCTCTACACTAGAATATGAGCTCACTTGGCTGTGGCATGAGAAGGCCATGGGGCTCACTGTCAGCATGGCATGTCCCTCTGTGACCTCTAGAGAGTTCTGAGGCTTTGAGTTGAGTCATCGAGTCCTGAGAACCCAGACACTGAGCCTGGGAACACCTTCTAAAGCTGTCCAAGAAGGGCTCTATGCTTCCCTAAAATCTGCTGCAACTGAAGGACTGGGTAGGTCCTTGGACACACTAGGGTTTCTAAGAATAACTGCCTGACACTGCCTCCGCATGGCTTCGCGGCATTGGGATCAGTATCCAGGAAAAGATGCATCTGGAAGCCAAGGCAGGTACAAAGAATCAGGTCCAGGTGAGTGGACAGAGAACAGAAGAGAATCCACAGTCCAAAGTTAGTGGCAAATAAGGAATACAGGACAGGTTTCAAGAGCTGATACAGGCAACCAAAGTTGTTGAAACACTGACTATGACTGAGTCCACGGGCAACGAGGCCTGACTGAGGGCACCAAGTCTACTCTAACGAGCATCCATAAACTCCAAGTCATCTTCCCACTATTTCTGAAAAAACTAGTATTGTCTTCCCCCATAAAAGGTAGCTTTGCCCATTCAATGACACAATGACAGATGGAGTTGAGAGTTTTCTTTAGCTTGCGAGTTATAAATATTTAGGATATATGTGTATACCTTTTACACATCCACTCTACATGATATATATACACATATAAATACACACACTCATATATATCAACTGTATTTACAGGTAATGTGCATGCAATATCTAGGAAATAAACATATATATATATATATATAATAAGTATGTAAGGATAAGTATTTAGCTGATAAAGACATAAGAGAGACATAGAAACACAGAGAGATTGAAAGCAACAGAAACACAGAGAAAAAGAGTTAAGAGACTGAAAAAATGAGAGGCTTATAGATCTAGTGTTCTACATGCAGGAAGAGACTGAAGTCTTGTTTGTTTTTTAAGAGGGGTGGTACACTTTGGATTCAGAATGCCATGTCAAGAAAACAATGTCCACATGTCTGGATTATGTTTGGGTTATCTGCACCCTCCGATCTTAGTGCAACAGGATTTGCCAGTGGACCATGTCCACTGGAACAAAGACGTAAAAAGGATGCACATTCCTTCACACACACCATCACACAGTGACCTCCAGGGTCCAAGGGCCACTTCTGTCTATGGCATGTCCATCTCCTGTCATTAGGCTTCCAGGCCTTCAACCATGAAGAGCTGACTAACAGAGAGAAGGAAGACAAGCTTGACACCCTTAGCAAATTAGTAAAAGCCCCTCTGCAGGTATATTTTCTTTAGTACTCCTGTTTTCTGCTGTTATTACCCAAGGCTACACTTGACTACAGGTGAGGTAAGGGCTGCCATGATTAGAATCATAGTGCTTCAGGATGTCACTGTTTGCTGATGTATAGGCAGTACTGGTCACTGTCTTCCTTTGCTAGATACAATGCATTTGGGCAAAGGGTCCTGACCGCTAGCTGATATCCCCACTCAGTGTCAGAGTACTGGGGTGTGCATGCTACTCTTTAGTGTGGGTCACTTGCAATGATAGATGTTGGAGGATGTTAGATTAGATTTTCCTGAAATCCTAGCTTTCATTTGTACAAGTAAATGTCATCTGATGCTTAGCAAAAGCATTCAACTGAAATGAACAAGAATCTTGGGTTTCAGGCAGAATTGACCATTGAGATAATTTGTGTCAGTGGATAAAGGTTGCCAGGACTCTTCCATTTTTTTAAGATGTCTAAGGCTTGGCAAAGAATGCCTTTATGGCCAATGTAGAAATGATCAGTGGAAAAGGGGTCAAAGCACTGCAAGGAAACTTAATTTTCATTTTAATAATTTTAAGGAAATTAATTCATGAGAAAATTAGTTTAAAAGACAAATGAGTTGATTTCCACAAGCTGTCCACAATCATAATAACCCATCACTTTTTAATTCACAATGGTATGCAAAAGTAATCTGATGAAAACTGTCTAACCTTCCTCCCTACAGACGTTTCTCTCTGCCCTCATTTTCACCTCCCATTTATCTTTTCTAACTCACCAAAGTATATAATTATTCATGTAGAGAAAGGATTTGTGACCCCAAGTGTCTTCTGAGAAATCCCATAGGAATACATAGTGGCATGGAATGCCTTTACTTATTAACGTTATTTTTGTAACCCAGAATCAATCTATTCTTTCATTCATTCAGAAAATATGTATTGACTAACTACCATGCCTGGCATTGTCTATGCTAAGAATGCATTAAGGAGTAATTTAAACAGGCTTCCTGTCTTCATGAAACTTACAGTTCACTGGGAGAGACGATACTAATCAAAAATCCCATAAATATGCTCTGGCCAATAGTGGTCCTAATATGCCAAGGTTGCCAGTTCAATCCCCAATCAGGGTACGTACAAGAATCAACCAGTGAATGCATAACTAAGTAGAATAACACACCTCAACCCACCCCTGCCTCCCTCTTTCTCTCCCCTCCTCTTCTTTCCCCCCTCTCTCAAATCAATAAATAATTTTTTTTAAATCACACAAAGTTTTAATTTGGGTAACGGCTATGAGTAAGAATTTCATGATCCTAAAAGCTTCTAGTCAGTGGACTGACCTGGAGATATCAGAGAATACTTCCTTAAGCAAACGACAATTGCAATCTGTATAAAGAGAGCAGAAGGAAGCATCAAGCTATAAGTAAAGAGACTGGGGAAAAGGGAACTGGACGTGGAAAGACCTTGTGGCAGCGGGGAATATGATGCATTCCAGAAATTAAAAGTAACCCAGGAACTGTGTTAGTCACTAGGCAAATGCAAATCAACACCATAATGAGATACCACTTCATAACTATTAATATGGCTATAACATAAAAAGATGGACAATAACAAGTTGGGAAAGATATAGAAAAATTAGAACCTTCACACATTGCTGGTGAAAAGTAAACCAGCATGACAACTTTAGAAAACAGTCTGGCAGATCCTCAGAAATTGAAACATAGAATTACCATATGACTAAGCCATTCAATCCCTAGGTATGTACCCAAGAGAATATGTTCACACAAAAATGTGTACATGAATGTTCATAGAAGTAGTATTGATAACAGTCAAAAAGTGGAAATGACCCAAATGCCCACCAACTGATGAATGGATAAATAAAATGTGCTATATCCATAAAATGTGGCATAAAAAGGAATGAAGTACTAATACATGGATGAACCTTGAAGACACATGCGAGTGAAAGAAAGTCAAACACAAAAGTCTGCATTCTGTTTATAAGGTTCCATTCATAGGAAATGTCAAAACAGGCAGATCCATAGAGGCAGAATACAGATTAGTGACTGCAGAGGCGGGGGGGAGAGGGAAGTGGAGAGTGAGGGCTAAAGGGTCCCTCATGGCGTGATGAGAACCACCTGGAATGAGATAGTGGTGATGGTTGCATAACCTTGAAAATACACTAAAAAGTCTAAACTGTACACATCAGAAGACTGAATTTTATAGTATGCTATACCATAAAAAGTGAGTCCCAAAAAGGGTAAATTGTATCTTAATTTTTTTAAGGAAATCAGGATGTGAGAAGTAAAGAGGGTTATGGGTAGTGTAATGTAAAATGAAGCTGAAAGGAAAGACAGGACCCTGATCTCACAGGGCCTTTGTGACTCAAGGATTTGGTCTTTGTTCTAAGAGTAATGGAGTCTTTTAAGAGAAAGGAAGATACTATCAGATTTCTGATAAGAACCATCACTCTATATTGTGGATAATAGATTGGATAGGGCAAGAGCAGATCCTACAAGGCCAGATAAGCCTTTGTAGGATTCCAGGTGTGAAAGGTTGGTAACATGGACCAAATTAGGGGGAATGGAGAGGGAGAGAAATAGGTGGATTTAAGATTCTCAGTAAATAGCATCTCTATGATTTGATGAGTGTGATGGGGGGCGAGTTCAGGTTTCTAATCTGCATTACAGAATTAATTCTAATACCATTTCCTGAGAAAATGAACGCTGTGAGAGGACTGGGCAAAGGCAAGAAGGCAATGATCTCGACTGAACACTGAGTCACAAGTCCTTTCGGACATCCAATTAGAGATGTCAAGTAAGCTGGCAGGTATCCAGAGCTGAGGCCGAGAGAAGAGATGTAGACGGAGCTCGACATCTGGGGACATCTCCATGAGGTAGTCATTAAAGCTTCAGGTATGGGTCAGAGATGAGGAGAATAAGGACAGAAAAGAGGAGGAGCCTTAGAGCCAAACCTTGGGGGAATCTAACATCAATGACCAAACAGAAGGCAATGAACCAGCAAAGGGAACAGAAGGAGCGTCCAGACAGGTTAAAGGGGAAACAAGAGTGTGATGTCATAGAGGTAAAGGAAAAAATCGCTTCACAAAAGATGTGATAGGTAGTATTCTCTACATGTCGGTCTGGTTCCTTGGGGAAATGCCCTGTGGCGGGGGGGGAGCGGAAGCAGTGACTCTGTAGTCAAATCCAATGTGACATACTGGATGAAGCCAAGTTAAATAATTTTCTTTACTGCAGGAATCCTCAGGTTGTTTTAGCCTGTTGATATATATTGCGGATCTCCTATGGTACACAATATATGCCTTGTATGGTGTACAACCCTTCCTTGAGCGGGAACTCCTGCTAATGTGGTTTGAGACACTGTTTGGAGAACACTCTAGGAGGCGATGTGGAAGCGCAGTTATCACTCCACCCTCCTTGGAGTAAGCACCATCCTCCTGGTCATTTGAAATGATTTGAAATGAAGGTCATTTGTCCTTTTGCTCTCCCTTTGTCCTCCATAACACCAGCACATAAACTTATTCAGATACATCAGACTTGACTAAATATTTTAAGTAACTAAAATTAATAAAACATAGGGGGTGGAGAAAACAGAGGGTGAATTGAGGGACATAAAATTTCATGTGACTTTTCTCACATTCAAAGGTAGAGCATCCGATAAAATGCTTTACGGTGGGAAGGGGGTCCTCGTGGTCACAGCACCCCAGCTCTTACCCTTGCTCCTCCACACTGACAACCCTGCCTCTCTGATGGGGCACCTCTGCAGTGACAGCCTCTTTCTATCCTCAGCAAATGTTTCTTCTTGCCTTCTAGAGGGGATCTCACTTCAAGCATCTTTCCTCTGTACCCCAGCAACGCTTTTCCCTGAGCCCAAAGTTTTCAGTCTAGAATAACATTCCCAGGACTGCAGGAAACAGAATGGGTAGCATCTGACACATCGGGCCCTAAAAACCAGTGTGGAGCTGGGGTGGAGGTGTGCAGCTAGACCTTGAAGGCTCAGAGATCACAAAGCAGTCCAGAGTGGGCCTAAGCATTGTCTAAGGAGGTCTCTTTTGGTATCAAATCTATCATACAACTACTTGGTAGATAGCTATTAAATACACACACAGACATTTCCCAAGGACTAACAGTAATTCTCACAGGCAATATAACTAGTTAGGAGAAAAAAATATTTTCCTAACTTTTTCCACACCTTGCAGTAGCAACCATCTCACAATGGAATTTTTAGTTTACATTTTTATAAATAATGCTTCTTTTTAGTTCTTTTCTTTTTTTCTTTGCAACCCAGCCTGTTTAAATCATTGCACCCCAGCCTGTTATGCATCATTGAGTTTTCTCTTAAGAGATCTCTGAAATTTTAGAACTTCTTCAAAGGTAACAATGAGCTCTATGTGCCATTTTCAAGATTTTTAAATGTCTAAAAAGTATTATATACTTGGTCACCATAAGGGAGTCTATCATATCTACAGGTTTCTTTGATTTGGGTAAGAATTATAGCAATGCAGTGTTTAATGTATATTACTCTCATTCATCACAATGGTCAACTGTTGGCTATAACTGTCATTGCTTTATTAAAATGAAAAAAATCATAATTCCTTAATAAAAACAATTTACTGCAGAAAATCTTTCAAAATTTGTAAATCACGAGGCAGTTGTGTGAAAGGACTTTTGCTACTGACCACGTTGGAAACCACTACTTCTATGGTTTCACTGGGGTCCTCTACCCACGAAACAATGTGTGAAACAAAATAGCTGCTCCCTGGCTCGGTAGTCATATAAGCGGGTGGTCTTCTGCCGACAAATCTCTGCTTTGTTTTCAGTGTTTGTGTTGACAGTCATAAACATTTCTTCCCTTGCATCTACAAGGTTATAATTATTAGGTGTTCCAATTAAAGCCATCTAAGAACTCATCTATTGTTGCATGATTTTGAAAACATGCTGTTTCTATGACCATTATATCATTAATCAGCTAATTACCATCATTGGAAAAAATATGTGCCCAAGAAGTTTTAAAAACATCTTCTGAAAACAAAGTAATTCAAACCCTTAAAATGTGTAGGTTATTTGCAGACAAGATGCATTTTTACGTGTAATTGCTCAGCTCCAAGCAACGGCAAAAATAAGCACAGGACCCCACAGGAACCGTGCCACCTTGTTGACTTCTGATGTTTTTGTGACATTCCCTCCAAGCTCAGCACAAGGTATGTGTCTGTCAGCAATGGTCAGCTAGAGGATTAGCTGACACAGCTCTTCACTCTATGGGTCACTGGCAGAACAGACAGGTTCAAATATACAAGATGTTGGCTCTAGCTCTTCCTGAATGCCTTTCCTACTTCATTAAGCTTTGAGCATAGCTTTTTGTGTAGGAAAATAACACACATTGGCACTCAAAAATATAAATCCACTGCTTAAATGCAACAGATCTGTGTAGGAATGACAGAGACTGATTTTCAAGACAGGGTTTTATAAGTCTAAGAGATTTCATCTATGGTTTATTTTGAACTGTGTTTCATCCATACAGTCATATAGTTATGACACAGTAATAGACCCACATGTGGTCAAAATATCTGTTCTCCTTACCTAAATCACACCCATGCATGCACATGATATCAACCACAATTCACCAAAACAAATTATGACCAATAAAACATATTTAGCATTTTCTCCATACATCTTGTAAGAAAAGTGTTTGATTTAGTACCGTGGCATTAAATTACTCCTGGAATCATTAGGGAAGACCAGAAAGTAGAAAGAGGACAAAAGATGCATGACTTGGAATAAAATGAGACAATCCAAAGGCTAATATTAAATGAAAATTCTTATTGATGTAATTAACAGTCTTCCTTCCATAGACAGACTATTAAATATGAGACTCTCCTAAGTTCTGGGAGACCAGAAACCCCATCTCCCTGTTTATCACTTCATCCTGAGTGCCTGGAACTTAGTAGGTACTTATAAATATTTGTTGACAAATAAGAGAAGTTTGAAAGAATCTTAGAAAATCTCCAGACAAACATTTCATTTCACAGAGGGGGAAACTGAAACCTAGAGAAGTAAAATAATTTTCCAAAGTCACAGTATCTGGCAATCTAACCCCGGTGCTTCCACAACATCTCGCGAGAGTTTCTCGGAGGAGGGCTTTGTTCTCCACCCTCAAAGGAAGGGAGTTACTCTTTTACTCCACGATTCTATTTCCTGTGGAAGCTAGAGTTAAAAGTAGCCACCCCCAGTCTGAGATGTGCTTTAATTTTATTCCACATTCCTGTAGTATCAGAATAGTTTGTCAGGAAGACTCTTTTCCACTCAGATTTCTCCAATGTATGATCCTCTTGAAGTGATAATATTTGCTAATGAAAGCTAAGAGAGGGGCTCAAAGTAATCCTGCCAACCCAAAATAAAAGAAAATGTTGTGAAGATGGAGGATTTTTAAAAGTAATTTTGGTGACATAGAAAGTATAATTGAAAGCCAAAGGTATATTTAGACGGAAAAGATCCTATCCCAATGCCTAGTTTCCACGGTGTTGAAATGTAAGCTAAAATCCTTATATAAAGGGAGGCATTTCCTTTCTCATTTTGAATATGTTTGAGTGGCAGTGGTAGAAGATGTTGTCATCAGACAAAATAGAAGAATATTACCATTTGTACATGGTTTCGTAGTGGGAGGATAATATTTTATAAACCCAAAATTGAATGTTAGGGACATAAACCAATGTATAAATTCTCCAGGGCTACAAGAATGGATTTAACAACAAGCTACTGTGTTAAAGCCAAAATAGATATATGTTCACAAACCTATGGAGCTGGACTTCAGCCTTTTAGGACAATGCAAGTCAGACCTCAAGGCAGAATGCTTGTCCTCCTATCATTATGAAGCATCCAGCTGCCTGTGGCCCTAGATGAGCCCTATTCAGACCAAGTAAAACACACACCCTGAGCTCTGGGACCATACAATCAAACAAAGCTCTAATACAACTGAACCAAGTGGCATAGGAATAATTAGATACACATAAACCAAAGAAATTACCATATATGTCCCCATTAATTCCATTTACGCGCAACCTAAGCATGTTTCACAGGGAAATAGGAGAAAGGAGAGAAGTCATGGGATTTATTTATGTGGACAGCTTGATGCCTGAAAGAACGTGTGACCCATTGCAAGAGTATTCAGGATGACATCATGACAGAACTGGGCATTCCAGAAGACCCTGGCTGCAGGGTAATTTGATGAGCACATGAGGTGAAGGTAGTATAAACAGGAAACAGCAGCCTAGGAGACCACTCAGGGGTGAGATTGAGATGATTCGACAAGGTACTGGGTAAATATGTTTGAGAGGCCTGAGGGTGTGAGGAAAAAGTAGAGCCCGCCATCCATAGAAAGGACAATGGTCTCCTGAGAGAGGGGTTTGGTCCCAGCCCTGCAGAGAACATCTACTGAACTTCTAGTTTACCTGTTGATGCATTTGAGAAGGCAGGAGTAATTTTCACTTTGATAAGCTTGGTCCCCGCCCAGGCTATAAGCACTTTGGCAGTAAGAACAATAATCTCTTGTTTCATTTTAATTTAAATATATTAGCAGGGGAAAGGAAGCAAAATGGGAAACGCAGACACGTGGCCAGACCTGGGAGGCTAGGAAAATCCAACAGCCAGGCTCAGGGAGTTGCAAGATCTAAACTGGAAGGTCTCCTCAGGGCCAAGGAAGCAACAGCAGTCAGATCATTGTCATCCTCAGGAGTCCCTGGTCCCTTAACCTGATGATTAGTTGTCACGGAGTTGTAATCAAATATATCTCTAAAGAAATTTTGCTTTCTCCAATAATGTTTGCAAAACACCCTTCAAAAGACACTTACCATTCTAGAAATGACTGAGCTTCCTTTTCACAAGGCTCTGGAAATGCCTGTTCTGGCTCAGCAGAAGGCTCTCTGTGATCTTCCCAGTGTGTGCTCTGCGTGTTATCACGTGGGAAGGTATCACATGTGTCTCCCTCCCCGCCTCCCATAACACTATGGCTGTAGATTCCATAGCACTGCCTCTGCATGGCCTCCACTCCCACCACCAGCAAACTCGGTGGCCCCATAAAAGCTCATCGGCCTATAAGCACATAATCTTAGTTATTTTTCCTTAAGTATGATCATGCATATTATCACATATACATTATAAAAACTAGATATTGATGAAATTTTTTAATGGCTGAATTACTTTCTTTCCCCTCAGTTTACTGCTAGTGGAAAAATATATTTCCATTAAAACCTATCTGGATAGCTGAAGGGTACTCTATTTTAAGCAAAAGAAAGTGAGTTCAGGAACTAGAAAACAGGACAAACATGGATTATTTTTAATGAACTCAGAGCTAAAACAAGTGTTTGATGCTTAAGATTCTAGATGTCAAACTATTTTTTTCCAGCCCTAAATTAATTTTTTTCTAGAACCAAATTTTAGAAAGAGACGACTTTGCTGTACATCTTTACTTCACTGGGGCCTAGTTATATCATAGCACACTGTGAACCGGTATGTACTTAGCAAACACTTAATGAGCATAATATAAGGTGAAACAACAGGGTTTTGGAAACCACAGTCAGTAGAAGCAAAAACCTGGCTCTATATTAAAGTTTAAAAGAACATGGCAATTGTTTCTGTGCAGGAGGGTTGCGTGTGAATAATTTGGCTTGGATGAGAACTATAGCAATTCAGTGTTGAATATATATTGTTCATATTCATCACAACGGTTAACTGGTAACAACACTTGTCTTCCTTGTTCAAGTGAAAAAACTCATAATTACTTAATAAATACAAGTCTACATTTTACTTAGATAATTTGCTCACAGTCCTCACCTTGACTCTCCCACTTAATGTAATACACATACCAATCCTTGCCTTGACCCTTCCACTTAACATAATACATATACCAACTTTCAATTTCAAGAACAGCAGATTAACAGAAAGATTAGCCTAAGTACTAGGGTAATGTTCAAAGTAAATTAAAATATCAAATTACAAAATACAGTAATACCCACTAACGAGTTTATTCCCTCTTAGAGTCTTAATTGCACCATTCTTGATTTCCCAGCTAATTAACCAGTTGCCACTACAAAGAGAATTTTCCTGTCTTCTTAATTAAATCAAATGTTGAAAGTCTCTTGGATTACATCAGTGACTCTCAAACTTGACTAAGCAACAGAATCAGCTGGTAAGTTGGTTAAAACACGGATGGTTGGGCCTGACCTCCCAGTATTTCTGATTCGGTCAGTCTGAAGTCGTGTCTCTAACAAGTTCTCCGTTGATGCTGATGCTGGTCCAGGGGACGGCTCTCTGAGAAGCACTGGTTTAGAGGACAGAGTTGTCGACTATTACCTTTAACGGGCAGAAGAAACTTCACCTCCCAAAACTACCAGGATATATGGTTTTTCCATAAATATTTCACTAGTGTTGCTATTGGCATCTTCAGCCAAAGGCTGGTAGATCAGAGGCAAGCAACTAGTGAATCTGCTGAGTGATCGGGGTAAGGGGCGGAGGGGAGCAGGACTGGTAAATCCAATGGAGTAGAGAAAGGAATCTAAGAGAAACTGACAGGATCAAGTCAACACTATAACTTAAGCTGCCCCAACTCTGAACTCCTTTGGAAAATCTGACAGCTAAAGACCAAATATGAACAATACCTTACTTTGAGTACCTGAAATACCTGATTCTGTCAAGACGCGGGTTGAGTGTGGGAGTGCAGGAGCTGTGAGGCAGTGAGGAATGGGAGTCAAGTCTGGGGGACAACTCCTAGAAAACAGGGTGGAAAGAGTGTGAATACCAAACCGAGACCAAATTGTTCCAAGAATTTCATTAGAATTAATAAAGAAAGGTAGCTTCTCCAGGTATTACAGGTAGTTATGATATAATGTTGGGAAAAGATGGAAAATTCTCAATATCCAAAAGTACCTTTATCACCTAGGAAACTTCAAAAAAAACAATGTCTAAGCCTCACTCCAGACCTTAAGTAGAATCCCTAGTGATGAAGCCTGAATATAAATGTTTCTTAAATCTCCCAGGTCATTCTGGTTGGTAGAGGATTGAAAAATCACTGGGATTAGAATAACAATATGGCATATTTAAGTTAGTTTAAGGAACCAAAGCAGGAAAACTGAAGCAAGAGAAAGATGGAAACAAAGCCAAATATATCAATAATTGAAAAATAAAAACTTCAGTAAACTAAACAGTTTAAAAAATATATTAACATAGTGGAAAAAATATAAAGATCAAAATATATGCTGTTTATAAGAAAGGCACTAAAAATAAAGTAGAAATCTATTATTCCTGGAAGACAGAAATCAGCAGTTGCTATGTTATCAGCCAAAAGAGAATCTGACAAGCATAATTAGAGATCAGAGGTTACCACAAAATGATAAAATGCTCAATTGCTCAGAGTAATATAGCAATTTTAAGCTTACATGCACCCAATAAAATAGCTTCGAAATATATACAGCAGTTATTTGATAGAACTACATGGAGAAATTAACAAATCCATGCCATATTCACAAGTAATTGCTAGTTCAAGAGATTCTATTTTTAAAAAGACTGCCCCATGCAAATGGTCAGTATAATTAGCTGGCCTGGAGAGGATAAGCTTAAACTGGCTCACTATCATCCAGTGGTATAATATTTCAGAGAAGTAGCATATATTTCTTTTAGTATTGATACAGAGTGCCAAACATATCCCAAATTTGGATGAAAATTTAAAATATGAATAATATACTCCATCTTTTATCTAAATATCTTGAGTGAAAGGTAGTTTGCAGCAGCAGTTTGGATTTCTAACCAGGAATGCTGCCATAGCATCTTAACTGTACTCCCCACAGACCTTATTCTTGATCTGATATCATTCAGGTCTTCTGACAGCACTCTGTTTTCTTTCATAACACTTTTTATAATATTGCTCACAATTTATAATGGTATTCATAACACTATTTATAATTGTATGTTGATTTCTATGCTCATTTCTCTCTCTCTCTCTCTCTATCTTTCTCTCTCTCTCTCTCTCTCTCTCTCTCCATATATATATATCTCATAAAATGTAAGCTCCATGAGAACAAGGACCAAGTCTATTTTTTTTAATAGCATATACCTAGCACTTCACAGAGTGTCTGACAAAAGGCAACTAATGTTTGTTACATTCAGAGCATTCAGAGTAAGTGAAAGACTAAGAAGCTCAGCCCATGCTAGCTAACTCAACAGTTTACATTGCACCAGGAAACAGTCATCAACTCAATCAAATTTTGTTTCAAAACCATGAAGCAAAATAACTGCACCATCAACTCAGTAATAGACAAAGGAAAAACACATTTCCCATTTCTTATTCTCTGCCAGGTTAAAATACACATTTGAAGCACATTAGAATGAAAACACTGAGACACCTTCAACTGCCACAGCAGGAGAGAGCCCTGGAGAGGATAGGGATATTGTATTTTAGCAAAGCTATAACCCACTCTTTGACTCAAACTTAGTCCTTCAAAAAGGAACAGGTCTTAGTGAGTAGGCAAGTTAATTTATAAGCTTTGTTGTAGCAACCAAACAGAGTGACAAGATAACTACTGAGAAATTTTTTTAATTTTATTCTTTCTTGCTCCTGGGGGAAGTATACATATTTTTTAAATATATAAGGAGGAAATATGAAAGAAAAGGAAAATCAAGACAGCCTTGAACAAGATGAAGTCAACTGAGTTACATAAAGACAGAGTAAAATGAATTGTATACCAGCTCCCTTGGGAAGCTCTGAAACAGATGGATTGGTTTCATACACTGTTCTTGGTTGGGAAAAGTCTTCCAAACTGGGTAATTTATACAGAAAAAGATAGTTACTCTTCCATTCAAAAACAAAAAAGCATCACATTGATATATGGTAATGTTCCTTAAGTAATCATTACATACAAGAAAGGCTAAAAGACAGGATGAGCATAAAATTATAAGGGGGATGAAATCTCAAGTATTATTCTTTAATTTTTCTGCTGGGAGCTACTTACAAAAATGACATTTAAATATATAAGATATAAAATAGTGCCCTGGGTATCTCTATATTGCTCTTATAATTTTAGTTAACACACTATAATAAGACACAAAATGTCAGTAATGGACATAGAATTTACTGATCTCATAAACTCATTACTTCTTTTAAAAGATTTTATTTATTTATTTTTAGAGAGAGGGAAAGAATGGGAGAGAAACATCGATTGATTGCCTCTCACGCACCCCCACAAGGGGCCAAACCTGCAACCCAGGAAGCCCTGACTGGGAACTGAACCAGTGACCTTTCACTTTGCAGGATGACACCCAACCAACCGAGGCACACCAGTCAGAGCTGATCTCATTACTTACTGAAACAATTTTTACCCTCTTGTTCACTTTCATTTATATATGTTTATTTGTTCACTTCATGTTCAAAACTGAACATGTCAACTTCCCTTTTAAAACCAGTTCTTTACTTGGAATTTCTGTGTCACGGTTCATTTTTCAAGTTTAGAAATATAGGGACCATTTTTCATCTGTCCTAGTTGCATGTTGAATATGTGTTTGTGCGTATGTATGATGAATCCTATAAAATCTATCTATACCATTTATTCAGTGATTCTGTTCTGCTAGAGAAAAATCAGAAATAAGAAATGACGATTTGAACAAAGACATTTTGAGCAGTATTATATATAATAGTAAAAATTTATAGACAATCTCTGGCACATATATCCATCAGTGGCAAATGAACAGATTGTTATATCCATAAAAGGAAATGCTTTCATTTCTGCAAAGAATATTTAATATGTGAAAGTACTTATTAAATATATTGATTGATATATTGAAAAGACTGAAAATATATATAATAAAATATTAACTTTTTACATTTCTATATTTACAGATTTCCACTAAGAAAATGCATTTTTTTAATAAAGGGGAAAAGAAGTTATTAGGAAGGAAGGGAATGAGAATGAGAGAGGGGGAAAGGAGAAGGAGAGAAAGCAGGGAGAATTTCTTAGGTTTATTCCTTCCTCTCTATTGTCACTGGAACCACTGAAGTACCTGGTCATGGCACCTCTGGATTGCTGTATGGTTCTAGCATCTCTTCCTCCCATCCCTCCACCTACTGTTTCCAGATTGCTCTTCCTCTGATCAAAAACTCCAAAGAGTCCAAACTTCTCTGCCAAGAATGGAATGAAATTCATGTCTTCATATTCTGGTAGTAGAAACACATATTGGCACAAATTTTCAGCAAAGTAATTTAACAAAATATAGCAATAGCTTTTAAAATACGTATTTTAGACCAAGATGTGTCCTTTCTAATTTCTCCTATGGAGAAAAAAACATATTATTTTTAAATCATTCTCAGGGTAGTGTTACATATTAGAAGAGAAAAAAAATACGGCAACCAAAAAGTCCAATATTAGAAACTTAGTAACTTACAAGATCACAAAATGTGGTATGATGTGGTCATCAGACATCATGGTTCCAAAAAATAAGTAGTGGTATGCAAAAATGCTTATAGTTTTAAAAGCAAGTTATAAAAGTGTATCTATGTTTTAATTTGAAAAGTAAATATTTGCATAAGGAAAAAAGCTAGAAAGAAGTAGAGCAAAGTAGTTATCTCTGGGTGGTAGAATCATTGGCTATTATTCTTTTCTTTCCTTTTTTTATATCTATGTTCCAATTTGAAGAGGTAGATCTATTCAGTTAACCTTGCCTTGTATGGCCCAAACCTTCAGTCAGATGGTCTCCTCTTGTCCCTCCAATGATCCTTTCCTCCTCCACGCCTTTGCTTACCCTCCTACCTGGAGTCCCCATCTCCCCTTCCTCCAAGAGCGAGTTTCAATCTCTCTATTTCTATCAGGGTTTCCCTGGATATAGTGTTCTTTAGCCATCACTTCTTTCTCTGGACCTCTGTCATTCCTTGGTTGGTGGCATTATATGCCACTTATCAAGGGCGTGGATTATCTCCTTTAATCCCCAAAGCTCCCTGGGAGGCTTACATTATTGTAACCATTTCGTGGATGAGGATACTGTGTGATGCAGAGCAATTACGTAACTTGTACCAGGGCACCGTTTCATTACTCTTTAATTATTTCATGTCTTTACATGCTTTGTCTCTTGACCAAGATTATAAGCACCGTGTGTTCAAGGATCTCATTTTATGCAACAGTACCTGACTTATCTGGTATCCAAGAAGTAGTTTTTGCCACAATTGTACTTTCCAAACAATCGTTTGCTTTAATTATCGAACAGCATTTTGTGCCAACCATGTTTAGTCATTTTAACAATTCCCTGCCTTCTTAAACTGAATATTGTGAGCACAGTTAACTTTTTCTCTAACATATTATCAGTATGAATACTGCTTATTACACAGTACTGTAACATAGTGACACTCTCAGGGAATATTGGGAAAGAGAATTTGCCCTCATACCAAACATCAGCCATAGAATCCTAGTGTGTCTTACATTAAGTACTACCAGTTGAGAGGCATGTATCTAATGCCTTGTGGGTAGCATGGTCCCTGAGTCCCTGCGTATCAACGTCTTTTCTTTTTCCTCTGTGAAGGAGGCTATGTTGGCCAGGTATTGGAGCTTCTCCCTTCATTGGACAAAGGGTGAGACAGTTCATAAGGGCCTGTTTTAGGTGGTAACAGTGACCACACAAAACCTCTGTCCTCATGATGTTCATATTCTAGTGGGAAGATACAATAAGCAAACACACAGTAAAGCACATAATGATAAGTGCTATATAGGAAATAAAGCAGAGAAAGGACAGGGTGGGGGTTGTTATTTTATTAAAATACAGGGAGTTAAAAAGGGCTTCCTTGATAAGACAATAATCAAACAAAGACCTAAAGGTGGGGAGGGAGCCCTATGGGAGTCAGGTGAAGTGAATCCCAGGGCTAAAGCAAGGAAGCCATGTGACTGGCAAGGTGTGAATGAGGGGAGAAGGGTCTTAGATGAAGTGAGAGAAGAAAGGAGACCTGTTGAAAT
Organism: Mormoops blainvillei; assembly: GCA_004026545.1. Lineage (NCBI taxonomy): Eukaryota > Metazoa > Chordata > Mammalia > Chiroptera > Mormoopidae > Mormoops > Mormoops blainvillei. Next base: position 282,615 of record PVJD01000817.1, read on the forward strand.
GAGAACCACAAAGGAATTTAAGCATAGAAGCGATGAGATCTGACCAGCCCTTTAGAAAGGTCATTCTGGCTGTTGTGTGGAGAACAGACCCATAAGCAGATTCTTGTAGTAACCCAGGTGAGAGATCTGGGAGGCCGGGACCCGTATTTGGAACAAAGATTCACAGGTGTGTTTGTTTCCTCTCATCTGAATTAGATTATAATAATTTTATCTCAGTCTTCTACAGATGCTATATCCCACTGTCTTTGGCTTCCATGTTTCAAATGAAAAGAACAAAGGCAATCTAACTCTTTTTACTTTTTTGCTTAACTGTCATTTCCATTTGGAAGATTGTAAGACTCTCCTGTTTATCCTTGAACTAAGATTCCTAATGAAGCAGACAAAAGACACATTAAGTGGGGTACCAAAGGAAAGAGTTGGGTTATCAAAGCTCAGAAAAACACAAAGTTGGGGACAAGAACTATTGGAAGCCCTGGGCCTGAGCACATAGACAAATGGATAGGGGCAGAAAGGTAGTTCGAAGAAAGTCTTTCCCAGGGCCTTCCTTACCTGGCTGCAGGGTGGCTGCCCTTCCCCCCACCATCCTCAGCTCAAACCAATTAACCTTAGATCACAGCCTCCAAGTGGCCTGACATCATGTGTCCTCTGCTTTTACTATCATTTTCCTTGGCAAAAAAAAAAAAAAAAAGTACATGGTCAGAATTAGATTTGGAGATAATTTCATTGGCCACATATGTTGTCAATATTTAATTCCAATATATCTGCTTTCATCCCTATTCATAAGTATCTGTTCTAGATACTTACTTAGTACTTAGATACATGTAAGTATCTAGTCACATATATCTATGGCCCTGAAAGAAATTGGATATATTTATTCAAGTGTATAAATAGAAACTCTGCTTTATTTAGATGCATTTCTTGATTTTTTAAAAATTCCGTATTTGGCTAAAAGCTGAGCTCATGTCTATAAAAAGTTAGTCTCCTTTTCCATGTAGGCAGGGAAGAGGCTTGAAGAAAGTATTTATGCCTCACGCTGTTTTGTGGGGACAGAGGAGGGGATGAACAGGGAAGCCTGACTGAATGCAAAGTAAGTGAGACAAAGTTCCTTTGCCTACGGTGGAGGGCGAGTGAGAACACAGACTCCAGGAACAATGGCAAAAAATAAGCAGGTATCTAATGGGAGATCACTGCAGGAAAGCAAATGATAACATTTGGTAGTGATCCACAGGAAGAGAGAAGTGCAATAAAGACAAATAACTTATTTTATTGTGTGTCCTTCCCGCCTCTGTCTCCTCAGCTATTGGTAACTGTCTTGCTTTCACTCTTTCCCTGTCACCCACAATCACCACATTTTCTCTCTCATTCATTCTATGAACATCTTCATCAGCTATTTCTGTGTTTTCAGAGGAAGAAACAGTTCGATGTAGGCAATGTACAGCCTAGAAGATACATGTGCAACCGTGGATGAAGCTAACTGGCCAAGGGACACCAGGAAAGACACAAAGACCTAGAAAACTAAGTGGGCAAGATGCCCAGTCAGTGGACAGAAGACAAAGATGAACAAAATCCAAAGAGCCACCTGGAGAACAGATGGGGACCGGGACCAGAAGGCTCTTCCCAAATCCAACGGAAAACAGGAAGGCTGTCCAAAGAGTTGGGGGGCAGAGAGAGTAAGCAAAGCAGAGGGAATCATGACCGATGAGCTAAAGTAGGCCCAGGCACAACGGGGGTTTCCATTAAATGTTTATAATTTGCTCAGCTGGTTCTAGTGGGGAATCTCAAAGGACACCACCATTTTCAACTTTAAAAGACCCTTCTTCCTCAATGGGTGCATTTGTTTTTAAAAATACAGATCTGTTAAAATATTCATGGTGGAGCGTTTTCGATGGTAAAAGGGTATCCCAGGGGATATCTTCTGGTGCTGCCTTGTCACCTTGTGAGGAACTTTCTTCCTCACTTCATTCTTCATTAGGTTGGAATTGGGATAAAAGAGCAGAATGGGTCATAAGGTCCTGTTCCAAGTAATTAGAGAGTTTCTTCTTTTATCTAAATGTGCCTTGTTAAAGTATATCAGTGTCAGCCAGGTTAATTGGAACTTTAATACATAATTGATGTTAATTTATGGCCCTTTTTGTTCCAGGATGCTACTGCAGACCTTAAAGTCAGGATACAGTTTTCTTGTTATTAATTATATACAGAAAGCCAATATCCCCTTTGAGAAGAGAGCCATGTCATCTCTAGCTTATTAAAGATACAGTGTGTCAGCCATAGGTCACTTTTACTAAATCCTCCCTAAATTCCATATTACTCTATAATAACATAATACACTAATCACCGTAAGTGAAATTTGAATTTTCAGTTCAGGCTCATGCATACTGTATTTTAAAATGTTTAACACACAGTGTTAAAAATGTATTCTATTTCTTCGGACTCCTTGTATTCCACAAGGCCACAAAATCCTAGTTTCATTTTGGAAATCAGTATACCACCTAGAACCAAAAATGCTTCCATAAACATAAGCAATAATACTGCCGTAACTGAGGCTGCCATGAATAAAAATACCAGATGAAGACTATGAAATTTTGATTTTCCCATAGAGTTTCCCTTGCAATTCTGATTATTATTAATCACTGTTTTCGGGACAGAGGCAGAAAAATGGTGTCTCAAATCCAATAAAAAGCTCTGTGTTCTAAATTTCTTCCACTGTGAGAACTAACACCGACTTAAGAATTCAGTAGGCAAAAGTACAAAATCATACAAGAATTGGAAGTCACATAAGCTCATATATTGCCCAAAGTGCCTTAATCAAAACATCAAACTAGAAATTGAGAGAAGGGCTGCATACTTAGATTTGTTGATGGTTAAAAGATGCTGAATTTGACAATTTCACTTAGTGACTATACCATTTCAAAGAGTAAGAAAAATGGATGACTTTATATAAATCTAATGCACTGGATTTTTTTATATGTCACCCTGTTTTGTTCAACTTAACATTAGCACTATGTGATCAGATATGACACAATGTGAGAAACAGCAGGGGTGTATAACAATAGAACATGACACAACATGATGTGTCAAGTTTCTTTTGAACCTTTCTTGGGATCCAATATCAGCCAAAAGGGGGTCATTTTAATCATCAGATGATTAATTAATTAGATAGTTAATTGTCAGAGGTAGAGGAATCCAAAGACAATGTAGTTCTGCACATGCATGTTTGTACACAGAGAGAAACGTGACTTTTTTAAATGTACTGACTAAATGAAAAGATACTAAAGTTTATGGATTTGAATTATTTCTTATTCAAGTAACATTGATGAATAGCTACTATGTATTATGTCAAATGCTCTGTGAAGCATGTTGGGAAGTAGAAACTCTTTGCTGCTCTCAAAAGGTCAATATTCAAATTGAAAACACAATGCATTCCTAGAAACAACCTGGACATTTAGATAGTGCTTAATAATTTTTTTTTTTTTTTAGTTAACAACAAAGGAACAACTTCTAAGACAATGAGTAAAAATATGAACTATATGATATATACCATAGTTCTTTGCCACCACTTGCTTTTTAGGGGAAGCCACCATATTACCAGGAACGAGGACAACTGGCAGAGTAAAGGGGTTTTTTTAAAACATAGTAGTGAAACCGCAGTGTCAGGCACTCTACGAGTTAGGTATAAACCTGTAAAAAACCAAGATCCTACTTAAAATTTTAAAAGAATCGGTGTTTTACAATTATTGTCTACTTTTTATTTCTCAACTAAAAGCAGGGATTAAGGACATGACAAATACTCAGTTTCACATTTTTATCTAATGATGGGACACCTCAATCCTCATCTCTCCTGCTTCCAGGAAGAGCTGGAGACTCAGAACCCTAACGTTAGAAAGAAACTGTTGATATTTTGAGTTCCTTTATACATATTTAGGCAGTTCTTTTTAAACAATCAGCAATTAATGCATCATACAGAATTATTGACAAATAGATTTCTTAAGCATTTGTTTGTTTAATTTGTTTGCCTAAGATTCTGTCCTATACAAAACAAAACGTTAATGATCTGCAATCTAAGATGTAAAGTACTTGTCATTATTCTAAATTAATGAGGAGCTTTTTGTTTGATGCCTTTCCCTTCCCAACATTTATAATTAGCTCCATTGACCTTTCTGGGCCTCAGTCTCTTCATCTGCAAAATGAGGCCGCACTGCCCACTCAGTCCAGTGATTGTCAACAACTTCTCTAAATCGTGTGTGCTGTTTTTAACCATTCTATGTTAAAAATAAAAGATAACCAGAATGGTAGGAGGGGTTTTCAGATAAGAAAAGAGTTATAGCATACTCCACTTCATGTGAACCAAAATGGTAAGAGTTCCAGGCCTTCATTTTGACGAAGCTGAAACTATTATAATTCATCGTCTTTTCAGAATGCTTTTCAAAATAGTGTTATGATCGGTCCTCCCTATTCCCTCACATTCTTCCCAATCCTGTCACCAAGACTGCACATTCTATCTCCAAAACATCCCTGGGATTTATGCGGACTCACCACGTCTAGCACCACCTCCCTATCCAGGTCCTCAGCATCTCTGTCTGAAAAACGACTGCACTGGTCTCTTCAGGTCAGTGTCGTCCCCGCCCTCCCCAGCCCATCCCCCACACTGCCGCAAACAGGATGCGCTATCCACACACGTCGGTGAGTCTGTCCAAGCCCCTTTCGCCTCAATTAATATTCTTACTTCTTCTATTACAGAGAAAACAGAAGCAAATTAAAGAGAACTTCCACAAAGCTCTGCCAATACACCTAGCCACACACCTGTGTCCATACTTATCCAACCTGCCTTTCTTCCTGTTACTCCAGATGAATTGCTTTTGTTTCTGTCTAAAAGCAACCTTTCCACTTGTCTTCTAGATCCCATTCCTTCTTACCTGCTGGATGACATTGCTCCAATGATTCTTTCCTCAGCGGCATCACCAGTTTCTCTTTTCCTGCTGGATAATCCCGTGAACACACAAACACACCACACAGTAATAGGCGCTTGTGATGCCGGGGTTAGAAGCAACCACCTCTGCGCAGTCGCACAGTCCCGCCTCCGGGTATAACTCTTGACTCTCCAGTCAGCCCTTCGCATCTGCAGATTCAACCAACCACAGGTCAAAACAGTGTTTTCAGTCTCGGATTGGGAAACCACAGTCGCGAATGTGAAAATATTGTCCTCAGTCCACGGTTGGTTGAATCCACGGCCGTGAAACTCATGGATTTGGGGGCTCATCTATATTTACTGGAAAAAAAAAAAAAACTGCCTGTAACTGGACCAGCAGAGTTCAAACTTGCGATGTTAAGGGTCAACTGTAATTTATCACACCTTACAAAAAATTCCCCCTAAACCTCACCCAGCCACCTCCCTAAGCCACTACTGCCTCCACGCTGGACTTCTCCCCTGAATTTCAGCTTCATGTATTCAACTCCCCACGTAACAACTCCACCCGGGTGTCTAAAAGGCACCTCAAAGGTAACATGTCCCATCTGAGCTCCTAATATTCCCCCAAACTTGGCATGTTTAAGAGATAGTTATGAGTCTTCCTCTTAGTTGATGATTAAGTAGGAGTTGCTTAGAGCCTCAGCCACTGTCGCCCTTTGCTTTGCTGCCATCCTTCCAGCTGCTCAGATGAAAACCTTGACTCCTGTCTTACCAGCAAATCTTGTCATTTCGCTGCACTTTGCTTTTGGACTTTTGTTGTTGTTGTTGTTGTTGTTAAAGATTTTATATATTTATTTCCAGAGAGAGGGGAAGGGAGGGAGAAAGAGAGGGAGAGAAGCGCCAATGTGTGGTTGCCTCTCGTGCACCCCCAACTGGGGACCCAGCCTGCAACCCAGGCATGTGCCCTGATGGGAAATCGAACTGGCGACCCTTTGGTTGGCAGGCCGGCGCTCAGTCCACTGAGCCACACCAGCCAGGGCTGGACTTTAAACCAACTGTACTGCTATCACTCTGGTCTAAGCCACAATCTCCCATCTTCTAAATCATGGAATAGCTTTCTCTATTTTTTAAGTTGGAAAAGAAATAAAATTGTCTTTATTTACAAATGACAGGAGACAAGATCAAGAGTCAAAAATCAATCGTATCTACCATAAGCAACAGAGAATGAAAAAAATTACAATAGCATTGAAAAACTTGCTAAATTGATTCTAAAATTTCAATTTAAATGCAAAGTTTCTGAAATAGCCAAAATATTAAAAATAAAAATATAGAGAGCTCACACTATCCAATTTCAAGACACATTAAAGCTACAATAGTCAAGATCGTGTAATACAATTATCCCTGGGTAGTCTTAGGGGATTTGTTTTAAGACCCCCTCCCCCTAAAATACCAAAATCCTTGGATGCTCAAGTCCCTAATATAAAATGGCATTGTATTTGCCTCTAACCTATGCATATCTTCCCACGTACTTTAAATCATCTCTAGATTACTTAACATACCTAATATAATGTAAATGCTATGTAAGTAACTGTAATACTGTATTGTTTAGAGAATAATGACAAGGGAAAAAAGTCCGTACAGGCTCAGTATAGATGCAACCATCACAGGCCTCACTACATAGTACCTGTCAGCAACAACGTAACGTTTTGTTCCAAATATTTTTGATCTTCAGTTAGTTGAATCCACACATTTGGAACCTGTCAATACAGAGGGCTGACTGTATTTGGTGTAAGGACAGACACCTCTAAAATCAGAGGATGCTGACTGAGCTCATCCTCTGTGTCATATAAGGACTTGAAGTAGGAGTTGGTTAGAGCCTCATTCACTGTCACCCTTTGCTTTGCTGCCAACAGCAGCCTCTTCTCAAGTGAATTCTTCCCTGGTACTATCTCCCTAGGGGTTTGCCATTATTACAGTCTTCTCTGAGGAATCCTAGAAAGCCGTGAGTGCACCAGCCCTTGGGTTATATAGGCACCGCGGTGAAGGCAAGCTGTCTGCCAGGCTGGAGCTGCCCAGCCACAGAGCCCTGGGCTTAGAGCACATAAATTTGAGTGCTTTTTCCTCAGCAAAACCTTGGTCGGGTCCGTAATCACTGAGGGTCACGGGGTCTGCATTACCCTAGGGCCACCTCGTAGGTGCCAGACGGCAGCCAACGCAGCTCCCGGATCCACCTCATCTTCCTTCCCCCACCCCACTTTGTTCTCCCTTCTGCCCACCTTCTGCTGCCCTCTCTTACCTTGCAATAGCCTTGTAATCAGCCTCTCTAGTACTTACACCCCGTTTCCCTTCAATCTGTTTTCAACACAGCTGCCAAAGTAATCTTTTTACATAGTAGTTAGATGATGCCTCTTTGCTGCTTAAAACCCTGCAAGGACTGCCCATCTCGTGCAAAGTGACAGTCAGAACCTGTCAGAAGTGAATTATGTCAGAAGTGACAGGTTGAGGTGGCATAATATTTTCTACGTGACTTAGGCCCCAGTTATCTCTGACCTCATCACCTTCTGTTCTCCTTATGCACCTCACTCCTACCTATTTCCAAAACATGCCAAGAATGTGTCTGCCTCAGGATCTTTGCACTTGCTCTACCCTCTGCCTGGAACGCTCACTCCCTAAAGATCAAGGCCCACTTTCTCACCTCCTTCGGGTCTTTGCCCAAACTTACCTTCTCAGAGAGGCCTTCCCTGATACATGTGAAATCGCACTCCCCCCCATCCCACAAACCACACACTCTGTACCTCCTGCCCTGCTCTATTTTCCTCCATAGCAACTACATCGTCCAACATGCTCTATGTTAGCTTCACGAAAGCAGGGAGATTTTTGTCCGTTTTGTTCTCCGCTGTACCCTCATGTCTAGAATAGTGCGTGGTCTACAGTAGGCACTGAAAGAGTATTAGGGGGCACCCCGGTCAGTGCGGCTCATTTGGTAGGAGAGTCAACCTGTGAACCAAAGCTGTGGTTCGATCCTGTGTCGGAGCGCATGCAAAAACGCCCAGTCAGAACAAGTATGAGAGACAACAGATTGATGTTTCTCTCTCACATCATATTTCTCTCCCTCCCTTCCCCGCTCTCTCAAATCAGTAAGTATGTCTCTGGGTGAAGATTTAAATTTAAAAAAAAAAATTGGTGAATGAGTAAAATTGTGTTTCAAAAGCGAATGCTTGGTTTTGGTGAAAGTACAGGGCAACAGTTACTCTCATATTCTGCTGATAAAAATATAAATTTTAACAATTTTCTGGTGGCTAATTGGACAGTTAGGATCCAAAACCCCAAAAGCATAGGTATTGTTCAACTGAGCAACTACAGTTTTATAACTGAGCCAAAAAAATTATCATGGATATGTGGGGGAAAAGTTTGTATAAGAACATTTACTGTAGCACTCTATGCAAGAGTAAAAAAATTGTGAACAATCATAAAAGTCAAACAAAAGGGGTTCTGTAGGCTAAATTATGCAGTCCACTATACCTGTATGATGGAATGCTATTCATCTAGTCATGACAATATTTTAGAAGATCATATAATGACTTACAAAAGTTGTTAGTAATAGATACCATATATTAAATCAAATTTTGTGAAATAATAATATGCAGAGAAAATGATTGGGAGCAGCTCTCTGTTTATCTCTAGATGATAGAATTATACATAATTTACTTTCTTTTGTTTTTCTATATTTTTTAATTGGCTATAATGATTAGGTATCATTATTATAATAATAATGCATAGCTAATAATAGTTAACATTTACTGAGTATTTACAATATGCTAAAAACTTCATGTATCATCTCATTTAATTCACAAAGTGGTACCATGAGGTATTGTCTTTCTGGCTGCTATAACAGAAACATTGTACACTGAGCGGCTTATAAATAACAGAAATTTATTTCTTGCAGTTCTGGATTCTGGGAAGCTCAAGATCCAGGCACAGATCTGGTATCTGGCGAGGGCCTGCTTCCTGATTCATAGACACCATCTTCCTGCTGTGTCCTCACATTGGAAGAGCAGAGGGAGCTCTCTGGGATCCTTCGATAATGTAACAAGTTCCATTCATGAGGACTCCACCCTTTGACTTAATTTCCTCCCAAAGGCCCCACCTCCAAATACCATCACAGGTGGGGATTAGGTTTCAACAATGAACGTTAGGGGAACACAAATAGTCTGTAGTAGGTATGTGCTATGATTACCCCCATACTGCTGCTTTGAAAATTGAGGTTTAATGAGTTTAAATTCTGTTCAAGGTCCCACAGTAAATGGCAAAGCTCTGGCTGGAACCCAGTTATCTCTGACACCTAAAGTCTGCACTCTTAGTTATCAAAGGGGTAAGATAGATAGGAGGTAAAGTATTCTCTTTTCTTTTAAGATCCAAAGCAGACACATATGCAAAGGCAGCTAGAACAGGGACCACCAATTTCTGATTCTGAATTTCCATGTGACTGCTCCCTTTCAACTCTGTTAACAGCTGCCACAAGTCCCTAACCTCTCTCTTGCCTCCCCTTCCAAAGCAGCATCTTCTCCCATCACACCCTGGCCTTCACCTCCTATAACCTGGGGCAAAATATCATGAGCGATTACTATAAACATCTCAGGACCCACCCAAGCACCTCTGTACTTAGGGTTAATATATTAGGAGACTCCAGAATTATAACCATATAAGTAGAAAATCAAAATGAAGGATTTTATTGTGTATCAGCTAAAGATATGCTTTCCTCATTGAGATTTCTGACATCACCTGGTAGGAACTTAGTAGAAATAGGTAATCAGTTTAAGGCCAAGGATTGATTAATCATTCCTACTAAAGAGAGAAGGGAAATTCACAAGATGAACTGACAGTTCTGTTTAACTAACTGCAAAAGGCCTCCAGCCTTTCAATTGCTACATTAAGTATGCAACAATGGCTAGTTTCAAGGAGAAAACATTCATAGTGGTAAATGAAAGTTAAGAAAACACCTCTTCAAGGGAGGGGTCAAGATGGCAACATACGAGCTTTCTGGACCTCCTTCCTCCGTGGACACACTGAACATGCACCTGTGCCCAGAGCAATTCCATCTGAGAGCATTCCAGAAACGGAGTGACTCTTACACATTGAAACAGGTAGGAAAGGCTGAGACATCATCTGGCCATAACCCCCACCCAGCACAGCATCATCATGCTGTTACTGGAGAAATCCTGGTTCTTCTCACTGATGCAGCAAAGAGTTATAGATCAGCAAGCCTTTTAGCATGCACGCCAAGTTTATTAGTGCCAAATTCTAATGCGAGAGCACAAGCAAGGGTGGCTAGAGCAAGGTGGCCAGAGGCCGGGTGGCCAGCACCAGGGCAGCCATAATCCAGGTGGCCAGAGGCCCCATGACCAGAGGCTGGGAGGCAAGGGGCCCCACATTTGACAAGAAAGGGCTAAGAGAAGAGAGTCCTTTGTTCTGAGGACTTATATGGTTGGCAGGGTGGGGGTGAAGAAGTTACATATTGATTGATGGGTAAAGGGGGTGCCAGCTTTCCCCCAGGGAGATGTGACCAACCCCAATGTAGACGTGGGTGGGGCCTATTGGCCCAAAGCCTTATCTTGCTCCAGACTCTGTTTGTTCGTTTCGTGTACATGACAGGGAGCAGGCAATTAACTGAAACTGTTTTAGAGGCTTTTCTTTGGGCACCATAAAGTCCCCTTTTTCCCCCTTCCAGGCCTTGGGATGAATACACAGTCTCAAGGTTTTCCTTTTCTCAGCTAATGGAGATGATACACACAGACTTTCAAGGCCTCCTACACTATCTTGTTGTTCAGAATGCCTGGCAGGCTTATCAAACCAGGCTCTGGATAACTGGGACAATGTGTGAGACATGTCTTCCTATGCTTTTAGCCTCCTGTGTTAGGTTCTTTGTTAGGCTATCATGGCGAAGGCCCTGCCTTTATTTCCCCTCTGGCCGCTCATGTCCAGCTGCTACCTAAGTGTTAAAAGGTATCGCCTGGCAATCCGGAGGCCAGCGGCACAGTCTCAGCGCTCTTCCTATGCTATCTCCTGCAACAACACAGTCAGGAGAGAAACTCCAACTTCTCCCTGAAGAGCAAAGGGTCTGTACTGCACTCGTAAGTACCCTATCTTCTAAGAATTCCACTCTGGGGATGGGGCCCCAAAACACTAGCTCTGAAAGCCAGGGAGGCTTGAGTCCATGAAACCCACTCATGATTACGGTAAACAAAGAAACAGTTCCTAACAAGAACATAAGCACTCGCCACTTCTCTCCCCTCAGGGCTCTGTGCAGAGGGAACAGGCAAAAAGTCCATCTCCCAGTTTTTCCCTGGAAGTGGTTTAACGACATACTTTCCCAGCTGCGATTGGTATCCAGCTTCTAATCAACCTCAGTCTAGGTGCTGCCAGTGATCCTCCCCCTTGGGACACTGACAGGTCTTGGCACACTCATAAATATTGCCTGCCACAAAGAACAAAGATGGCAGCTCAGACAATCGCAAAAGTCGGAGAGATAACCAGAAGCTTGGGCTGATCTGATTGACAAAATTTGTCTCCTGCAAGGGACTAGTCTGTCAAGACTGGGAGAGGTCCTTGTTTTATCGAATACACAGAGAGTCAAGCAAAATGAAGGAACACAGAATGTGTTCCAAACAAAAGAACTAGGGGGGAAAACTACACCTGGAGTAAACAGAAGTAAGAAAATAAATACCAGAATGGAAATAAATGAAATAGAGGCTTAAAAGACAAAAGAAGATCAATAAAACTAAGAGTTGGTTTTTTAAAAAGATAAACAAAATTGACCAACCTATAGCTAGACTAGCTAAGAAATATAGAGAGAAGACTCAAATAAAATCAAAAATGAGAGAGAACACATTCTAACTGGTAACAGAAATATTAAGGATCATAAGAAATTACTAGAAAACTCCTAGAAACACATGACCTAACAAGACTGAATCATGAAGAAATAGTAAAGAGACTGAATCAGTAATCAAAAGTCCCCCAACAAACAAAAGTCCAGGAGCAGATGGCTTCACTGGTAAATTCTACCAAACATTTAAAGAAGAATTAAGGCCAATCTTCCTTAAACTCTTCCAAAAAATAGAAAAGAAGGGAACAGTGCCAGATTCCTTTTACAAAGCCAGTCTTACGGCAATACCAAAGCCAGACAAGAACACTCCACAAAAAGGAAATTATAGGCCAATATCCCTGATGAACATCGATGCAAAACAGTAGCAAACCAAATTCAACAATACTTCAAATATCGACAAAATATTAACAAACCAAATTCAATAGTACATTAAAAGGATCACATGCCATGATCAAGTTGGATTTATTCCAGGGATGCAAGAATGATTTGACTTCCATAAATCAATAAATTTGATATACTTCATTACCAAACTGAAGAACAAAATATGATCATCTCAATACATGCAGAAAAAGCAGTCAGTATCATTCAACAACTTATGGTAAAAACTGTCAACTGAGTTTAGAAGCAATGTACCTCAGCATAATAAAGGCCAGATGTGATAAGCCCACAGCTAACATACTCAGTGGTTAAAAACTGAAAGCTTTTCACTAAGGAACACGACAAGGGAGTCCACTCTCACCACTTTTATTCAACGTAATACTAGAAACCCTAGAAAGAGCAATTATTCGTGAAAAAGAAATAAAAGGCATCCAAATCAGAAAGGAGGAATTAAAATTGTCTCTCTTCACAGATGAAATATTGTATAGAGAAAGCCCTAAAGACTCCACCAAAGAAAACTGTTAGAACTAATAAACAAATTCAGCAAAGTGGCAGGGTACAAAATAAATGTACAAAAATTAGTCCCTCCCCGATACATCTGGCTGCTTATTTTCAGTAAGACCTCATGTCCTGTGTTACCCACTAAGGAAGGACTTCCCTCACTACCAGCGTCGGCCAGAGCCTCATCTCACTTGCAACGCTCCCGCATGCATTTTCTTCAAAGCATTTTCTCCTTCTAAAATTGTCATTTTACTTGTGTCCTTATTTGTTTTCTGTTTCCTCCTGCTAACAATACCCACTCCATGAAAGCACCAACCATGCCTGGACTGTCCACTACATGTGCTTGGTTTCAGTGAATGTTTATGGAATCAGCAGGCGAATGAAAGATAGGTATAAAGAAGCATGGCAGTGTTGGCAGGCGGTCCAAGAGGACTCCAGGAACTTCGCTGGGCCTTGAAGAACAGAGAGTGGTAAACCACTCAGAATCTGATTTAACTGACCCTCTTTCACAGTTTATTTCACTGGGAAAGCTTACGTACCTTAACATCCGGTCAAGTCAAACAAGTAACCCAGAAAGCAGCTGCTAAATGCTTACTGAATTTAATAATTCTATGTTTAAACAATTCCACATGATATGTATCACTTCTGAGTAGAAGCTAAGTGCCAGTGTGGGGTTCAACAGAGGTTCTTCTAGTCCAGACCAGTAGTGTCCCAGGCAGACTGCTCTATGTGGAGAGTAAGAACAAAATGAAGCTGAGTTGCAGGTAACCCTAACCAGTGTTGATATAAGAGGGGAAAAAAAACCCTACTCCAAGTAAAACCCTTTTCCACCTCGAAGCCTCAAGCCTAACCTAACAAAAGTACATGGAATGTGGAATCTTGTCAGCCTCTGTGATTAAAGTGCTGTAGTGTTTAACTTAGAAAGTATTTGGTTTCTCTAACATGCTTTAATTTCTGGGAATACTTATACAAAGATGAGAAATTTAAGGCTTAATCTCTCTCTCCATTAGATATCCATACTGTCAAAGTTTTTGGTTGTTTTGTTTTGTTTTGAGAGAGAGAGAGAAACATTGATGTGAGAAAGAAACATCAATCAATTGTCTCCCATACACACCCCAACAGGGGACTTGAATCCACAACCTACATGTGTGCCCTGACCGGGGGATTGAACATGCAACCTTTTTGGTGTATGGGCCGATACTCCAACCAAATGAACCACCAGGCCAGGAGACACTCCCAGAATTTTAAATCATTACTACTTGGAATAGTTGCACCGTGTTTCCATCCCACAGTCCCTAACACTGTGTCATTTCAACCACAATCAAGTAGGACACCAAAGGGGATTGTATGTTCTGTGAGAAAGAAATACGTTTAGAAAACCCTATAAGAAGGAAAGATTGTTTTTCTAATCATGTGTTTAATAATGATGAACAGGAAAAGAAAAAGGCAAATGATGAGAGCATCGAGAAGTATTTCTTGGTTAATCGTTTGGGGAAATAGGAGTTGACAAGTCTTTCCCTGGCATGACAGTAGGTCTTCAGCCTAGTGTTTGTCAGGCTAAGACTAAGATTGTAATGCCTTTTCACTTGGAGTGTGATGCCCCCCCAAAACCCCCAAGGTCAAGGAAAAACTTGGTAAATAAGAGAAGGAATATGTGCTGTCTAAAATAAGTAAAACTGCCTCAAATCTTAGATTGCACAGCTTATAGAAAATTTGTATATGTGATGTGTCACAGATATATACGTACAAATTTTTTTTTAACCTCTGGAAATCAAGAAGTACTCAAACACACACATCATAAACATATATATTTTGTGGAGAAGAAGATTTGCTGCATATGTGACAAAAGATTAAATGCTTATCATGTAAAATACAGTTTAAAAATTAATAAGAAAAAGGCTACTGTCACAATATGAAAGAACGCAATTGACAAAAACAAGAAATTCAAATGCCCTACTAACATTTATTCATTTTTTTAAATTCGTTTATTCAACAAATATTTACTGAGTATTAAGTATGTGCCAGGCGTTACACAAAATACCAGGTATAAGGCGAAGAGCAAAAAATGTCCCTGCTCTGCAAGAGCTCATAGTATAACGTGAAACCTGACTCATAACCAAAGAAATTCTAACCAAAACAATGTTTTACCCATTAAGTGCCTTCAATTTACATTTTATAAATTTGGCAAGATACACTAAGAAGCTTAAAATTTTTCATATGCCTTGTCTTGATAGTTCCATACCTGGGAATTTTTCCTAATGGAATAATCAGAAAGATGCAAACAAATTTATGCACAAAGATGTTAACTGTGCTCTTTTAGAAGAGTAGAAGCTGGAAACCACCTTAGTATTCAACAGCTGATAATTTTTTCTAAAAATATTTAATGTCATCAGAAAATTCTCACCAAAAAACTATGGCTGAGAAATTCATGATACTTAACTGGAAATAGTGGTAACATGTTATTGATGTGCAGATATATATATGTTCTACATTTTCTACAGTTAAAGTGTTAGTCTAACAATTAAGAAAAATGCTTTTTAAATAATCAACATGAGTGCTTTTGACAATGATGCTATCTTGTAAGTTAATTGCCAAATATATACCATCTAAACATGTTTTTGGGTATATCAGTTTGGGTATATTTCAGCGCATATTAGGGCTAAGACAACACTCCTTATGTTGGAAGCAATACAAACCAATCGTCTTAATTGCTTGAGCAATAAAATGCTACTTTATTGTTTCAATTGTTTTTAAGAAAGCATCAAAGAAAGCTGACATTCACTTCTGCCTTTATAAAAGAAACATAGCCTATGAAATCATTTAAAACCCCAGACCACCGAGTTTTGGACTCAGGACTAGGATTGTCTCGGTTGTGCCCTGACTCACAAAGGTCCCCAGCTGACCCTCGGTCGGCAGGAGGCAGCCTCCGGAGTGAAGCGCCGCCACTCCACTTCCTGCCTGGGGGAAGCACTTGGGCACTCGTCGGCATTTCAGAAATCTGTTCGAGCCACTCCTTTATGGGTGATCGTTCTTATTTATTAAATATATATTTCACTCTCTGAGGACGCAGAACTAATCACTGCCACTTCTCTTTAATAATAAATGATGAACTTCAATTGCGACAGAACTCAACCAACTAATCAGTACTCGCCGGGAGGTGCAAAACTGCAGCCCGCCAGAGGACATAAAAGGCTGAACATTTCCTGTTCCAGCTCGAGGCCCAGAATAAACTTACACCACGCGGGAGATGTGGTTGCGGCTGCCCCCTGCGCACCGGCCGCGGGAGCCCAGCATCCATCTGCCTACGGCCAGGCGGTCCGCCCCCTTCCCCTTTCGCCCCGGGGACCCTCAAAGCCCGCCGCTCTGCCTGCTCCACAATCTGGGCTGCGGCTCCCTAGGGCTTTTAATGCTTCCTTTTAAATTCGCTGTTCAGTTGCAAACCAATTAGCCCTTTCCATTTGCCCGGGCGAGCGGCTGAGAGCGGAGAGCGCCCTGCGCGCCCCCTCACCGGCGACAACGCGTGGGCTCGGCGCAGTGGGCTCCAGAGCTGCCAGGCCTACGCTCGGCTAAAGGCGGGTCAGCGCGCCGGGGGGCATTTACACCAGCATTCCAGGCTTTGGTCTTCAAGGTCTTTTTTATTTACTAGGAAAAGTGAGGGTCGCCCCTTTGATGGTTTCTTTGTGTAATGTAAAGTATAAGGGCCACCCCACACACTTGTATTCTCATCAAAGCAGCGCGGTCCCACCTTCATCCAATGCTGATCTGGATATGCTACTCGGCCTTTGGAAACCTTGAAAGATTTCTGCCCCAGACACAGGGATAAAGATATTGAATATATGTTGGAACATAAATCATATTCATCATAAAATACTGTTTATCCAAGATGTAATTTGAACTCTATGTCGCCCATTCTGATAAAGCAGGAGCATTTGAAGTGGAGCTGACTAGACTTTTCTGATAAGCCATGCTACAGTTTTAAAAGAGAACTGTATTATTCCCAAATTATTCCATCATTTGTATAATTATTTCATCTTTTGTGTACTGGAGACCCAAACATATCTTAAGTGAAATTTACTTTCATATTTAACACATTTCTGTTACTTTTTAAAACGTGAATTAATTTAGAATAGGTTGTTAGCAACTTAGGGATTGATATTAAAATAGCTTTGCCTGGTTCACACAGAGCCCTGCCAATGTACTTTTAATTTTACCCACTTAATCATCCGTAGGGAAAGAGAAAAGATTGGAAGCACTTGTTCTCCGACCTCTTACTGGAAAATATTGGGCATGTCAGTGATGAGCCTGGAGTGCCGCTCTGTGGAAGAAGGTGAGCACTACAATTTCTTTCTCACAGGTGAGTCCGTTGCTGCCGCTGGTTTGGGAAACTTGTAGTTCTTTACCTTTAGTCACCATCAGGTCGGATATTACAATCCTGTTAACATCTGTGAGTGGAATCTCACACCTTTCTTTCAATGGAAACATAAATATTTGTGGAAAATAATGAACGTATGAATCCTTTTGTTTCCTGTCCTCACCGAGCTTTCCAGCTGAACATTTCTTTTCTCACAAAATCCATAGCTATGTTAGTCCCCATTCTGAAGTTTAGGAGCAGATAGAATGAAACGACAAGGAGCACATGTTATCTCATGTGCCAGCTCTCGACAATTGGCGGCGGTTGCAAAAAAAAAAAAAAAAGGATATGAGGCCAAGTTTAAGCTCTTTTGAAAGGAAAAGAGTGATACGATGAGTGAGCGGGAGAAGAAAATTAATCACTCCGTGCCCTGGACCTGAAACCTCTATTGCCAATCTATAACAGTGCTGGCCCTTGGCTAATAGTCATGGAGTTTAATTTTTTCATTTCAGACTTTGTTTTCACCTCAAAAGTTAAAACAGTGCCAATGTGGCTCAGTGGATTGAGTGTCCGCCTGCAAACCAAAGGTCACCAGTTCAATTCCCAGTCAGGGCACATGCCTGGGTTGCAGGTCAGCTCCCCGGTAAGAGACAACAGATTCATGTTTCTCTCACTCTCTTCCCTCCTGTCTAAAAATAAATAAAATCTTAAAAAAAAAAAAAAGAAAGAAAGAAAACGGTATATTCCTCATATTCCCTTAACCGTGCCATAAATAACCCTCTTTTAAAATGTATGACTGCTAGAGGAAACTTAGGCTTCTACCACAGAAGGTTGCCTCCTATTAGACCCTCAGAAGTTGGGTACAGAGATGACATTTCAAATACCAAGAAGTCCAGAATAGTCATGCTTTCACTTTACACAACTGCTGTGTCCCTGAAAAAGTGTACCTCAGATGAATCACATATTTAATTCACTGGAAGAAACTGGCTAAATAATGAAACCTTGGAGTGAACCTCCCATAAATTTTTTTTAACTTTTAAAATGCAAATAATTTACTGTTTTATAAATCTAAATTGTTGTATAATTGGTTTTCTTACGGTAGAAAATGTGGTCTAGAATTTTGGTTTCTCTCAGAGATAATAAACTTTTATCTTAGTAATAAGTTCAAGTTTTACTCTAAATGGAAATATTTTCATTAGGATGCTTTTAGCTGCAAGTGACCAAACACCACATCTGTCCTTTATAATGAAGATGTATTAGCTCATATGACTGAAAATTCCAGCTGAAACTTGAAGCAAGAGTTGTTTTAGAGGCTCCACGAGTTCTAATTTCTTACTATTTTTCTACTTTATCCTCCCAGGTGTTGGCTTCATCCTAAAGTTGGAAATGAAATTCCCAACATTATCATAGCTGCAGGAAGGAGGTAACTCAATGTTCTCTGAGAAGGAATAACAGATGAAAATGGCTGAGTCATTCAGTTAGAGATTTTTTTATGAAATATTTTATAGGTTAAACAATATTTAAAAGAAAAACAAACTTTCTTTATTGTGAGCCTAAAGTGATCCAAGGTGGAGGAACCTCCCTTTTGGTGCTACATTGTATTTAGTGTGGTAATAATGGGAGGCGGTGGTGAATCCCAGTGCTTACTCCAGGCTTCCCATACTACACCAAACTCTTGGTGCTAGGAGAAACCTTAGAGAATACTTGGTTCCGTCTCAGTAGTGCACTGAGGAAGAAACTAAGACCTAGAGACAGGGAGTCGATATAAATTTCACTTTATGAGAACTGAAGAGACACTTTAAAATGTGAATGGGGATCAAGCCTCTGTATGCCCAGACTTGTTTATTTGTCAAGAAATAGCACTGGCAAATCAATCTTACCCGGAACTCCAGCCATTCCAGACCAAACCAAGACTCCCAGTGAAAATTCCGTGGTACACTTTCAAAGTGAGCTGGTTCTGATACCCATAGCTTCTTCTTGGCTTAATATGGTGTTTTCTGAATTGAGAAACATATACAGCATATGACACTTGTATATTGTAGGAAAATATAATTGGTATATCAGGCTCATGATTTCACCAAGATTATTGTTTAGGATAAGACTAGAGTTGATGTGTCACTGGCATTCCACCTATAAAATCCATTTTTAACTTTAAGTGTAGGATTCAAAAATACCTGTGAGCTTCTACATAGTCAATTTTATACTTGAAAGCAAATTTTACACACTGCTGTATTCACAGAAAAGCTTTAAACACTCTGGATAGGTATGAACACTTAAGAAAAAATTTATAAAGCTTTAAAGACTATCAGTCTCATTAATGCCAAACCATTGATTTCTTTGCTGTTTTCTTTAACTTTTTAAAGAAATGGAGCTCATTGGCTTTTACTCAGTAATGTTCATACTCCTCTATTTGTTTTGCAAAAAAACTCCAAGTCTCTTCTATATGTAATCTTTAATCTGACAAAGTATATGCACGACTTATGCTGGTGTTAAAAGGTAATTGTTCACTTGACATTCTAAGTCTACCCTTCCATGGCAAGTACACATTATACTTGCAAGGTAAAGTGAATGGGAAAGATCATAAAACTGAAGCTATGAGGAATGCTGCTTGATCATGGTGAAGTTTTAGTGTCCTATTTACCTTGTTTAAACTCTGCTGAATAACAAGTTATAAATATTTCAAATCTTATTAAAGAGACACTTGGAGAAAAGCTTCAGATTTCTATCTCTGCAAGTACAAGACACTAAATATTCTGAACGATCCTCCTATCACAAAATAAATAGATCCTGGATAAGCCATCCTTTATTGCATTTTTGACTTTTTTTTTAAAAAGGGAGGGGTGTCGTGGAATTTTCAGGATATTCTCTCCAAAAATAAATATTTTAAATGCAGGACAAAGAGTAATAACATAAAGGGGAAAATGTACTGACCTAAAGACAAAAACCAATATCAGAGCTGTGACAGCTGGTCTAACTCTTGGGCTAGAGACAGGTACAAGGGCTGGGCTGGAGGTTCTCACAGCTGATATTCTCAAAGGGAACTAAAGTATTCCAGGTCAGTAGTCTCCAACCATTCCCACTGTGTTCCCACAAGATTCCAACAAACCAAGGACAAGCAAATATTAGGTCAAAATCAAAATCAGAAAATACACATGGAAAGAAGTCACTATTATTGCAGATCATCAATAACTGCAAATAGATTAAAGTCCCCAAAGAATTCATTTGAAATTGTCAGATACAGAATCTAAAATTTCTGTATATAAACTGTTTAAATAATTAAATGTGTGCTCACAAAAATGAAGAATCTTTAAGAGACTACCAAAAATATCCTGAAGATTTGAAAAATAAAAACAAAAAGAACTTTTGGAAATAAAAAATATTGTTGAAACAGAAAACTTAACAGATGGCTTAGATTTCAATTAGATGTCAATGAAGGGAGAATTAGTGAACTAGAAGATATATTTGAACAAAATATCCAGGAGCCTGTATAGAGAAAAAAGGAGATAGAAATTAAGATAGATTAAAAGATATGGAAGAGTAGAATAAAAGACTTTAATATACATCCAGTCAGGGTCCTAGAGAAAAGAATAGACAGAATGGAGGCATTTCAATACTTGAGGAGAAAATGATCAATAATTTGCCAAAATTAATGAAATACATAAACTCACAGGCAAAGGAAGTCAATACATAACAAGCAAGATAAATAAAAAGAAATTCACAATATAAACATTGTAGTAAAATTATAGGCCACAAAAGGCAAAAAGAATATTTTAAAAGCAAACTGAAAGAAAAGGAATAATTAGACTCTCAATAGTAACAATAGGAAGCAAAAGAAGAAAATAACTTCAAAGTTACTGAGAGAAATTAACTGTTAACTTAAAATTATGTACTCAGCAAAATTATATCTTCAGAAATAATGAGAAAATAAAGACTTCAGTAGAACAAAAACCTAGAGCTTGCCACCAACAAATCTTCACCATGAGAATGTTAAAGAATATGCTTCAGTAAGAAAGAAAATCATTGCTAAAGGAAAGTCTGAAATGGAAAAAAAGTGAATAAATTGGTAAAAATGTGGATAATTCTAACATGAAATCATATGTATAAAAAAAGAAAAGGACAAGGAGGAGGAAGAGGATAAAGAAAGGAAGGGAGGAGAGGTGGAGATCTAATTTACAGTGTTTAAAAATAAAATATAAAACTAAAGTTCTAGCCTTCAATAACATTTGAATCAGAAGTGAGTGGAAACTACTCTAAGATCTTTGCATTTTTCAGGAAAACATTGAACATATTAACTTACTTTAATCTTAAATTTACTATGCATGATATAATTTTAATGTTAATTGCTAAAAGAAAAGAATATATTATTTTTAACTAATAGAGGGGAAATTTTGATTATGAAAAAATTTTACTAAAAAACTGAATTTTCAAAAGGCAAGGGAAGGAAAGAAGCAAGAATGAGACAGAAATAGAAAATATTACACTGATAGAAACAAGTCCAAATATATCAATAATCACAATAGTTGTAAATAAATTAAACACCAGTTTAAAGAAAAACATTAAGTTTTTTTTTTAATCTAGCTTTACAGACTATAGTAGTCACATCTAAAATACAAAAATGTAGATAGATTAAAAGTACAAAGGCAAATGTTAAAATAATGTAGAGATCACAACATATCAATGTGAGATAAAATAGAACGTATGACAGAGAGCATTATTGGGAACAGAGAAGATTTCTGTGTAACAATAAAGGTTTTCAATTTACTATGTGATTATAACAATTTTTAACTTAAATGCACTTAATAAAATTGCCTCAAAATTATGGTAGGATGTTATAGCACACCTCTAGTAATTATTAATGGTTTAAAAGACATCAAATTAATACAGATCAAGGATAGTTAATGAATATATATAACAAGATTACTATAATTAACATTAAAAAGTATGTACCTACCAACTAAATACATATTTTTCTCAAATTCATAAGCAATGTTTCCAAAAATCAACAACTTGCTCAGTCATAAAGCAAGTCTCAACACATCTCAAAGAATCAATACCACAAAGACTAGATTCTCTGGCAACAATACAGTTGAAAAGTTAAGGGACAATAATGCAAACTTGATGAAGATATCAAGCCACACATTCAACAAGTCCTATGACTCCTAATCAGAATAAATACAAAGGAAAAGCATAATCGGCACATTAGAGTAAAAGATCTGAAAACCAAAGACAAGCAGCAAACTTTAAAAGCAGTCAGAAAGAAAAGGCATACTATCTTCTAGGGGGCAACAGGACGATGAAAATCCATCTTCTCAACAGAAACTATAAAAGTTAGAAGAGAATGTACTAAACAAAAATAACAGTAAACTAAATTTTCATATTCACCAAAAATATCCTTCACAGATAAAAGCAAAATAAAACCAGTTTCAGGCATACAAAAATTGGGTGAATTCATCCCTGGCAGACCTACATTAAAGAAAACGACATGGGGTGTTCTTCAGATAGAAAGAAAAACAACCCCAGAAAGTTCAAAGGTGAAAGAAAAAATGAAGAACAGAGAACATAATCTATGGGTAAATATATATGAATATTTACTAAAAAAACAAGAATATTGCCTTATAGGGAGGTATATATGATTACATATTGTTATATAGAGAAATATTTATATATATGTATATGTACATGAGTTAATGTACACACATATATTCCTTTGCCCGGTCAGCTGAGAGGACTTAAAAAAAAAACCCCACATGAATAGAAATGAACACATCTAGCACCCAGATCATGGTTTCCAATACCATCCTCCAATAAAAATGAGCAAGGGCCCCTTGGAGATATAGCTAGCTAGGACTAAGGCAGGAAATATACAAGACCAGCCTGTAGCCTGTTGTAGTGCCAGAAAGTAAGAAAGTGCTAAAAAAATGATGAGTGGTGTCTCAAGATTATAGGAGCCAACTAAAAGATCTCCCAATGGTCAAAGCTAGAGCAATTTGAGCAACAAAATAAGTGGCACTGGGTTATAGCCCAAAATACAAATAAATATCCATGAGCCCACATTGATATAAATAAATGACTGAATAAATTAATAAATGCAGAAAAAATATCCAGTGCAGAAGAATTCCAAATATATTGCGCAGATACTTCACTCTTAAGAAGAGGGACCATAACTCCCCTCTGTTTAAATAAGGGCTATGTGTAAAAAATATTTCCAATGAAACAATAAATGAAACACATTTCTTTTTTTTGTATATTTTATTGATTATGCTATTACATTTGTCTCATTGTTTTCTCCCCTTTATTCCCTCCACCTAAATGAAATACATTTCAAAACATACAGATTGCACATAAAGCCAGGGTGACAAGGGAAATTTTTAGGTTTAAATACTTATGTTACAAAAGAGATCAAAAATCAATGATCTAAGAATTTATCCACAATAAGTTAGGAAAAGAACAGCAAAAGAATCCCAAAGAAAATTGAAAGAAGGAGATAATAGAGAGAAAAGCAGAAATTAATGGAGTAGAAAAGATGTACAATATACAAAAAAAAGAAAGAACACACAAATTATCAACATCAGGAATGAAAGAGGAAATGTCCCTGTAGATGATACACATATTTAAAAATTAATTTAAAAGATGCAAAAATACTGTATGCCGATAAATTTGACAATTTAAATGACATGGACAAATTCCTTGGAAAACATAACTTACCAAAAGTGATACGGAAGAAAATAAAAGTTTTCTTTATGGAAAGGCTTTTAACTACATGGTTAATTTCTTTAATTGAATAGGACTATTTGAGTAATTTGATTCTTCTTTCATGAGCTTTGAGCATTTGTGCCCTTGAGAATTTAGTCTATTTACCAAAGTTTTCAAATTTATGAGCATAAAGTTGCATGTGATGTTCCATTTATTATCCTTTCCAAGTCTGCAATGTTGGTAGTTATGGCTCCTATTTCACACCTCACATTGGTAACTGTCTTCTCAGTCTGATGAAAACATTTATCCATTTTATTGATCTCCTCAAATACTCAGGCTTTGATTGCATTGATTTTCTCTATCATTTTTTGTTTTCTGTGTCACTGATTTCTACTTGCTCTGGGCTTAGTTTTCTTTTCTTTTTCTAGTTTCTTCAGGTATAAGCTGATAAAGGACATAAAACACCAAACTTTACATTTAATATCACACTTAGTGATAAAAGACTGAATGTTTTCCCCCTAAGATCAGAAACAAGACAGGGGTGTCTTCTCACTCTGCTGCTATTCTACATCGTAATGGAGATCCAACGGAATAAACCAAGAAAAAGAAATGGACAGCATGCATATTGGACATAAAGAAATAAGCCTGCCTTTACTTTCAGAAGACAATTTTCATCATAGAAAGTACTAAAGAATCTACAAAAATCACTATGATTTTGGGAATATTGCAGATACAAGATTATTATAAAAATATTAATTGTAATTTTATATGGCAGGAGTGAACAATTGGAAAGTAAAATTTAAAAGCATAGTTATTTATAACAGCATCAGAAAACATAAAATACTTTGGGATATATCTAACCAAATAGTGCAAAAGCTGCATATTGAAAAGTATAAAGCAGTGCTAAGAAAAATTAAAGAACTAAATATACTGTGTTCACAGATCAGAATATGTAATATTGTTAAGTTTTCAGTTCTTACATAACAGAAAAACAGATTCAGCACAGTCCCAATCTATATCCCAGGAGGCTTTTTCTTTTTAGAAATAGACAAACTGATTCCAAAGTGTACATGAAAAAGAAAAAGATCTAGAACAGCCTATTTCCCCTCAAGACTCCAATAGAGTCCCTATATCCAAGTTTCACACTATCTTTATGGTTTGTGTTTTCCCTTAACTGTATCTATTTGTCCTTACTCATTGCTTAATCTATGTACATTGAATGATTGTACATTCTTTAAACCATATATAATCATATTTTTATTAAGAGCTATGGTTGACAAATACATTTAATTAAAATAACTCTGTCACTTTGTAAGTTATATAAATGTCTAATCCTTATGTTGTAATTCTGAAACTAACATAATGCTGTATGTCAACTGTAACTGAAATTTTTTTTAATTTAACAAAAACATAAAATAATTTTTCCACCTTGACTGGCTTGTTGGGGAGAATCAAAAACTTCACATATCAATATGTGAATTTACCATATAATCTTTTTTCTAGAAAATGTAAGTGTGAATCTGTATTTTCTGACTCATAAGCAATAGAAGTAATGAGTGTGTTGTTTTCCATATTTTTCACAGCAGCTTTCTTTACTCATACCTGCTGCTCTTTATGTAATGTTTATGTGAAGATATATACCAGCTATTGTAAGCTCTATCGAAAAGGAAGGCACTGTGAACAAAAACCTTAAAATATAAATAGTAAGATCTAATTTTTAAAGCACTACCTATGTCATTTTCTGTTATGGACTGAATTGGGTTTCCTCGAAATTCATATTTGAAGCTTTAACTCCCAATATGACTGCACTTGGAGACAGGGCTTTTAAAGGGGAGGAGGGAGAGGGATGACAGGGAAAGGGAGGGGGAAGGGTCATCAAGGAACATGCATAAAGGACCCATCGACAAGGCAAATGGGGGAAGGATTAGGGGTGGGAGGTAAGGGTGCACGGCGCTGGAGAAAGTGGTGGTGGGAAAATGTTGACAAAAAAAAAAGTCAAGGGGAGGCTAAGACTAGTATAAAAAATTAAGAAGCCAAGAACTGATTTGTACAGCCCATGGACATGAACTAAGAGGTGTGGGGATGATGGGATGGGGTATAAGATGGATAAGTGGGGGCTGGGGAATGGGACAACTGTAGTAGCATACTCAATAAAATATACCCCCCAAAATAAAAAAGAGGTAATTAAAGTTAATTGAGGTCATAAGGGTGAGACCCAAATTCAACAGGACTGGTGTCCTTATAAGAAGAGAGGATGAGACACCATGGAGTCTGGGGAGGTAAAGCCATGTTAGGACTCAGCAAGAAGGTGCCATCTGCAATCCAAGGGGAGAGGCCTCAGGAGAAACCAAACCTGCCAACACCTTGATCTTGGACTTCCAACCTCCAGAGCTGTAACAAAATAAATTTATATTATTGAAGACACCCAGGCTGTGATATTTTATTACAATAACCCTAGCCAACTAAGATGTAGCCCATCAAGCATTTGCCACTAGTTTTTGCTTTACTAATTTCTGTGGATGTTTCTGCAACATAATTAATCCACCATCTTTTTGACCCAATCATCTCCTCCTGTGTATGGCATGTCCTGTGTGTGGCATGTCTCCAAAGCCTCCTAGAAATTCAGGGTTGGTTTCTGCACTTGTTTAATGAGCTCATTTCTCAAGTCTCTGGGTCCACTCAGACCATCACAAAGCCCAACGGGCCCAGGAACAGAAATCAATAAGGAAGGAGACAACAGGAACAGCAGGGGTTGGGTTCGGAAACCTTGCCACACAGCGCGCTGGCTTTGTTGCGCTCCATGGCACCGGCCGTGCTCTGTAAACTTTTCACCTGCACACAAGTTGCATTTCACAGCCATACTAAAAGGGTGGGCTCTGACGCTGCACGTGGGAGGTATGTGCACAAATCCTGTTATCAGATAATAGGATTACCACGCATGCCTCCCGAGCATGCTTTGAAACTCTACTCCTAAATCTACATATACAGCCACAGGCCAGCCATTTTATTGCACAACAAATAAAATTGCCACCAAATCATTTTTAAAGCCATTATTTTCCGTGTTACTTCTGTCATCATTTCTGAGTTGAGCTGCAGCAGCAGCCATATCCAAGTGAGCATTTTCTTCTTCCCTCCCACAGCCACACTGTCACACCTCCACCACCTGAGGTGTTTCACACATTGTTTCTTACTATGGTATTTGATCTGAAGCCCACAGGAAATTAGAGGCCTTGAGGAAACATAGGAGGGAAAAAAAACAATAGAAAAGAAAAATTAATGAAAATGCCAGGTATTTTAGCAATACTGATGAGGTGTCTTCCTGAAAACGTATAACCAAGAAGTTATTTTAAATGATCATTGACCATACATGTTGCCATTGGCTTTGATTTGACCCTTTCACTTCGTCTTAGGTTATGGACAGCACTAATGCAGCTTCAAAAATTTTATGTGCATGACTTCTGCCCTCTTATGGCTGGGACGACTTCATGTTGTGCCCCAACTTCACAACTCAAGCTGAGGAAATTGTTTTATGTGGGGAGAACAGAGCCATGATCCCCAGGGCCGTGGTGATGGTCGATCAAACTTCCCGAACCAATAATCAGAATAACCTGATCCATCAAAGATTTTTCTCTCGAATGCAAATGTATTCATTTCGGAATTATTCAAGGAATACGAATAAATCTCATGTACATTTGGCAAATCATTTTTACTGTAAATTATTTGATGAGAAATACACAATAAAATAAATACACAACATTGTGAGTGATATAACTGTTTCAGGTAACATGAACACTTGACATCTCAAGTATCCTAAAATATCTAGGTTTTATGATTAACTCCTGTGCAAGATAAGTCTAAAGAGAAATTGTGAAATAATTACATTTTATTCAGGACCAACACTATAACTCCCTTTTATTTGAATCTATTCAAGACCCTCATGAGATCCTTTGAGTGGACAGAGCCCCACCTTCGGCTGCCCTCTGCCCTCTTGAGAAAAATCCTTGTCTGTTCAAAATCCTTCCATACATCCTTCTTTCCCTACCTGCCCTGAATCTCATTGCCTCAGAGTTTTACTTTATTACTATTTTATAAAAGAGAATTCCATCCTACCCCCCTTGGAGGTGTCACAATGTTGGAATCATCCAAGTAGGTGTGGATGCAAATAAAGGAGGCAGCTCACTGCCTTCATGACCCTGGATGCATCCTGGAAACACCCTGATGATCTAATCACTTATCCTTCCCCCCACAACTCTCTTGAATTTCTCCCGGCTTTACTTATATTTTTTTACTACCCAAGTATGAATTCCTAACCAATATAATTTAGTTTTGAAAGCTACTTTTAAACCTTATTTAAACAGAATATTAATAAAGTAGGGCGTGTTTTTTAGCATCTAACCCCTTCCATTCAAAATTATGTATGTAAAATTTATCCATGAGTTTGTGTGTCGTTGTTGTTCCTTCATGGTGTTTTTTTGTTTGTTTGTTTTGTTTTGTTTTTCTTTTTTCTGTATAGTATTTCATCTTACTAACATACTGCAATTTATCACATCTTTTGTTAATGGTTTTTTGGGGTTGTTTCCAATATGGGGCTATTTCAATCAATCCTGCTACAGATATTCTTGTACGCGTATCCCGGTGAATATAAGCATGCACTTCAGTGAGACCTCAGCTGAGCTTCCGGGCTGCCTCGCCGAATCAGTAGCAAAAGTGATCAAGTGATAAATTCACCTTCTTAGCTCCCGTCTTCTGCCAGGTCTCGGTCTAACAGTAGTTCACTATGCTGTTTGCTCTTTGATGTTGTCATATTGTGATTTATAATAAATACATGTTTTTGTTCCCTTTTCTAGCACAGCGCACCCAAAACTCTAGGAATTTCCTAAGTGGCGAGAGTAACAAAGGTATCTTTTGTTACGTTAATGAGGCGGCTTTTGGTCTGCTCCTGAGGAAGGGGGCTGGTTGCCAGGGGAACCAACCAGCGATTAAAAAGTTGAAGGGGAGTGGGGCTGAAGGCTGAGTCAATTGCTATTGGCCAGTGATTTAATCAATCGTGCCTGTAGAAAGAGCCTCCGTAAGAACCAGAAAGGACGGACGTTCAGAGAGCTTCTGGGTTGGGGAACCAACGTGTGGAGGCTCTGGGGAGCGGTGCGTCTGCAAAGGGCATGGATGCCCCCGTCCTTCACCATACCTTGCCCTATGCATCTCTTCTATCTGGCTGTTTCTGAATTATTTATTTTATAATTTACCTAGCAGGTAAAATGTCTCTCTTGGTTCTGCGAACTGCTCTAGTAAATTAATCAAACCCAAGGTGAGGGTCATTGGACTTTCAGTCTGTAACCCCTCAGTCAAAAGCACAGGTGACAACCTGGACTGGTGTTTTGTGTCTGAATTTGGGAGGAGAAAGACATTCTTATAGGACTGAGCCCTTAACTTGTGGGATCGTACACTGTTTGGGTAGACAGTGTCAGAACTAAGTTGAATCATAGGATCCCCAGCTGGTGTTGGAGAATTTCTTGGTGGTGTGGGAATCTCTCCACACACAGAATTGCTGACCAGGACCCTTATGCTTTTTTGAAAAAAAATATTAATATATTCCATTCAGCTCTTTCATTTCAGTGCCGTAGAGGTTACTGCTGGTTCCTGCCACTGAGGTCCCTGGAGCTACTTGTTACCAGGTTATGAATTTAACCAGTATTTATTGAGAGGCTACTATGTGCCTGGCCCTGTTCTAGGCTCTGGAAATTCAGCAGTAAAGCCCTGCCCTTTAGAATTGACCTGTTAGTTGGGGAAACAGATAATAAACAGGTAAACATCTGAATAAAGTGTAGGAGCGAACTGTACAAAATCCTATGGAAGAGATCTGCTTGGCAGGTGAAACAAATTCAAAGACCTCGAGGCAGTGTAGCCAAGCAGAAACTCCATCTCTTTAGCATGACCCTTTCTCCTTTCTGTCCGTCCACTCCCTTCCTTAATCGTTAAGCCCTTAGGACATCAGATTCTGGTCAGTGTCAAACTGTCTTGAGAACAAAGCCTCTGGTCTGTGGACCGCAGAAACAGTTTCCGTCAAGTTGTTACCGGACAAAGCGGGCCCATTTGCCTATGTGCATCAAAGCCCTGTAAGACACAAAACAGGAGCTTGCAGCAAAGAAAGTAAGGGTTTAATTTTTAGGAAGTAGCCCACACCCAAAGCCACAGGCGAGCTAACACTCAAAAGACCTGGCTCTCCAATGCCTTTCAGGGAATGGGTTATATAGGGGGGGAAAACCATTAATCATGCTGACTAAGGGAGTTAGAGTTGTGGTCATGGTCATGGTCTCTCCTGATTGGTCAGCATTAGGGTAGGGGGCCGTTTGTCATTGCATCTGGTCCTGCGTTCAGCCATGGTGTAGCTTTGTTGGGCTTTGCTGCTTTTCTGGGCCTGAAGCTGAAACGCAACCAAGGCCTAGATGTTATCTCTTGTTTGCCTGAAACCCTGTCTCTGGGGTTAGTAGAACCAAGGCTTCCTAAACTCATTTGATGACCAGAACCTCATTGTCCCGAGGGCTTAATGATTAAGGGCTTGGACATGCAAGAGAGAAGAAAGCTGGTGAGTCAGGGTGCTGGATGAGGCCAGTTTAAATCAAAAGGAAAGAAAGGAGAAAAAGTCATACCAAAAAAATGATATTTCTGTGAGGTTACAAAGCCAAAGATAACATCTTGACCTCAGTTGCATTTCAGCCCCAGGCCCCTGAGAGCAGAACAACCCTACTAAAGACGCCCTCGTGAAACCAGACAGAAGGACGCCATGACTGACGTCAGGACCCGCTACAGTGATCAACTACTCCTTACCCCTACCCTGGCCCCCACCAATCAGTAGAGCCCATGACCCCCACTCCTTTAGCCACCACGATTAATGATTTTGCCGCTATATAACCCATCCCCTGGAAGCCATCAGGGAGCCAGACCTCTGAGCACAAGCTCACCCGTGACTCCAAGGGTGGGGCCATTTTCTTAAAAATAAACCTTTACTTTCCTGACTGCGAACTCTTATTTGTGTTTAGTTGGGCTTTGATGCCCACAGGCAAACGAGCCCTTTAGTCCAGTAACAGCAGGAGAATGCCTGGTATAAGAGCAGGGCGGAGCAGGCCAAGTGAGACGAGTAAGTTAAGGTGGCAGAGATGAGGTCAGGGTAGCCAAGGCCAGACGGTGGAAGGCCTGGTAGGATTTTATTCTAAGTGTAATAAACACTCAGCTCGGTGTGTTTTAAACAAGAGAAACCCTTGAAATGATTTACGTTTGTATTAAATTGCTCTAGCAGCTTTATGGAAAATATACTGGATCTTTTCTCTGATTCTGATTTAACACAGTCCAACAAATTCCTTTTCCGTCCTAAATTAGTTACAGTTGTGAAACAAAGGAAAACCCTAACTACTGTAACTAGAGGGAGGACAGAAAAGAAACGCGAGGTATTTCTTTAAGACTCGGGTCAAAGGCAGCGAAGATCTCTATTCATATGCCAGACCCGGAAACTAATAGCCCTTGGCATGCAGGACTCTCGCTCTGCTATCCAGGGTCTGGCCTCCCCAAGCTCCTACTTCTTTGACACAGCCACCCCTGCAACAAGAGACCTAACAAAAGTGCTGCAGCCTCAGCCCCAGGCTTTTCTGGGAACCAGCCACTCCCCTGAAACAAGGTCCTGTTTCCAACCTACATCACCAGTCCCAATTTCTTCCTCCTTCATCCCCAGAGGGGACTTCAGTGTCCTCTGCCACCCACTGCTTCAGCTGAGGTCACCTCTGTCACCTGCGATGTTCTCAGAATGGAAAAAGATTGTGCAGGGGTGAAACAGTTAGAGATTGCACAAAATAGGTAGCCACTGAATACTAGTCGGACATCCACTCAATTTCACGGCCTCCGAGACAGCACACCAAAGGCTGGGGCAAAACTTCCCGGAGCTGTTTTCTGACCACTCTTTAAAAATGAGGTAGAAGTAAAGCAATTATGGCATCAGTAGGAAAGCGGAGGTTCACGGTAAAAACTGGAAAGAACGTGGTTTGCCATTCCTAGATTACGTGTGTGAATAGATGTTAAATATGAGACAGCCCACAACAGGCCAGGAAGTCAAAAGGGACATTTTATTTCCACGTACGGTAACATTTCATCTTCAGGATCCAGACTCTCACTATTTCAGCTACCCAGAGTGCAGATAAGGTAGTAAACAAAAAACTACCCAAATAACTCAAATAGATTTGACAAGGGAGGGTCGAGTCACTAAGACCCCTATCTTTTACTCAGAGGAGAGACCCTCACAGCCTCTTTTAGAGTTTCTTTCCTCTGAGTGTATTCACATTTCTCTCAGTCCTCTCTTATCTTTGTTCTTCTTCCTCTTAGGAAACAACCAGAAAAAAATAGTCTAACATCAAGAGGTCAGAGTAGTAAATATTTGAAAGTAGAGATGCAATGTCTAAAAACAATATATGGCAGTTTGGATTGACTTTGTTCACGGGCATATGACACTTGCGTAGATACGGATGTGAACAAAGACAATCTCCATGGCCGTGTCCCAGGTTTCGTTTCATTTTACGTTTCATTTTGTGACCTTTGACCATCTTCACTGTCCTTAGTAAGCATATCAAAGATTTCTAGTTGATGATTTTCTGTCTTCCTTAAAATACAGTCATAAATATTTTGGTTAACAACAACTAGAATAGCCTGACAACCAAGATCAATATCAAACTGGTAATAATATTAGTTATAAACAATCATCTATCACAAGACCACCAGAAGGGATGGCTCCTGGTACTACTGCATTCTTTGTCTCTTTGTCTGATCAGTCATTGGTACCTGAGTTATACTATTTAAAAAGTACTGCGACAGGGGTCTATTAGCAGAGAATAATATGCACAGAATTGCTGGGCCACCTGGTCTGCTCCAACCCAATCTTCCAGTAAGTGAATCGTCCTACAGTTAACTCTGCTACAGTCTGTGGAGCTGCCTGCTTCGTCTTTCAGTCAGAAGATACCTTCTCATAATCCAGTAAACCTTTGCCCCGCCTTCAGACAGCACCGCGGTTTTACAGTTACAGCATTACAGCATCACGCAGTAGCTGAAGAACGTAATGATTTCTCTCAAAGATCAAGAAAAGGTTAAATTGTTTTTCTTGAAAAGAGCAAGAAATGTATGTTGCACTGTAAAAGAGTCCCACGAAGCCAATAATCAAGAATCGTTTTTAAATGAGGGCATATGGGAGTGTAACTCACCTCTTCCAAACTATTATTTTACTGTAGTAATTTTTTCTTCTCTTCACGTGGCGATTAGGTAACCCTCTACGAATCCATATGATTATGTGACTAAGAGATGGGCCTCTGAAATTGGATGGATCTTGATGGACTCGGCCATTTCAGAGCTGTATGCCTTTGCACAAGTTACTCTACTACCCTAAGCCTAAGGCTCCTGATCCCTAAAATAAGATCATTAGTACCTCCTTCAGAGGGCTACTGTGATGATGTGATGAGGGGAAGCATGTGGGGCACTTAGCCCACGCAGCAATTGCTCGATTAGGGAGAGCTGTAACTTTTATTGTCTTAATTAATGCTGGAGGCAATGTTGCCTTAATGACTATGGGCTCTGCAGCCAAAATGCAAAGTTTCAAAGTTCAAATTGTGGCTTGGCTGCTAACTGTGTGACCTTGAGTAAGTTGCTAAATCTGTCAGTGCCTCCATTTCTTGGTCTTTAAAATGGAGGTAGAGAGCGTACCTACCTTATAAGGTTGTTGGAAGGATTAAGTTAGTGCGTAGAAAGTACTTCGGTCAGGGCCTGGTATACGTAGTAGGCATCATGTAAGAGTCGATTGTCATTGTTATTAATGACTGGCCATAACATTATCACAAAGCACTTTCCTCCTTCAATTTAGCCGTGACTTCCTAGCTTTGTCCTCCTCTGGAAATAATGTCATATACAAGTTACTCTTTGTGACATCATCCCAAGCCAGTCAGGATATCCTTGTGACACAAACAGGAGAACCTGATACAAATGCACATAAATTCTACACAAATATGTGTCAAAAAAGTGTTGAACTGAATCAGGAATCCTAGCGTCAAACAATTCAAGTATCACGTTACACAATAATAAATTTTGAAAAAGGAAAGCAATTAATGGTGCAGTTACAAGAATAGGTTCCTTATCTCTGTAATTCATGGGGAATTACAGCTACTGAGCCCAGCACATCGGAACCAATCTAAATAGGTGCAATTCATTCAGTTCAGCATAAGGTGGCACCAAAGGATGTTTTAATCTGTGGTTCTATGCTTTGGCCAAGGTGTTTCAGCCTCATCAGAAAGTCTGGAAATACAGCAAGAACTTCCAAGTTAACTTGGGCAATCCCAAGGAGCCTCAGCTGTCAGCAGCTTCCTTGAACCTTCTCTGTTCACCTTTCTGAAATTGCTTCATCTTGGATAAGGCCAAGAAAGTTCCTCTACAAAAGTGTGCCTGATATTAGACTAGGGCAGACATGTTTGACACCTGCCAGGAAGCTGTGCTATTTTTCCTCTTTCTTGGTTTCATTTCTGGTAAACAAAAGTGACACATACACAGTGTAGAAAAGCCATCCATTTTTAAATACTAGAAGATAATAATGCATAATACCACAACCCGGAGGTCATCATTAGCCCTGTGTCCAAACTCCAACCTCCGAAATTCCTTATTTCGGTCAGAAGCACCAGTATTTTTTGGTTGGTTAAATTCACAACAGTTGGTATATTTTATTCTTCCCTGACAACAATAATATCCACCTAAAACTTAATAGATTTAAAACCATTTATTGGAGATCTGTTACACAGCGTGTACACTTAACACTACCAAACTGTACACTGAAAAGTTCATAGGCCTATGACAGTAAATTTTACGTTATGTGCTTCTTACCACAATTTAACTTTTTTTAATTTTTAAAAATAAAAAGAAAATAAGCCCCAAAAGTATTTTAACCATTTAACATTTTCGGGCACTTAGTTAAAATTGAGTTAAGCAGTCCTGTCCACAGCAGAGACAAAGCACAGGACATGGGCCAGTAAGCAAGTGCATGCTAAAGAAATAAATTAAAAGCCTCCAACTTTGGGATTCATTGGGCACGTGTTC
The DNA here is from genome assembly GCA_004026545.1 of Mormoops blainvillei. Lineage (NCBI taxonomy): Eukaryota > Metazoa > Chordata > Mammalia > Chiroptera > Mormoopidae > Mormoops > Mormoops blainvillei. The sequence goes on from PVJD01000817.1 coordinate 317,436, forward strand.
CCAGGAACACACACCATGCCTAGTCCTGCGGGTAATAAGAGAGGACTATAGATGTGGAGGGTGAGAGTAGACGTTCAACTTCGCCAATGACTTGACCACAGGGTCCATGTGACCGTGAGCACTTCTTTAGGAGAGCAAATGGTGAGCAAAAACTGGAAGAGTGTTTGGGACCTGCAAGAACTATTGGATGTCTAAGATGTGGTAAATAATGAGGAAAGAAAAGTAAACTCGTTGCTTTTTGAGATTTCATCCTGATTTCAGGCTGGGGGTGGTGGAGGGTGGCAAGATTTAACAGCTAGAAGTTGTACTAAAGTGAGATTATGGAATCTGCAATTCTCCAGAGGCTGACTGCATGGGTTCAAGCCCTCGTTCCGCCACTCATTAGGTGTCTAGCCAGTTTTGCAAATTACTTCCTCTTTATGTTCCCCACTATCCCTCTTTGCAAAGCGATAATGGTAATAGTAGTACTTATCTCATAGACTTGATAAGAAAATTAAATGAACTAATCTGTATAAGGCTCTTAGTTATGGTGCTTGACATATAGGAAGACCCCAATAGGTCATAGCTATTAGTACAGATTTTGGAAGGCCTTGAAAACTAATCTGAAAAGCTTACAAGCTTTTCACTTACTCCTTACAAGGAGACATCCTCAAGGAAGTAGGGTGAAGAAAAAGCACAATAGAAGATCAACGTGTTGACAAAGTAGACTGGGGTGAAACAAAGGAGAAATAGAAAATAACAATAGTTCATTGGGTTTTGAAGGGTTTGGCCTCTGGTAGTACAGTAGAGAGCAGTGTGTGTGAGAAATTAATTGGTTATCGTGAGGAACAACTGTCAGAAGCTTTAGAAGTGACAAGAGCACCCACTAGGAGCTGGGGGACTTGGTCCTGGCGGTGGCTCCACCAGCTACAGGATCTTAAGTGAATGAGTCACCAAGTGGTCCCTCTCAACCCCCTCTGTCAATTTGGAGAATATGTTCATTGTCTCCCTTCCTGGTTGTTAGAACAAAATTGTATGGTATGCAATACTTTTAAAACAATGAAAATATTAAGATGTTCTACTATTACTCAGTAGTTACCTATTTTATGAGAACATTTCAGGTGACAGAAGTGATCTCAACTGAAGCAGTGGGTAGATGTTATTCTACCAGAGCCCCCTCTGGGGATGAAGGATAAATATTATTATTGTTTTTGTTAGGGAAGAATAAAATGCCTCAAAGGTGAATTTAGCCAACTGGAAAATAGCAATGATAATTTCTAATAGAAACAAGGTATTTGGAAGGCTAAAATTTGGGGGGAGAAAACAAAACTTCAATCATATACAAAGTTCTACATTAGTGTCCTTTGGTTGCTGTAACAAATTATCACATGTTTGGGGGCTGAAACAACACATCTTTCCTCCTATAGCCCTGCTGGTCAGAAGTCTAAAATTGGTTTCACAGGCCAGCATCAATGTGTCAACTGAGCAGGACTCCCTCCAGAAGCTCCAGGGGCAAATCCGTTTCCTTACCTTTTCCAACCTCTACCACTTTATTCCTTGCATTCATCTTCACGGCCTTTCCTCCCTCTTCAAGGCCTGCAGTACAGCATTTTGCTTCATTGTCAGCTTGCCTTCTGTGTCAAATCTCTCCCTACCTCTTTCTTAAAAGGACACTTGTGATTCCATTTAGGGCTCACCTGGATAATCCTGAATAATGTCCCCATCTCAAGATTTTTTTTAACTTAATCACACATGCAAAGTCTTCTTTGCCATATAAAATAACACTCCCAGGTGCCAAAGATTAGGACATGGAAATCTTTGGGGCCACTGTTCAGCTTACCACGGGTTTTATCTACAGATTATGTTTTGAAGGAGGAAAGTTCAGTGACTTAACTTTTAGATTCATCAAGAAAATTAAACATAGAATGTCCCCACCAGCCAGACTCTCCCATACCCTACTTAACCCTGGGTTACAACCAGCTGAATGGGAAGGGAGCCCTGTCCTGACTACAACAAGCCAGGAAAAGTTTTACAAGTCACCTGGTCATAGGTTTGTCACCCAGCCTCCAGAAAGCCTGGGAAAAGGGCCACTGTTGACCCCAGCAGAATCTCCACAGGTGTTACTCTGTTACCTATACCTTGACTGTTGAGGGAGGGCTATTTGCAAACGTCAAGAATGTGAAGGTAGCAGCGGAACTCCAACAGAAGCACAGGAAGGTTTCTTCCCTCCGGCTACAAATCTGTGGGCCAGCCAAGCCCCGAACAAAGAAGCAGACAACATGTTCTCTTCTCCCTTAGCCGCGAGTCGGGGACCAGGCCCTTTGTGTATGTAAAGAGCTACTTCTCAGACAGCTTCTGGCATGTTTTCCCGTCATTGCTAACAGCAGTTGGTGTTTGTTTGTCTTTTCAAAAATTTGGCAAGATTTATATCATTCAAGGCTTGTGTCATGCAATTCCCCAACCATGTTCTCAAGTATTTCACTGAAAAACTTTCAGTCTTACAGATTGGGCAGTTTCTCTCAGAATGTGATCTGGTCTACAACTAAGAGATTAGGAGCAAAAGAATCAATATTCATTGAGTGCTTGCTATGTGCCAGGCACTATGCCAGCTGCTTTATTTTTATAATGGGAGATTTTAGTAGTTTTAAGTTCTAATATTCTCTTTCCACATTCGAGTGGGTCAGCTTACACCATTGCTGTATGAACAGTGCAGCAGAAGACCACTGCCATGTGCAGTGACTATTCGGAGATACAAATGCACTGCTATATACCAAGACTCATTCATCAACATCTAAGCAGTGGTTAGAAATGCATATAATAACAAGTTACTCCTTCTGCAGTCGAAAAACCCAGGGCACTGCACAGCATCTTCCATGTGACCAAATGGAACCCTCCCAGACAAGCAGACATCCCTTCATGCCCAAGCAGCGTAGAGGGTCTGGGCACATTTGCCTATCTCCTTCCTAAATGTCCTTTTTATTTTTATTTTGTAATTACAGTTGACATTCAATGTCACATTATTTTCAGGTATGCCAAATAGTCTTTAGACATTTATATAATTCATGAAGTGGTGCCCCCAATAAGTCCAGTGCCCACCTGACCTAAATGTTCTGATTCCCATAGTTAATATTTTCAAAAATGGTCCTGAACTGAGAATTATAACATAGAAACTCAGACTTTTGCTTAAACTTTGGTATGAAGAAACTACCCTGAATTGGGGTGGGTAGTGGATCAAACCTTCTTTATTTCTGTATTGTAGGAGAATATTTGGTCATAGAAGAGCATTTACTCTCTGTCCTATTGAGTCTAGTTTATGACTTCTGTCAGCAACAAGAACCCCTGGGTCCATCTGTCCTGTGGGATGTTCCAAGCCCTTCTCCCTGCATGAGAAGGCTTTCTGCAATGTCTCTGTAAGTTACCCCTTCCCCACAGCTTGTCTGAGGTAAGGAGAGAGGCTGGCCTGGTGGGAAGGTCAACAACAGGGATTTCTTCCTCCTGGACCACAAATGGGTCCGGATGAACCCAGTATACTGAGCAAAGCAACCCATATAGTGTATGTGATCTTAGAGACAAGAGAGTGAGGGAGGAAAAGGGTGACTATCCAGGGAGGTCTCTTTAAGGAGGTAATCAAACAAGGAGGGCCTGAGGTAAGTATCACAAGTCAGAGTTCAAATCCAAAAGTTTAAAGAACCTGGGAATTCTAGCAGAGCTCAAACTCCATGGGCCATCTGGGCAAATACCTAAGGAGAGGGCTATTCCCTTCAGCTGGTTTTTCATGCTCACTCAGTTACGGGGAAAGAAGATCAACTTGAAGGTGAAACGCCCTGGCTGTCAAACTTTACTCGGCCCGGGATCCCCTGAGGACCTTGTTAAAATCAGATTCTAATTCAGTGGGCTTTGGCGGGGAGTCAGGGTATGAAGACAGTGCATCTGCATTTTAACCAGCATCCCATGGGGCCCCGATGCAGCTGTTTCATGGACCACATTTTAAGAAGCACTGAAATAAGTTATAATAATGCTCAGGTTACCAGGCTACCATTGAAAAAGTAGTTCCCAGAGGTTTAAATGATGTATATGTGCATAAATGACTTAAATAATCATATTAGTTAATGTGTGTTATGCATTGTTCCCACTGAAATATGTACCCAAAAGTCATCCCATTTGAATCAAGTGCTACCAATAAGAAGTCCAGAACTAGGAAGGAAGGAGTGCCGTGGGTGACCACACAATGGCAATTATGATGCCCTTCCACTAGCAGGTGCGGCAACATAAAACACCCTGCAGGAGCTATCTTACAAAAATTGTGTCATAGGTCACAAAAATGATCAATGTGGAGTTCATATTACCTGTAATAATTTCTATTTCACATTATATTTATTTTTTCATAACTCATGGCTCAAAAGTAATACAAGCATATCTCCAACATTAGAGTCAGGCTTAATGTTTGAAGACTTCAACAGAAAAGACCATAATAGGCTTGCCAAGTGGTATTCAGATCTTGTAACCACCAGGAAAAGTACAAACACTTGGAAACAAGAAAAGAAGCATTGAGTTGATAGTGAACACTGGGTTGTAAAGCAAAAGATGGTGGTGAAATCAACCTGACAATGTGAATTTACTAACTTGAGAGAGTTCTGGCTTCATTTCTAGCAAATAGCTACCCAGCAATGAAGAGACACATCAGAATTTGGCAGTGATGAAAGTTTTCGGTTTGTTTGGCAGGTGTCGAGGGAGAAGGTGTCCAGGTTCTAAGGATAAAGAGTGACCTCCGTGATGCCTTTTTGTCATGTTTTTGCTCACTGTTATGGAGCTATGTTGCTTTCTGTATACTAATATTCTATGAACAATTTGATTTAGTTGTCCACATGAGTATGACATCGGCATTCGTTCCAATGCAATAATTTACCTCTGTACTTTGCGCTAGTTTTTACTAAAATATTTGTTTGGCTACATGTGCCACGTCTCCCTGTACAGAAATTTATTTGAATTTATTTTATGTTGCTTCTTGCTTTGTGCCCATTTTCATTGATATATTTACTCTGTCTATAAAGACTATGGAGAAATTTATTGTAATGTATTTTGTATTATAACTCACTTCTTAGTACAATCTCATTTGCTTTTACAATATAACATATAGAGGACTTACAAGGGTAGAGGACTTAATTTACTAGTCCATGATGTCTTTTAGGGACCAATATTCAATGTTCTTCATGTTTTTCCAAAGTTAGTAGAATATTATATATAATACGCTGTATCATATGAACAAAACTATATTTTCCCTTAAACAAGCCACTAAAATCACCTTTAATGCAAGTTTAGAAATAGATATACTGTTGTTTCCTATGTTGCAGGCAGCTTTACATGGGTTATTTTATGTAATCCTCATGGCAACCCTAAGAGGTAGGTAGTATCATCATCCTTATTTTACAGATGGGAACACCAGTCACCAGACATTCTATCATTTAACCTTCCCCCCGAAGAACTTTAAATGGTCAATTGTGTTATTCTTATTTTACAAGAAAGGAGATTGAGTCTCTGAAAACATAACTAACTTGGCTAAAGACACAACCAAATCTAAGTAGTAGATTTAGGAGTAAAAACCAGTTTGTCTCCCTTCAAAACCCCCATAGTGAACCACCACACTCTCTTGCCTCTTCCAACCATGCTATACGTGGATCCAATTAAGAGATGGAGGAGACAGAACACACTGGCAGGAGGCCCCCCTCCTTTCTACCTGTGGCTACAATTTTGTGAATAAGAATGTGTGTCTAGTGTGAATTATAATCTCTCCAAGTGCCCCACTTACCCCCTTTTCATGCTCTGAGGTTGCTAAGATTGACTGCTTATGAACTATTGGAATCAGCACAGAGGACTTTGAAAACCCGGTTCTGCCCTGGCTCTAACTACTAATGTGGTTTGGGCAAGTACAGATACTCTTTCAAATATATAGGTAAAATAAGATTGAGAACATTTTCTTCCCCTTTCTCACAGGACTGTTATGAGAATCAAATCCATTGAAAAAATATTTATTGAGTGTCTAAATATTGGGTTGACCAAAAAGTCCATTTAGTTTTTTCCATTAAACAAAAGACACACTTTTCATTTTCACCAATGACTTTATTGATTTGGATATTTTGAGTGTTCCGGCTACCTACCTCCTGTGTAGTATAATATTGTTTTTCTCAATTAATGCCTCAATTTGATTGCTATCAACTTCAGCCGGCCGACCCGACTGTGGAGCACCGTCCAGCGAGAACACTCCAGCAGGAACTTTCTAAGGCCACTTTTGACACATTCAATCAGTCACAGCACCTTCTCCATACACTGCACAAACCTCTTTTTGCATTTCGGTTGCATTTTTACCTTTCTTGAAATAATAAAGCATAATATGCCAAAAATGTTGCTTATTTTCTGCCATCTTCAGTATTAAAATGGCTATACAAAAATTCACCAATTTTAATGTTTTTTAAAAATGTATGCTGGTATGACAGCTGTCACAATATGGTCTAACGAAATTGTTTCAAATGAAGTTAAAGACAACTAAGCGCTACTAGAGCCATCATGCGGAAAAACACAAATTAAATTTTTGGCCAACCCAGTGTTTACCGAGAACTGTTTTGGATGCTAGTCATAAAATAAACAAAATAGGTAAGACCCTGCCCTCCTGGAGCTTATATTCTAATAAAGGAAAATAAACAATGAATGTAAGCAAGTAAACACAATAATTTCAGACCAAGACAAGTATTGTAACTTCAGTAAACAGTGATTAGGAGGAGGGAGGCTATTTTAGATGAGGTGAGAGTGCGGGGAGGACCAGGAAGGAATCTGGAAACGGTGACATTCAGTCAAAGACATAAAACATGAGAAACAGCTGGACATTTCAAGAGCATTCAAATGTGTTTGAGGAAGAGAAGAAAGGCCAGTGTGGCTAGAACACAGTGAGCACAGGTCAAGTGGAAATGAGGAAGAAGGGAGGCATGTGAAGGAGTTTGTTTTTATTTTAAGTTCAAAGGACAGTATTAATGGGTTTGAAGCTAAATGGTGACGTGATCTGGATCATTTTAAAAAGAGATTTCCATGGCTGGTGGTAGAGAATGGTTTGGGGGTGGAGGAAAGAGGCAGCAGACATCCAGGAGACCAGGTTGAAGGCTATTGCTGGAGTCCAGCAGAGAGACAAGGATGGCTTAGACCCGAGTAAGGCTGAATCACAGTGGAGAGGTGGTGCTCAAGGGAAGGGGAGGGATCAAGGGTGACAAATGAGACAATATCCATTCTGTGCAGGGGATTGCTCAGCTGCAATGTCCTGTAACAAGCCAAGGAATTATCATTAGATAATGGCTTACAGTGGGGATGCAGGGAAGGTTCCTGCTGAGAAAGAGATAGAAGTGCAAAAAGGGTGATGATCAGGGGGCCCTAATATGAACTTCTCCTCCATGATTTCCCAAGGTTGACCCTGTTATATGGGAATTCTGTTTCAAGGGTTTGAAATGAGGGATCTGACCAATGCCCAAGCCATTTATTACATCTTTTTAAAATTTTATTATTTTGTTGATATTCTTTTTTTGTAGTTAAAAAAACAACAACACGTAACATTAAAGGCACTGTCTTAATCATTTTGAAGAGTGCATTTCAGTACTGTTAAGTACATTCCTATTGTTGTACCAACAGATCTCTAGGACATTTTCATCTTGCAAAACTGAAACTCCATATCCATTAAACACTAATTCCCCTTCTCCCTCTCCCATTTATGTCTTATTTTGAACATAGATCCAAAACAACTTAATTCATTCTCCACAAACTCAAGCTCCATCCCTTGGTGTTCGTCCTTCATATTTGAAAATGGCACTGAAATTCATCAATGTCCAAAATATCCAACTTAATTGGGTTTTGATTTCAAAGAATTTGACTCATTAAATTAAAAGCTATGAAGTCTAGTGCCACAAGGCAGCATTCTCTGGCATGTACGACTGGGCGTTTTTGAACAGGGTGATTTGGTATGTTCAGTGGGACCACTCTTCCCTGTGCTGCACTCTCTATGCAGTCAGCACAGGGTATCAGCATCCCTGCCCCCAGCTCCCACTAAATGCCTGTAGCATCCCCAATCATCGTGACTGCCAGCAATATCCCCTCACATTTCCAAACATCCCTTGGGGAGTGTTGTCCCATCCTGGCAAAGATCCACAAGTTGTGCATTTATTAGGACCCCTTGACTTTGGGCAATCTCATCTATCGTAGTCATCATATGACTTAAATCAATTATGTCATCACAAGTCCATGATACTGATATGGTTCTAGGTACTTATTATGCAAGAAATAATTGTTTTCCCACTCGCTGTTCTCCTAGAAGCATCAGCTTGAATTTTTTTGGCCAATTCCCTTGGGCTCACACTTCTTTGAAGTAACTCTCATTAAGTAAGTTCTTAGTAAGAGAGTCCTACCCCACTTCACATACTTGCTCGCCCAGTCCTGCCACCACTTGTGTTTTTTATTTCCTTATAGAGACCCAAGGAGGGGTGTGTCCAGGAGCACAAAGGGTGCCAGGAAAGGACAGCATGGAGGGGCTTGCATGCCAAATGACTGTTTCAAAAAGGGAGGGTCGTGCCCCAACTGGTGTTGCTCAGTGGATTGAGTGTCTGACCGCAAACCACAGAGTTGCTGTTTCGCTTCCCCAGTCAGGGCACATGCCTGGGTTGCATGCCAGGTCCCCAGTGGGGGGCACGCGAGAGGTAACCACACACTGATGTTTCTCTCCCTTTCTTTCTCCCTCCCTTTCCCTAAGTCTAAAAATAAAATAAATAAATAAATTAATTAATTAAAAAGGGAGGGTCTTGGTAGGGGCCATCACTGCCATCAGACTGATGGCACAGGCTCCCTTTTCAGGGCAAAAGGCATTGCTTTGAAGAGCAGTTCAATTTTGTTGGGAAGAGAGAATGCAGCAACTTTTACCAGGCAAGACACAATGAGTCACTCCTTCCAAGCTAGTTTCTCTGGCTTTTCTGGCATTGGCTAGGTTGATCTGATAGTAAGAACCAAGCATAAAATACCTGCTGACTCTGCTTCTGATTCATAGCAAGGCTTTCTTTTTCTTGCAATGAATGTATTACTAACCAAAGTAAGCCACAGCCACCAAACTTGATAATTGGCTTCTCTGGGATCCTCCCAGAGAAAAGGAGCATATGTCCCAGAGCACATAGTTATGAAATTTATGTCACCTCCAATTACATCTGTACCTTTGCTTTATATAAGTGATGACAAGTTTTATGTATCTTGTCATGGTGAGATTGCATTATCTGCTTCTTTTCATGACAGGACAGACAATGGCCCATTTTCACTAAAAGCTAAAAGGTAAGGTGTGCAGCAGACTGTGTATCCTTTTATTTATTTTTTTCCTAGCTCAAACATCAGTTTACAGTAACATAATCTTCTGTGAAGTCTCACGGGGAGAAAAGCAATTTGGACATCCCCACTGTAACTCGATTCACAGACTGCTGAACGCAGCAGACACCTCATGTTACCATCTTATCGATCCTGGAAACACCTGAGAGATGTCTCATCTCCTCCCAACTCTGCCTGCAAGCATCTCTCTTTACGTCCCTTTTTGTAGTCCTCTCCACCAGTCCGAGATGGGGGTTGTATCTGCTTCCTTTCCCATCTGCTCTCTCCACTGCTGTCTATCTTACCTCCTTCCTTATTCAGCCGAATTCTCTCTTTCTAGCTTCTTCACTCCCTTCTCATTCACTGGCCCTTTCTTCTGTGCCCCGCTCTGAAACAAGCCTCCCCTGTCCTAGAAATAAAACACCTTGGCTAAACTTCTCCGTTAGTTAACCAGCCTGTTCCTTTCCTTCCTTTCTCTCCCCATGCTTCTACTTTTGTATCATCCATTCACCTTACTCTCTAGCTCCCCCTCCAGAGTTCCAACCAACCTACATTCTCCAGTGCTGTTCACCTAATCTCTCTGCAGTTCTCTGCAGCTGACTATCCGCTTTTTGAGAGGTTCTCTTTCTTCGAGTTCCAAAACTTTTCTCATCAACCCTCCCATCTATTTTCTTTATTCTCAACATTCACCCCCCAGAAATCTCACCTACAGTCAGGACTTCAGCTGCTCAATTCCAGCCTTGCAGGGTACTTCTGAGCAGCTGTGCTTACCTGAGAGCATGTCCCCGTTTCACAGACTTTGTTTCCTGAGCTGCTGTAGGTAGAGACTGGATGTCTGGCAGGAGAAAAAGACCTGATTCATTCCCCTCCCTGCTCCCCTTGACATCCCTGTCCATCAGTCCATCGCTCATTCTACTGTTACACTCACCTCCCTGCGGTTCGTCACATTGTTCCGTCTTGGCAGTTCATTTACTTATTATATCTTGGATCTTGAGTTTTCTCCCAAGGTTTAATTCTACATTTTAACTACCTCTTAAATATTTCCACTTGATTCCCCTATCATCACCTCAAACCCCAGGCCTAAGATTAAATGTACTTTCTCCTAAAGGAATTGGAGCTGGCGGACACAGTATTCTTTCTGACTCACAGGTTTCTGTCAGTAGTAGCATCTTTCGCTTAGTGAGTCTCAAAATTCCAGTCATTTTTGCTTTCTCTTCTTGTTTTAGTTACCAAGCCCTCTTAATTCTTGCTCCATATTTTTCTCTTTTTTCCTGTATATTCCCACCACGAGTATCTTGATTTATGGAATCTGCAACTAAATTAATCTTCATAAAACCCTGCTCGCAAACATTTATTATTGCCTATGCTAATGAGAAGTGTTGTGGTTGCAAATAAAAGCTTCCAGGTCAAAGTGACAAATTAAAAAAGAAATGTTTTGGCCCCCATCTAACGGAGAGACCAAGAGTATCTGCCATCAGCCGCGGTTTGATTTAGGGACTCGAGCTGCTCACTAGGAATCTCTCGCTCTCTCCATCTCCTGCCTCTGGGTCGGCTTCACTCTCAGGCACTGGTCTTTTGGAATTTTTTTAAACTTTTTTTCTTTTTTAAAAATTGAATTTACTGGTGTGACATTAGTTAATAAAACCATGCAGATGTCAAGTATACAGCTCTACAACTCATCCTCTGCATACTGTATCATGCACTCGCCACCCAAAGTCAAGTCTCTTTCCTCTACCATCCCCGCTTTGCTCTCTCCAATCTCCCCCACCCCCCTTTCCCCCTGGCAATCAACGCACTGTCTTCTATGTTTTTTTTTATTTGTGGGGGGTTTTGTTGTTGTTTATTTTTTATTTGTTTTTTGCTTAATCCTGTCACCTTTTGCACCCAGCCCCCAAACTCCTCCCCTCTGACAGCTCTCAATCTGTTCTCAGTATCTGTGAGTCTGTTTCTATTTTGTTAGTTTATTTTGTTCATTAGAGTCCACATATAAGTGAAATCATACGTTATTTGTCTTTCTCTGATTGGTTTATTTCATTTAGCATAATAATCTCCAGTTCCAACCATGCTGTTGCAAAAGGTAAGATTTTCTTCTTTTTTACAGCCGAGTAGTATTCCATTGTGTAAACATACCACCGTTTTTTTATCCAACATCTAATGATAGACACTCAGGCGGCTTCTAAATCGTGGCTATTGTAAATAACACTGCAATGAACACGGGAGTGCATATACTCTTCCAAAGCAGTGTTTCAGGTTTCTTCAGATGTATTTCCAGACATGGAGTTGCTGGATCATAGGCAGTTCTATTTTTAATTTTTTGAGGTAACTCCACACTGTTTTCCACAGTGGCTGTACCAGTCTACATTCCCACCAACAGTGCATGAGAGTTTCCTTTTCTCTACATCCTCGCCAACACTTGTCAATTGTGGATTTACTGCTGATGGCCATTCTGACAGGTGTGAGGTGATATCCCACTGTGGTTTTAATTTCCATTTCTCTGGTGTTACTGACATTGAGCATCTTTTCATATATCTATTGGCTATCTGTATGTCTATATATTTGGAGAAGTGTCTATTCAGGTCCTTTGCCTATTTTTTTAATTGGATTGTTTGGGGTTTTTTGGTGTTCAGTTGTTTGAGTTCTTTATACATTTTGAATATTAACCCCTTATCAGATGTATCATTGGTGAATAGGTTCTCCCATTCAGTGGGTTGTCTTTTCATATTTTTGATGGTTTCCTTTGCAAAAACTTTTTCATTTGATGTAGTCCCATTCGTTTATTGTTTTTCTTCTGTTTCGCTTGCCTGAGGAGCTATATCAGAAAAAAAATATTGCTATGATAAATGTCTAAGATTTTATTGCCTATGTTTTCTTCCAGGATTTTCATTGTTTCATGAGTTAGATTTAAGTCTTTAATCCATTTTGAGTTTGTTCTTGTGTATGGCGTAAGGAGGCGGTCTAGTTTTATTGTCTTTTTTGCATGTGTCTGTCCAATTTTCCCAACACCATTTTTGAATAGACTGTCTTTACCCAATTGTATGTTTTTACCTTTTTTGTCAAATATTAATTGACCATAAAGGTGTGGATTTATTTCTGGGCTCTCTCTTTTGTTCGATTAATTTCTATGCCTGTTCTTAAGCCAGTACCAAAATGTTTAGATTACAATGTCCTTGTAGTATAGTTTGGTATCAGGTATTGTGATACCTCCAGCTTTATTCTTCTTTCTCAAGATTGCTTTGGCTATATAGGGTCTTTAAATTTTAGGATTATTTGTTCTTGTTCTGTGAAAAGTGTATTAGGATTTTGATAGGGATTGCATTGAATCTATAGATTGCTTTGTGTAGTACGGACTTTTTAATGATATTAATTCTTTCTATTCATGAACACAGTATATGAGTCCACTTATTTGTACCTTCCTTAATTTCTTTCTTTAGTATCCTATAATTTTCCAAATGCAGGTCTTTTACCTCCTTGGTTAAATTTATTCCTAGGTACCTTACTTTTTCTTTTTTTTAATGCAATTGTAAATGGGTTTGTTTTTTTTTTAGTTTCTCTTTCTGATTATTAGTATATAAAAATGCAACTGATGTCTGGATATTTATTTTGTATCTAACTCCTTTACTAAATTCGTTTGTCAGTTCTAGTAGTTTTTGGTGAAGTCTTTAGGGTTTTCTACAGTGTCATGACAGTTTTATTTTTTCCCTTTCTAATTTGGATGTCTTTTATTTCTTTTCCTTGTCTGACTGCTATAACTAGAATTTCTAGCACTATGTTGAGTAAGAGTGGTGAAAGCAAACATCCCTGTCTTAGTTCTGATCTTAAGGGAAATGCTTTTAGTTTTTCCCAATTTAGTGTGATGCAAGCTATGGGTTTGTCATATATGGCCTTTATGTTCCCTCTACTCCCACTTTTGAGAGTTTTTATCATAAATGGGTGCTGGTTTTATCAAATGCTTTTCTGTGTCTATTGATATAATCATGTGATTTTTATCCTTCATTTTGTTAATGGAATGTATCATGTTTATTGATTTGTGAATATTGTACCAAGCTTGTATCCCCAAGATAAACACCATTTGATCATGGTATATGATGTTTTTGATGTATTGCTGGATCTTGTTTGCTAATATTTTGTTGAGGATTTTAACATCTATGTTGGCCTATTTTTTTCTGAGGTATCTTTATCTTGTTTTGGAATTAGGAAAATGCTGACCTCATAAAATGAGCTTGGGAATTTTCCCTTCTCTTAAATTTTTTGGAATAGTTTGAGAAGGATAGGTATTAGTTCTTTGAATGTTTAGTAAAATTCACCTGTGAAGCCATCTGGTCCAAGAGTTATGTTTGCTGTGAGTTTCTTGATTACTTCTTCAATTTCTTTTGTCTATTGGTCTATTCAGATTTTCTGATTCTTCCTGATTCAGCAATAGAACATTGTATGTTTCTAGAAATTTATCCATTTCACCCAGGTTGTCCAATTTGTGGCATATAGTTGTTTGTAATATTTTCTTACAATCCTTTGTATTTCTTTAGCGTCAGTTGTTACTTTTCCTCTTTCATTTCTGATTTTATTTATTTGGGTCCTCTTTCCCTTTTTCTTTATGAGTCTGGTTAAAGGTTTGTCAACCTTGTTTATCTTTTCAAAGAAACTCTAGGTTTCAGTGTTCTTTTCTATTTCTTTTTTAGTCTTTATTTCATTTATTTCCACTCTAATCTTTATTATTTCCATCCTTCTACTTACTTTGGGCTTTGTTTGTTGTCCTTTTTCTAGTTCGTTTAAGTGTAGAGAGAGATTGTTTATTTAAGATTTTTCTTGCTCCTTGAGGTAGGCCTGTAATGCTATACGAATTTCCCTCTTAAGGCTGCTTTCATTTTGTGCATAAATTTGGGGTTGTTGTGCCTTCATTTCTTCATTTTCATTCGTCTCAAGGTATCTTTTGATTTCTTCCTGGATCTTATTGTTGACCCACTCATTGTTTAATAACACATTATTTAGCCTCCATGTGTTTGTGTGTTTTTCAGGGTTTTTTAAAATTGTAATTGATTTCTAGTTTCATACCACCGTGGTCAGAGAAGGTGCTTGATATGATTTCAGTCTTCTTGAACTTAGTAACACTTGTTTTGTGTCCTACCATGTGGTCCATTCTAGAGAATGTGCCATGTGCACACAAAAAGAATGTATATTTTTCTGCTCTGGAATGAGATGTTCTATAAATATCAATTAAATCCATCTGGTCCAGTGAGTTATTTAAAGCCACTATAGTCTTGTTGATATTCTATCTGGAATATCTATCCATTGATGGGGTTTTAAAATCCTATACTATGACTTTATTACTGTCGTTCTCTACCATTATGTCCCTTAAGATTGTCTTTATATATTTAGGTGCTCCTATAGTAGGTGCAATGTGTTTACAAGGCTTACATCCTCTTATGGATTGACCCCTTTAGTATTAGGTAATGTCCTTCTTTATCTCTTGTTATGGCCTTTGTTTTTAAGTCTTTTTTTTTTTTCTGATATAAGCATAGCTACCCCAGCTTTTACTGTGGTCCCCACTTGCATAGAATATATTTTTCCATCCCTTTACTTTCATTCTGTGTGTATCTTTTGCTCTGAGGTCAGTCTCTTGTAGACTGCATATATATGGATCATGTTTTCTTACCCGTTCAGCTACCTTATGTCTTTAGGTTGGAGCATTTAATCTATTCACATTTAAATTATTATTGATGTGTACTTATTTATTGCCATTTTATTCTTTATGCCTATGTTCCTCTCTCTATTTCTTTTTTCTTTCTTCTTCTTAAATAAGGACCTTTAACATTTCTTGCAATTCTGGTTTGGTGGTAATGAACTCCTTCAGCCTTTTTTTTGGTCTGGGAAGCTCTTTATTTCGCTTTCAATTATAAATAATAGCCTTGCTGGGTAGAGTAGTCTCAATTGTAGGTCCTTGCTTTTCACCACTTTGAGTATTTCATGCCAGTCTCTTCTGGTCTGAAGTGTGTCCATTGAGAAATCAGTTGACAGCCTTATGGGAAATCCTTTGTAGGTGACTGTTTCTTTCTTGCTGGTCATAAGATTCTTTCTTTATCTTTAAACTTTGTCATTTTAATTATGATGTGTCTTGGCGTTAGCCTCTTTGGGCTCATCTTGTTTGGGACTTTCTGTGCTTCCTCGACAAGTGAGTCTTTTTCCTTCCCCAGGTTAGGGACATTTCAGTCATTATTTCTTCAGAAATGTTCCCGGTGCCTTGCTCTCTCTCTCTCTTCTCTTTCTGGTACCCCATGATGAAGACATTGTTACACTTGATGTTTTTCCAGAGATCCCTCAAATTTCATCATTTTTTAAAATTCTTTTTTCTTTTTGCTGCTCTCTTTGGGTGCTATGTTATCTTATTCTCTAAATTTCTGATTCAGTCCTCTGTTTCTTCTAACCTGCTATTGATTCCTTCTAGTATATTCTTCATTTCGGATATTGTGTTCTACATTTCTGACTGGATTTTTTTTTTTTTATGGTTTCTGTGTCCTTTTTCATGCTGTCTCTTTAAGTTCTCACTGAGACCATCCATTCTACCACTAAGGTCCTTGATCACCCTTACAACCTTTGTTTTGAACCCTGCATTTGGTATCTTGGTTGCTTCCAACTCATTTAATTCTTTTTCTGGGGATTTCTCTTGTTCTTTCACTTGGGACATATTTCTTTGTCTCCTTATTTTATCCGCCTTCATGTGTTTGTCACTGTTTTTAGGTAGATCTGCTATGACTCCCAAACTCATTATGGTGGTTTTATGTTGTAGGTGTCTTGTGGGGCTCAGTAGCACAATCTTCCATATCACTTGAAGTAGTTGCTCTAGGAATGTCTCCTGTGTGGGTTATATGCACTCTCCTGTTGTAGTTTAGTATTAAATGCTGTTGGCCCATTTGTGGGTGGGGTTAACCCTCAGGCTGCTTGACTGTAAGGATAGACCTCAATCACAATGTATGAGCTGCTCTGTGGGGGCTGCCCCCTGGGTGGAGTTGTTTCCAGCAGGACCTGGTGCCTATCGGGATCTCTGAGCATGTGCCACTCATGTGGTTAGTTGGGTTGAGTTCTTGTGTGTTCCGAAGCCCTCCACTGGTTGCGTTGGTTCTGGGTCCACTTGGGTGGGGTTTCAGTGCAGGTTGATGTCAGACACTGCCTACAACCACCCTTGGGATAACTGTCTGGAACTAACACACAATTTGCTATTTGTGGTTGCCTCTACTGGACCTGAATGTATGTGGGAGGGACCAAGCTATATACAAGGGTCACTTTCCTCTAGCTCCGAACTGGGGACTGATCAGTAAAAGTTCCAAGGCATCCTGAGTTCTGCCTCCTCCTCTCAGCAACACTGACACCTCCTGAGGTTGTCTGGTCTTCCTCAAGAACCTTCCATAGAAAGACTGTAGAGTGGACCTAGGCTGGCTGCAACCAACAGACCCTTCCACAAGGTGTGAGCTCAATAGGGGGCAGTGACTGGGGCTGGGAGGACAGGGCTAGTGGGTCCCCTGTTTGGCAGTGATCTGGTCAGTTGCTCAATGGGGGAAAGCGGCCGCTCCTCCAGAACCACACCATTCAGTCTCTAGCAGAGTCTCTCACTCTGACACCCCAGGAGCCCGCCACAGGTTCAGGCTGGGTTAAGCAGGCTGGCCCTCTGCAGGGGCAAGCTCAGCAGGGCAGGGCCACTAGGACTTGGGGGACAGATAAAAAGTCTTTCTTTGCCTACCCCTGCCCCCGGGTGCCTCAACTCCATAACCCAGAACAAAGCCTCCCAGGGAGACGTGGTCCGAGTGCTCCTCCCGAGCGGTCTGAAGTTCCCAGCTCTGCACAGCACTCGATCCTCATGTTGAGTTGAGCTCAGCAGGGCGGGACCACCAAATGTCAGAAGGGCAGGTCAGATGAGTCTCCTGTTGGGAGTAATGGAGTGCACTGAGCTCACAGGTGAGACTAAAGTGGCCCTTCCCCATCACTGGGCCATACAACCCAGCATCAGGCACACTTTTAAGTGTGACAAAAATAGCCACCATCAACTGCAGACTTCTACTAAAGAAATGCAGCATCATTAGTGGAAAGAGAGTACTGTTTTCTCAATTGTCCAGCACAAATCTTAACCCTGACTCTGGGTCATGAACCCATCCCTAAACCCTGGGATGATGTCAACCTACCCAACCTACATAGATTAAGAGTGGAAAAAAGCCTGGTTCCTATGGAAAATAAGGGGTGCTGTTACAAGATGAGGGGATAGGTTCTGGGTAGGCAAAGGCAACAGATGTCCGAATACACTCCTCACTATATAATATAGTTAAATTCCCTTAGCCTGACATTCTAGATCCTTGTATCTTAAAATGCCCTAAAACTTCCTTACCTGTGTTCTCACCCCTTATTCAGCACAAGTCTCTCACTTGAGCCAATCATTTTTCCAGCTTTATTAAGATGTACTTGATATATAATAACCTATGTTTAAAGTACACAATGTAGTATATACTCCAAAGTGATCACCACAATAAGGATGGTCAGCGTATCCATCACCTCACATAGTTACAATTTTTTTGATCCTGTCTTAACTATTTTTTATCCTCCGATCCCTCCATGGTCTTCTTGTCTCTACATCTTTGCTAATACCACTATTTTGTCAGCTCTTCAAACTCTACCCATCTTCCAAACCCAAGATTAGTACACCTCTTTTTGGTCCCCCTAATTATTCAGACTGCAACGGTTAATGCTTTTATTCACTTGGTTAACATTTATTGACTATGAGCTGGGTCAAATTGAATGCCACTAAAAACTCAGAAGTAGGAGATAGTGTCTGTTATCATTTAACCAAAAAATTAGTGAAAATAGAAAAGGCTGGTAGAAAAATGAATCTTTATTTAGAATGAGAAAAAAAATTACAACTAGTTACAAATTTTGAAAAGATGACACAGGATCTAAAAAGCAACAGTATTTAGCAAAAGTTAACAAAATAATACTGTCTAATACTTGCTCGGTATGATTTGGGCTGTAGATTCTTTAATCAGACAGTTATTTAACAATTATTGTATAATATTTCCTATAAAGAAAATAGAAATATAATTCAGTGTTTTCTCTAACCTGAGGCTTTTTGCTCTTTGTTGTTGATACATTGCAGAACTTATTTCAGCTTCACGACTCACATTTGGTAACTCATGTAAATATTTAGTATGCTGTCAAATTGGGAGAAAGCTCTATCTTCAAGGGTTTGTTTGTTTGTTTCTGTTTATGACCCGCCTAATGTGGGCATTTTTCCAGGCTAGCGTCTGCCTCCTAATATTTTACACCTTGCTGCTCCTCCACAGCACACTGTCCTGGTCCTGGTCTCTGTGGGACACTGTGCGTTTCATGACAGCAATCGGCCCTGCGCCTTTGGGTGGAGGATGGTGCCGGAGCCAGCACAGAGGGCGGTGGGAATGTTCCCAGAAGCCCTTCTACATCCTACACTGAAATGGCTAGCAGTAGCTTTACCCATGGAAGTGAGCGTGAACTACATGAAAATACCTTACTAAAGTCTTCACTAAATGTATTTCCAGCTCCGCTTCTGGCTCTGACACCATTTGAGATTGTATGGAACCGCCAGGAATCGAATCCCAGGTCTCCTTCCAGCCCCCTTCTTCCCATAGTCCCTGACTCTGACTGGGCATCCTTTGTTCCAGAGCACCTCCTTTCCCAAAAGGGAACATCCCAGGTCAGCAGACGCACATGTTCCACTGCCAAGGTTTGTCCAAACTCCTAGACCAGTTCTACCAGTCCTTCCCATTTCAAAGCATTATGAGCCCAAGAAAATAGGCCAAAAAGTCCAAGCCAGTGCTTGTAGGGGAAAAAGACCAATGCTGAGTTAGAATACAGCATCCTGAATAGCCAAATGTAAAATTCTAATGCTTGTTCACTACATGATGTTCCCCCAACAATAAATGCCAACATAGACCAGTTCTCAGGCTGGAGTGGCAGCTGCCACCAGCAGCCCCACAAAAGATCACCAAGGAGAGCAACAATTTCCCCTTCCCTTTCACTGAGTTGAGAAAAGTAGCAATTTTTTTTCAAAATGAATTTTTAATATGTGAAAAGCAAACTAGAGCTGTGTTTTCAGTGTTGGCTGTTAGAGCTCAACATTCAAGTGCCATTCCCCTTGTACAGGGTGGTGCTTCTTCCATGGGAGAAACAGACCTCAAAGCCCTGTGCCAGGAAGGCCTGGCCCAAATAACCCAGAGTTTTTTAAAACAGTAGGCCTCCATCCTTGATCCTTGATCATTCCTTTGAATGGCTTTGAGGCCCAAATATGTGATTAATGCAAAGCTGGGGGACATAGTGGATTAATAAAAGGAGCTAAAAAGTTTCCTCAGGTTAATTTGATGAATTTGAAATGCCAAAAAATAATAATAATAAAATAAAATTTTAAAAATAGCTGTGGAATACTCTAGTTGAGTCAAAAAGTCTCCAAATGCTTGCAGTAGTACAAGAAGATAAAAATAGTGAACATTTATTGAATGTTACTATGTGCCAGCAGTATTACAAGGGCTTTACTTGTGTTTTCCATGCTCTGGATGAGTCGATTGTAAAGGCAGTACGAGTATTAGCTATCAGTAACTCACTTGGCAAGGTTGTAAGGATTAGAAATGATGTGCGGGTAGTGCTTGGCACAGAGTAGACACTCGGTAAATGAAAGCTAATATTGGTTTCTAAAGAATGCATGAGAGTGGAGGGAATGTGACTAAAGATATTGATTAGTTGTAGGACTATCAGTCTGAGGACGGAATTGATTTGTTCTGTGTGGCCCTGAAGAAAGAATTTAAGAAACAAAGTGTGGATGTTATAAGGAGCAGGTAAAAGAAAGGGAGGAAGAAAGGAAGGGAGAGAGGGAGAAAGAAAAAAGGGAAGAACAAAGGAAGGGAGTTAGGGCTGCCTTAGAAGTAATGAGCTCCCAGGTGTCATTGGGGCTGTTCTAGGAAAGGCAGGAAAAATCTTTGACAAGGGTGATTATAAGGGTAATTTAAGCTTCATATAAGCTTGCAGATAGGGGATGTTTTTACTACTAGCCTAATAATTCCAAGTCTCACCTCAAATCCACCCAGATGGCTTGAGATGTGACAGCTAACACCATGGAGACTTTTCATTAGGCCTCAAGCTTCACAGGACAGTTTTCTACAAAATGGAATTCTCATTAATGAAGCAAAGGATAAGGTTGGTTCCTGTATAAACCAATAGGAAAGGTACACACCATTAATTTTTAAAAGCCCTTTGAAATTAACAAGAAAATAAACTTTCCCTATCAGCCCAACAAGTCTGAGGTCAGTAACTCAGTGACATATTTTTTTCCCTTTCTGCTACCAGAGGACAGTGGATAATATTTGTACAGTTTTAGAAAACTCATTAGTTAAATGAGTGTGATAATGTGATTCTTGGAAAATGTTGGGTCTTTTTTGCAAAGTAAAGAATTGCTTTTCCTGTAACAGAGAATTCAACACTATAAACATTTAAAACACGAAACACTATACAAATATAAAGTGCCATTTTTGTTATTTTCATAGCTTCGTTCAACACATTCCTTGACAAACTGAGCTTCATTATAGAACCTGGGAGGGGGTATCAGGATTTTTTTTTTTTCATTATAAAGAACCAGCTTAAAGTTCAAAAAAGAAAAATCTATGTTAATTGGATAAGGTATATTTCTATATACTGTATCTTTCAAAAATATTGTAAAAGTTCAAGTTCATTGTAACACAGTCGCAGAGTCACACATCTAATTTTCGCTTGATTTGAATCAATCCCTAGTCAGGCATTTTGTAAACATTACACATTTAACTCACTAACATCTATCTTAGCATGCAGTTTGGTACAGTGGTAAATGAGTTGACGCTAAAGCCAGACTGCTTGGTTCAAATCATGGCTCCACCGCTCGCTGGCTATTAACCTTAGGCAAGGCACTCAAACTTTTGTGCCTCACCTCTAAAGTGGAAACAATGAGTATCCAGCTCAAAGGGGTGTTGCAAGTTAATACGCACAATGCATGAGCATGTAGTAATCAGTCAGTGAATGTTAGGCACCATTGTTATTAGTACAAATATGAAAGAAGGAAGAAAATGTATCACATTTCAGGAAAGTTGACTGATGCTGAGTTAAAATATAGTTCCCTAAGTAACCAATACTTAGATTCTAATCTAAGTATTCTAATGCCTGTTTAGTAAATGATGTTCTCTCAAACAATAAATACCTACATTGGCATGAAAAGTTAGCATTTGATTTCAGAAACATAGATTTCTTGTTGGTTCTTGCATGCAAACATTGAGGTAAACAGCCCTTTTTGCTATGTATGTGTGAGAGTGTATGTGAGGATGTAGGTGTTGTTTAGGGGGTGGGTGTGTGTTGGAGAGTCTCATGGCAGAGTTCCCTGTGATTTTATAGTAAGGTTTTTCCACTGCGATGATTCAGCTCACTCTTCAAGACAATCACATTTGATAACACAAGGCAATGTTTTTGAAGCTTCATTATTATAAGAAGCAAATATGTCAAATATATCATATACATTACTTTTTAACAAAAGAGTAAGTTAACAGTTACCCATAAATAATTGGTGGGATGAATGATATACCCTGATCATTGACAATGGTGCCTCATTCTGTAAAAAATTAATAATGGTTAGTATTTACGAGGCACTAAATATGTGGCAGGCAGAGTTCTAAGTGCTTTGCATCTGTTATTCATTCCATCCCTATTTATTATTATTCCTCTCACTTTATGGATGTTCTGAGAGGTAAGTAATTTGTTGAGCGTCACACAGACGGTGTGAAGGCAGGATTCGCAGCCATGCAGCGCCATTTCTGAGCCATATTAGTGACCAACTCATCGTGAAGCAAAGAGATAAATTGTCAGTCAGCTCTTCACTTTCCAAAAAACATCCCCGAAAAGAATTTTATCAGCATTTCATAATACCTTTAAAAGATATAATTTACAAAATTCTGTATCACACACATTTCAGGAGAATATAATTTGCATGAGAGTGGTTATTATTAGTTCACTCTGGAAAAATGGCGTATTCTCCTTTTAAAATTATTTTCACCTTCGAGTTATGTAATTAAGTGCCTTTAAAGCAATTTATACATGGATATTTATTTAATATACCTGAAATATAAATGTAAAATACACAAACCTAAAAATATGATTATTTATTTAGAGATGCATATATGTAAAACATAGTTTCCTGTACTAGAGAACACTGCAGGGTACTAAAACACTTTCAAAAAACTATGATCAGTACCTTCAAAGAAAAAAGATAAAATATTGAATCCATAAAATGAAAATGATTGATATATGAAATATATATCTCATGTGT
Source organism: Mormoops blainvillei (assembly GCA_004026545.1). Classification (NCBI taxonomy): domain Eukaryota; kingdom Metazoa; phylum Chordata; class Mammalia; order Chiroptera; family Mormoopidae; genus Mormoops; species Mormoops blainvillei. Next base: position 340,135 of record PVJD01000817.1, read on the forward strand.
CAGATATAACATTGATATATAATATATCTCATATGATCGGATATATAATGATATATATGTCACATATATACACATGATACATATATAGAGCAGGAGGAATGTTTAATGATATTACAAAGGAAATACTTTGGAAACCTGTTTTCCCCTTGGACACCAAGTAAAGAATATCTCTTTCTAACATATGAAATTTGACATACCTCCATAAGCTGAAGTTGAGAGAGAAAATGCCATCGAGGAACACAGATCAGATCTAAACCTGGGCTACAAGTTCTTCCCAGTTCCAGGAGGCACTGGAAACTTACATCAGAATCATATACATTTTATCTCTAATGTAGTTCGTAGCAAAGTATACATACAGAACTTTTATTCTAGAGTAGACTTAATCAAACATAAATGCCTTTATTGTTGTCTTCTTGAAATCACAAGATAAAAACCTCTTGGAGGAACCTGTGTCAGGATAATTTTTAAAAACTTTAATTGACCCAATTCTCCTTCTCCAGTGTCAAGGTAAAAAGAGAGTCCTTTGTAACTTCTTACCTTAGGAATTTTTACAGAGCTGAACACATACATATAGGTCAGAGGCACTTCTGGTCTTTTGAAAAACCTAAGTCTATAGAAGACATGACCCTGGGTGCCTTGGAACAGAGGAAGAGATGAAAAAGCATTTCAAAGATCAGAAAAGAGAGAGAGTTGAGATTCTGGGAGACTGGGCAGTGGGCAGAAGTCAGTGGGCCCCCGTTGCATAGCTTGATGGTAGTGTCAGCTTATAGTGCTCTTAAGTAGGATAGACCCTAGGCACGGGGGCCGAAGTCTCCTCCAGGACACTCTTTCCCCGGGAATGGTCTGGAAGCAGCTAAGCCCTCAGACCATGCTCATGAGACACAGGCTTGGCAGCAGAAACCAGAATGGGCCATTGATCACTGACAAGAGCAGTCAGTATCAGCCCAAAATCTGAGCACAGGCCCGTGGCCGGAGCCAATCAAGACAATGCGAGAATTCTCTGCCTGATCTGCAGGTTGGGGGCTCAGAGTCAGATTTCGGTAGATTTAGGGAAATACAGAAATATGATACTTCCCGCACAGCTGTTTGTGAACTGAAATTCGTTCCCACAGAGCTAGGTATCTGGAGCGGATGGATACCACTGCCTTACAAAGGCGCAGCTTTGGTTCCCTCAGGTATTCATCCCCTGTTAACAGAGTGATGTCTTAACAAGTTTAAGCAAATGAGCGGAGTGGAGAGCCTCTTAAATATTACTTATGGGAGGCAGTTATTGGGGAACGTTGTCTAATGAATTAAGTTTCAAAGTATGGAAAAATTGGTAAATTGGTATAGTTTATTAATTTTGATAGTTCCAATATGGAATATATCTGTGTTCACAGTATATATCATGGGCTCTTCAAGAGACTTACTTAAGAATCATATAAAGGTAAAATATTTTCTTCTAAAAAGATCCTTCCAAAAATTAAAAATCAGTTCCTGGATCCAGCTTACCTCTCATTGCTTAATAACATTATAAAAGAATATAAAGTGTATTCTACATTGGTCAATTATTAGATTTTATTACTTTGATTTATATGGAATCATTGGTATAATTATTAATATCTACATTGGAAACTCAAATACTTCAGTTACTGTTTCCATGCCTCTTTTTTTTCAAAAATGGTAGAGAGTTTATTAACATAGCAAGAAATTTAAGACATCATGATTAATGCAAAAGACAAGATATGAGATAAAGTCTTTTGATCTGAAATGGAATGGATTCTTTGCTCAAATAAAGAGAAGCATTAACAATAAAGCATAATCTGTTCATTGCAGATGAACTAAAATTTTTTTTGTTTCAGTTCAAGTTTAATGGAAACTACAAAAATGAAAGGCGGTGCCCCACTACTGTACACATCAGTTGGCCTGCTCCATAAGTTCCAGCCATTTCCTCCACAAAAAGAGAGGCTGGCCTCCCCACACGGTGCAGGAGAGGCCTGTCCTGTCCCATACCACATCCGGCCTCAATCTAAGATCTTGTGTTTTTAAGCGTGACAATAGTAAAAGAGAGGTTTTGTTGTTATAGCTGTGTGCCTGTACACTGCTTCCATGACCCTGTAATGGCCCAGTGCTCACTTCTGCTTAGAGAAATATTCTTTGCTCTTCTGGACATCAGGCTTGATGATATCACTGCCAGGTTTCCAGCCAGTTGGGCACACTTCCCCATGTTTGTCAGTGAACTGGAAAGCCTGAACTAGTCTCAGAGCCCCGTCCACAGAGTGGCCAACAGGAAGGTCGTTTACAGTGATCTGGTGAAGGATACTTTTATCGTCAGTGATAAAGGGGCCCCTGAATGAGATGCCTTTATCAGCCTTTAAGACCTCATAGTCCTGAGCAATGGTTGTTTGGGGTCTGACACCAAGGGAATGTTCATGGGTCCCAGTCCTCTTTGTTCCCTGGGTGTGTTGATCGATGCCAGGTGACAGAAGAGAGAATCCACAGGAGCACCAATCACTTGGCAGCTGGGTTTCTTAAATTCTTCTGCCCTATCACTGAACATGATGACTTCCGCGGAGCACACAAAGGTAAAGTCAAGAGGGTAAAAGAACACCACATATTTTCCTCTGTAGTCAGAGAGGCTGATATCTTTGAACTGACCGTTGGCATAATGGCCGTGGCTTTTTAAAATTGGACAGGGTGCCCAATTTTAGCATTTCCTGAAGACATCTTGCTATCAGCAGCTCTGAGACACAAATACCAAGGCCAGCTGCTCAGGAAGAAGGCTCACTGAGCTAAAATTATTAAATAACCTAAAGTTAAATTTATTTCCCATTCCAGAAATATGAATACTATAGGTATTTTCCCCTAGCCATTAGGAAGGTAGGAAGGATGGGAGGAGAGAGGGAGGCAGGCAGGGAAGGAGGCACAGAGAGAAGGAGGGCTGCCTTTCCCTAAAATCTGAGAATCTATAATAGTTGAGAGAAGAAATATACCTGAAAAAAACTCATGAATAAAGCAATGCAATCACATACAGGTTTGATGCCATAATCAGCTGGTATATCGCTTCTCTACACAGACTGAAAATTAAACAAGCACTTCATGTTTGTGGAACATTTTATCATCTTTTATTAGATATCAAAATATTCCAATATCAAATAAAGGGCAAAGAACCTGGAAAAGAATTGAAGACATCTGGAACTGGTCATCAAGGAAGTTGTTCTCTACTGATTTCATTGAAACTCAAGGTTACCTTTAATGTTTTCATGTCTCTCATTTTGTTTGGTTTTGTTTTCATTTTCTATAAACATTTTTTTTCACTTTTGTCCTCTTCTCCAGGAATAAAAGACTGTCAGCCCACGTGGTTTTCAAGGAGTGAAAAGTATTCAGGCAAAAAGACTTGAGAGTAAGGCTCACCTGTATCATTTCTGCTTGTTCTTCGGCTGAGGAGTCAAAATCCCTTGCCTCTGTTTCATCACAGGTAAAGGAAGATGACGGGGCCAACCTCACCGAGTGAGGATGAGGGAAGTGGCCGTCAAACAACCAGCACTGGTAGTTACAGAATAGTCACAGTGATGGAAAGAACAGCATAAGGAATACAATCAACAATATTGTAATAACTATGCATGGTGTCAGATGGGAAAGATTTATCAGAGTGATCACTCACTAAGCTATGTAATGTATAATCATTGGGTTGTACACCTGAAACTAATATAATAATGTGTGCCAACTGTAATTGAAAAGTAAAAATTTATTTAAAGTTAAAAAAAAAAACACCTGGCACAGAGTAGGCAGACAATCAGTGGTGTCCATTATTCTTTCCCTGTTGGAAAAAGGGTAGAAAGAGAAAGAATCTTTGTTTTAGAGCAGTGCTTCTCAGATTTTAGTGTGTATATGAAACATCCGAGGGTATCGTTTAAATGTAGAGTCTGATTCAGTTGGTCCTGAAGGAGAGCCTGAGATTTGACATTTCCAATGTTGCTGGTCCTTGGACCACATTTTGAATAGCAAAGTTTTTGAGACAAAAGGAACATGGAAATGGTCAGGGGAGAAAGAGTAATATGTAGGGAAATAAACCAATGTTTATAGAATGCCTACAGTATACCTAAAAATATATACATAATACATTTTTTTAATCCTCGAAATAACTCTAAGAAGTAGGTTTTATTACCATTTTTCAGAGCAGAAAATCTAGGATGACTAGGTGCACTAGCTCATAGGAATCTTTGTATTTCCAAAGCTCATGTTCACTGTTCACCTTGAGGGAGGACACAGAGTCAGAACAGAAGAGGTACGGATGAATGAGTGTAAGTAGAAGGGAATGATCAAGTAGGGATGGGCATCAATGACCTGTAGAGGGAAAAATGAATGGGCTCAAGGGGTTGGAAAGTGCATTAAATGGGAGAGCAAAGATAGGAGTACAAAGGCATAACCTCTTCACTCTCTCTCTCCCATATCCTTTCAAAAGCTAGAATAGCTGCTGTTCAAGGTTCAACCCTCCACCTTTTCTGTCAAATCATCATTGACATAGCACTAGTGCAACTGCCACTTTCCACGCAATAAAGGGGTGGATCTGGGCCAACTTTTACCTCTCCTAATTATTTCTATGGCTGCTAACATAAGAAAGAAAATGCAAAGGGAAAGTCAAAAGGAGGACAACCAAGTACGGCACTTCTGAAGGGACTTTTTCAACCACTGAGTTTAGCAGAGTTCATATCTAATCTAAGTTCAACATTGTCCTAGCAAACAAGAGCTGGAGCCGAAGGTATGAGTCCACGATTATAATTAAGTGTAACAGGTGACGGTCATATGACAAGAAGAATATGTTGCCATAAATGTCTTACTACTGTAAGACAGCAGGTACTGAGGGTTGAGGTTCCACAAATTGTGGACTTCCTTTAGGGCAGACGCGCAAAATATAACTTTTTTTATTTGAACTTTAAATATAACCATTTTGAATAAACCCTGACCTTAGTTTTGTTTTCAGGATGACACACTTAACTGTTTTTAAAGCACTATTCAGGGCCCAAATTAGTAAATTTCTTCAAATGTTTTCATAAAGACTATAATTGTTAAATGCCAATAATTCATATAATGTGTTTTATTACACTACCAATTTCTTTCCTTGAAGGTATAGGACCTGAGAAGAATTGCACTGGATGAGTCCCTTTCTTTCTCTTCATGGATAAGACCTGGCAAAGATGAATCCCACAGGGTAATCTTGATCAAGGAATCAAAATAATACCAGGAAAATGGTCAAAAGAAAAGCAGAACCAGCTTTATGACAAGGGGAACAAATGTGTATTTAGGACCATCTATGTGTTGTTCATTGTATTTCATTTTTCACAAACCTGTGGACTAGGCAGTGATATGACCATTTCATAGATGCTAGGACTGAGATTCAGGTAAATTTATCAACTTGCTCTTTGGTCATACTACTGGCAAATGGCAGAGTCAGGGTTGAAAAGGAAGCAGCCAGTGCTCTTATAAAGGGTGCGAGGATTGTGGTAGAAAGTGGTAATTGCCTCCGTTTATGAGTTCTTTTTTTCCTTAAGAGAATCCCTGGTTTTATCTGGGAACACTCTCACTTGGAATAAAAGGCTATGTTTCCCAGCCTTCTGCAGCTAGTTGTGGCAATGTTGCCTAAATTCTGGGCAACGAGACGCAGGCGGAAATGTAATATAGGACTTTGGGAAGCATTAATAGTAATCTCTCCTCTGTCAGCCTGCTTCCTCTTCTCCCTTCTGAGTCCCCAGGTCTTCATTCTCAGGCCACTCCCCACGGGACTGGACTCCAGTGCTAAACTCCATCGCAATTGGCTGACACCTTGACCCTCCCCACCGTCCCAGCTTATGTCCTACCTGCCCTTCCCATTGGGATGTTGCTCCTCTGCTCCTCTTAGTTGCCCATGATGGGACGTGAACCTCAGATGCCACATCATCACCAGGGAGCCACTATTGCCACCTAGCTTCACTAAAACTAACCAGGGTTCACAGTTGGTCTTTGGTGCCTGGTTGTAACTCTCTTCTGAACCTCTACAAGGTTGGAGCCCAGCTCTGAAGTCCAGTAAGCTGGCTGGAGCTGGCCCATGGATGCCTCACCTCATCACAAACACACCTGTCTGCTTTACGATCTCAGGCCCCAGAACACCCAGCACAAGTGCTGCCTGCTCAGACCTTTCAAATCAGATCCCCTTTGGCCACTGACGCCTGCATGAAACAAACTGAACTGTGTCACATGGCCCCCCTC
>PVJD01000818.1:0-181959 GCA_004026545.1 Mormoops blainvillei
CCTTTCCTGGAAGCCTGAACTGATACACGAGAAAGCAAAAGGACTGCATTTCTCTCTTTGAGGGGCGGGGAACTCTGAGTTCTGAGCCTTAGTAGTAAAGTCTTTAAGTGACTCATTCTCACATCCACACTCTCTTGGCACCCAAGGACATCTAGGTTAACACTAATATTGAACAGACAACTTTATTAGATTTACTTTCTATTATCGAGTGCTGAAGATCCCAACTTTTACTTCATAACTTTCTGTTATAAAAGATGAGCCAGGAACAAATAAACAAATTACAAGTCTGTGTATTTTCTTGACAAACCAGCCAAACACCCAGATGTGAAAACCGGTCTTTTGCGTTGTTCTTCCCAAAGATATGTAAAAGCTTGTTTAACATTTGAATGAATCTGGTGCACTACCATGACTTCATTCATTCACTCAATTCAGCAAACATTTCTTGAGTGCTTCTTTACCAAGTAGTTGATATACACTAACAACAAGGTTTGTAGTATGGGAACAGAGATCATTAACACAGTACATAATTAATAAGATAATTATTTAGGAATGTTAGAAGTCTCAAGTGCTGTGGAGAACAGAAAAGGCTGAGAAGAATAAAGAGAATCAGGACACACAAGGGCGGAGGGACAGTAGGTTGCAGTATGAAGTAGAATAAATAACTTAATGTTTAGTAATGGAAATAAGTCATAATTGTTTAATCTGACCCATTCCCAGGTTATTTCCAAAGGTACTGTGGCTAACCCATTGTAAAGTTATCCAGATGAGAATTTCCAGTGGGAATGATATAACTGAAATGATTTAAATTACTAAATGTAATTATTTAAATTATTATATTTAACAGCTTAATTTTGCATTTAATATTATTGAATGATACAGTATAGAATTGTATAGTTCTACAAATGAAAAAGCCTAATTACAAAGTAGTTGACTTCTCATCCAACAGATAAAAAAACTAAACACTGAGAGTTTAAGGGGTTTACCCATAATTAGTCAGCCAGAAAGTATTGTAAAGAGAACCAAAATATAGTCTTATTCCCCCAAAAAAGTCTTTTTTATAAACACAATTTTCCAATTTTCCATAACAAGTTTATTCTTCCACTTCCTGTTTGATTTTTATTCCTCCTTCTCTTGGCATGCCCGATCCACCCGTTACTTCCTCCCCTGCCTCTTAGTTATATAACTATGTGTGTATTTATCCTTTATGTTTTTTTAAATGTAAGTACAAGAAAATATGAATATATTGTTTAATCCCTTAAACAGAAAACTAATATATAGACATTGCACCGTACTTTCATCTACTCTGTTTCCTTTCTAAAGAAATCCCTTACTTACTTTCCTAAATTCTCCAGTTTCTGTCTTTCAGTGAAGGATATAATACCAGCAGCGATCTTTTCTTAGCAGAAATTGGGACTATGGAACAGAGTTCTTTAATCAGGCTTTCAGTTAGAAAGGCTGCAGTTTGACTGCAGATAACAGAAACCTGACTTACATGGACTGGAACAAATAGACATTTTATTCTTCTCTTATAACAAGAACCCCTGAGGTAGGCGGTTGCTGGCATGGAGTCAGCAGCTCAGCAATGAATCAGGACCTGGATCTTGATTTAACATGCTCTCATTCTTGTAAGTTGGCTTTTATCCTCTTTGCTGTCCCTTTGCAATTGTAAAAGGCTGTTGTGCCTTTAGGCATTATCTACATTGAGGGGAGGGGGATTAGAAGACCTAACTCTCAAGCCGTTTTGTATAATTCAGGAAAACATCTCCCAAGCTAGTCCTTCCATGACACTCCATTGGTCAGAACAGAGTCACATGCTAAATCCTTTGATCAATCATAGGCCAAAGGAAATGAAGTCATCTTGGCCCATAGAAACTAACCACCCTAGAGGCTGAGGCTAGGATTCTATCTTCCCAGAGATTCAGGGATCTTTGGTGTCTACCCAAACAAGAAAGAAGGGGGTGGGGAATGATTATTGGACACGCAACAGCCAATATCTTCCACTAGTGGTCACCAGAATTAGTGACCACTGGGCGTTATACTATGAAATTGAATATTTTGAGAAGCGAGAGGGTTCTATTATCTTTTGAGGGTATATTACATCTTGTAACAACTCACCCATTGTTTTGTTATGTGCCCTTACTTTAATATATCTTTCAAGAATGTAGATTTTTAAAAATTGAGAAGAAAAATTACATGAGAACAAGGAAATGAAAAAATTAGAAGGTTTAATTTCTTAGAGAAAAGGAAAACAGGGCTTCTATACCTAGATTGAGGTTATTTCCGATTGAAGTTACGTCAGAACATAGTACCTGTGCTCTGTTAGAGCTATCCTAAACTACACAGTAAATACAGATGTAAATAAATATATGCATATCAAAGCTCTGTCCTTATAAATATTTACTAATTATAAAGAGAAAGAATAACATCACAGTGAAGAAATCTGGCAGACAACACCTTAATCAAAGGATCAAAGTTAATATCCAGTAATGAGATAAACTGAAGCCAAAATAGGATACAATGAGAAGAATAACTTGCCAAATATATAAAACCTACATATACAAGAAAATATCAGACAAGCCCAAATTAGTGATATTCTACAAACTGACTAGCCTGTGATCATAAAAAGTGTTATGGTCATAAAAGTTAAGAAAAAACCAAGAGAAACTGTTCAGAAGTGAGCACTGAGATTAAGACTCAATGACAGCTAAATGCAACGTATGATTCTGGACTGGATCCTTTTGCTCTAAAAAAAAAAAGATTAGGACAATGAACAAAACTGGAAAGAAACCTGAGGATTAGATGGTGGGAACATATAGATGTTAATTCCCTGATTTTGATGTTTGTATTAATGGTGCGCTGGAGAAAACCCTTTCTGGAAGGATTTTGAGCTGGAGTTAGAAGTGATAGAGCATTAGTCAACAGCCTACTCTCAAAAGATTGGAAGAAAAGGTTTTTGTATTATCCATGCAAGTGTTCTGTCAGTCAGGACTTTCAAAATAAAAACACTCTTCTGCTGTTTTCACTTAGTGATATACAGGCTTGCTTCATTTTATTGCACTTCACTGATACTGCATTTTTTACAAATTGAAGGTAAGACCCTTCACTAGTTATAAAAAGATTGTCACTAAATTGAAGGCTCAAACAATGCTTAGGGCTTTTGAGCAATAAAGTCTTTTATAATTAAGATATTTACATTTTTAGATTTACATATTTACATTAGCTAGTAAGCTATTGTACACTTACTAGACTACCATATAATGGAAACAACTTCTATATGCACTGGGAAACCAAGGAATTTGTGATTCACTTTATTGCTATGTTCATTGTATTGTGGTGGCCCGCATCCAAACCTATAGTATCTCCAAGGTATACTTGTGTAGACATGTCAACTCTTGGTGATGGCTGCATAGTATTCCATTGTATGGAAGTCACAGTTTTCCACTGACAGGCGTTCAGATTGCTTCAATCTTAGGCCACTACAACCTATGCTATAGTGAGCATTTCTGTACTTAGGCTATTTTGCACATTTGCCACTTTATCTGTAAAATAGATATCTAGAAATAAAAATTAATTTAACTAATTTTAAATGGAAGCCATGTTCCAAGGTATATATATTTTATATGTATAATATGTATGTTATAATGCAAAATGATGAAATATTTACTAAAGTATTTTTTAGGCTGATTGATCTGGTTTAATAATATTTTCTTTCATTGATTCAACCAATTTTTTTTTGGTTTGATACCATCAGATAAGCTCTATATTGATCATAGAATACAACCAAAATCTTTTCCTTCAAATGACATAAAACTTTGAGAGATTTAGTAGGCTGAAGTTAATTAATTTAAATATGTTTTCCAATTTAAGATATATCTTAATATTGACAATTTTTAAACCGAGGCCAAAAAAGAATAAGCCTTTTTTCCTAAGGTGTATATAAAATTTTTGCCAACATGGAAAGGAAACCCTTAAAAAGTTTTTGATACTTCACTAAAATCACTTATCAAACTTGGTATTGCTGTTAGCATTATATTACCATTGTCATTGTAGGGTCATTTCACTGAAGTCCCGTTGCAGTTTGACAAACTGATTTTTCTGTTTTTTCCTACATTTTAAGGTTTCACTGCACTTCCTTAGATGAAAGTTTTATCACCAAGCTCCTGAAAGATGGAGAAAAACAGCCATCTCTTCAGAACAAAATATTATTTTCAAGGTTGTTTTTCCCACATATTTCCAGAAAAGAATTCAGAAGTAAATACATTCAAAATTTTTTTCTAACATAAGTAGAGGCCACTAAAGATGCCTCCTCTAGGAAATTGACACTTACAGAGCTAACAAAGTGCGTAAATGGCCTTTTATGGCTATTGATACCAGCTGTGCAGACAGAGGAGCCTCTCCATCAAGAATTTATCTAGGAGATCCACAAATAAATAATTGTGTAAATCTCAGACTATTTTTAGCCAGTGTTGTTAAGGAATAAACAATAGCAAACCAATAGGACTCCAATTACAAGGAAATAAATCTCTTACAGCCAAAATGTAATTAAGGACCTCAGTTAAAAAGATTTTGAGTTGGAGTTACAGCTATAGTCCAAATTTGAAGTCAACTTCTGGTTTTTAAAGGGCCAGGCAAAGACGACATGCAGAACAGTGCAGTGGTGGGAAGCACAGGGATAGCTTAGAAACATTTTCGTACTTTATAGTGTGAGCATCTCAGGGATCCTGGTTTGCCTCTCTGAGTCTCAGTTTCTACAGCTATTTAATGGAGATAAAAAACCTACTTTTACCTATGCCCTAAACAAAAAGCAATCTAATCTAACTAGTAGCCTCTCTGCATTGAGTTAAAATTTGCATGTGCGTGTCCTGGTTGGCTTGTGTTAGGTGCCTTAGTTAGCATGTCATTAAAGATCTGCCCTAAGCCTGTTTTTCAGCCTTACCTGTCTCCATACCTCTCCTACTAATTTACGCTTTAGAGATGGTACCCATAAGACCATGTTGTAGTTCTCCATGACATTTCACATGTCTATTCTTCTTGCCTGGAATAGTTTTCCTATGTTCTTCATGATCAGCTCAATGGCAGTATCCACTGGGAAGCCTGGTCTTACCACTGGCTTCCCACCCCTCCATGTCCTGCCTGTGAATGTGTTCTTGTATGTGTTGGAAGTGGGAGAAGAGGCAGAGGGGACTGAGAGGGGAGGAGTGCCCAGGAAGTAAGAAATGCATCTGTCTGCAGGGTCCTTTGGATTGGGACTTCCCTACAGTTATGCTAAGAAGTTTGGCTAAGTCTTAAGGGCAATATCTTATGGAGGCTAGAGATGGTTTCAGTAGAGTGACAGGATCAGATCTTTTTTTAATTAGGAAGATGACCTGTCTGCAGTAAGGAAGATAGATGGAGAGAGAGGGAAGCGTCACAAATCCAGATGGGGCCTGCCAGACAACGAGAAGAATTCTTCCTGCAAGCTTCCTTCACCTCACCCGCAGGGTTTCAGGAGTTGGCTGGTTGGGGTGGCTTTTAACAGGAGTCTTGCAGACTTGCAAAGCATCAGGGGTTGAGTGTCAGGATCCCTGGGGCATGAGTCTGACTGTGGAAGCCCAGCCTCTGCCCAGGTTCTGCTCTCAGCCCCCCTCCCCTTATAACAGAGAAGACAGGAGGCAACACTAATATATTTTAATAACGAAAGCATAGACAGAGAGTTGGAAAAACAGGAAGACAGCGAATAAAGAAGGAACATGCATATAAAGGTAGCTACAATTTTTGCACATGGGCTCCGTGCCAGAGGCTTTTCCTAATTCACTGGTTCTCAAATCACTATAATCACCTGGAGGGCTCATTAAACCGCAGAATCGGAGACTTTTATTCGGTAGGTCTGGGGTGGAACCAATACCTTGCTATTCTAACAAGATCCGTTGTGGGGCTGATAGTGCTGGTCGGGGGTCCACACTTTGAGACCCCGTGTCCTAGTTTATATACTTTGATCTTTCAGTAAGCTGGCAAGCCAGTATTTCAACAGAACAGGAAACAGTTATTAGAGAACTGAGTAACCTGTCTCCTGCCCTAAGTCAACCACTAAGTAGAAAACTGTGGAGCCAGCTTGTGTTTGGCTCTAAAGCCCACATTTTCCTACTTTATACTCCCCTTCCCTCCATAGCCAACTTGAGACCTTATGCAGGACAGAGGGAGTTCCCAGCTGCTTCCTTTCCATATGTGTCCTTATCGTCCTCAAGTATGAGGGTGGAGTGTAAAGGAATGTACTGTACTTCTGAGCATTTCTTTTTATCCAAAAACCATTTCAACTCCTTGACCTGCGGTTCCTCACTCTGGCCCAAAAGGTGATATCCAGATACTGCAAGTGTAGTTGCCTACAGAACATTGCCTCTGAAGAAAGGACAATGAACACCTAACTGTTCCACACACAACGCAATGTTTGAGAGTCTGGGATTTGCCCATGCATCCTGCTCTTGATGGTTTTGCCAATAAATTTGATTCTCCCCTGTTATTATATTATTTTCCCTTAGCACAACCACAACCAGGTGATTTTATATGAAATTGGCCACTGTGTTCTCTATGGGTCTTTCCCCTTTCTCTTTTCAAATATTTCCATGTGCTGTGGATGTCTTGTAAAACCCTAATTCTGACTTTGAATCATGTGTTTGAGCATCTTCACTTGCTGCTGGTCCATTTTTGCTGGGCAAAAAAATAGCAGAGCAGCAAAACCATTTACCCTGAATGTACCTGTGCTTTGGGTTAATTATTTTCTCTAATAAGTCTGTAAAAAGCCAAGAGGACTCTTTCAGGCCAAATAAAACATCTTAACCCAATGTTTCATTGTTGTTGTCTTCTAAAAGGTAATATTTAATCTGTAAAGTAGGCAAGGTTGGCTTGAGAAATTTTTTTAATTCTTTCTTTTTGTGTTATTTACAATGTGTGTGTTCCCTTATTGCAATAATCAAAAGAAGTCTCATGGGCCTGAAATACCTTTTTTTGCATAAGATTTTTTTTTTCTGAATAGGAAGGTACTAAGTAAGTACAACAATAAATTTTGCTTACCTAATTTTGCCCAAAGCAGGACTTGATAATCCTTCTGATTATCAAACTTACTTCATCACTGTGGTTTATATTGACTTAACTTAATATTAGTTGACTTACGCTTGACATAGTTTAGTATTCTTAGACTCTAGGTGGCATTTCTGTCTAGGTGGACTTTTTAAAAAATCATCAGACTATATATAGTTTAGGTAAAGCAAAGTATTTATTATCATAAATATAAATTTTAAAAGTTTAATACATTCTTCCTCTTCCCCCCCCACCTTGCCTCATTCTCTCTTCCCTCTTCCTTCTTTCCCCTTCCTTTCCTTTCCTTTCCTTTCCTTTCCATCATCTCTTTCCTTTCCATTCTTTTCTTTCCCAACGGTTCAGCTCTACAGCTATTAGGTAGTACTGATCAAGGTAGACACAGTAGGGAGGGGAACAGATCGCCTTGGCGTGCTAAAACTCCAGGGAGGTGAGGGAAGTTTTATATTGGGTCCTGGTGGGTAGCCCAGCATGTGTAGTGCCAAATTTAGCCAATAAAAATACAGGGAGCCTAGTTAAATTTGAATTTCAGTTAAACAATAAATAACATTTTTAGTATATCTCATGCAATATTTGGGACATACTTATACGAAAAATATTATCTTTTACTCGAAATTCAAATTTAACTAGACACCCTGTTTTTTATCTGCCAACCCTACCAGTGCGGGACATCAGAGCCCCGCCTAGATGAGGAAGGCCTTGACATGGGGGAAGGGACAGAGGGCCCGTGTGAGCAGCAGGGTGTCAGAGCAAAGTGAGATGACAAGGACTTCCCTAAAGTAAAGGGGTCATGGCCCAGGAGCTTGCTTATACACAAGGGAATTGATCCAGTAGAGAAACATTAAGAATTATGTTAGAGATGTGAATTACACATTTGGAAAGGGAGAAAACTAGAACGCTTCCTGTGTTGTAGGATTGAAATTGGAGGTATGAGCGTCCACTCATGGTTGATATTTGAAAATGTTTACATGTATACACACACACACATATGCTTTATATGCATATACAGAGCTAGAATATCTCTGGAATATGCATGAGAGAGTTGTAGCAGTGTTTACTTCTAGGGAGTAGAACTGGGTGGTTGGGGCATAAAATGAAAAATTAGTTTTCTTATATTTTCTTTTTTTACTTTTTAAACTGTGTGCCAAATGCTCCCATAACCTGCAGCAGACAATATTTTTAAAATATTTAAACATTAAAAAAATAGAATTGACTCTATTGTAATCAGAATATTAGATGTCACTTGGGCCTCAGAGATTTTTCTAAGCCAATTCCTGAATTAAGATGGTATAACTGAGGACTAGAGAAGTTAAGTGACCCTCAAGGTCATAGACCAACTGGTGTGTTACAGTGGAAAAAGAAAGAGCTCTGGATTCAAATTCTAATTCTGTGTCATGGCAGCCTGGTGCCCTTAGGCAAGACATTTGTCTCTCCAAACCTCACTTCCTCCACCACCATACAGAGCACAAAGCAAGGGCTCAGAAGTCCACTTGCTTGGGGACGAGTCTGCCCGGCGTCATCTGTCACAGAGCATGATCTTGGGCAAGCCCACCGGACTGGCCTCTTTATACTTCACACTCTTCATTTATGATTGTATTAGCTTTGTTTCATCAGATATGAGAAGCCTTGGTTATTTTAGAATGCATCATTATTTCCTATTCCATTAAGAAATTTTAAAAGTGCTGTAATTAATTGCAACATGGCCACCACCATCAGATGCATGCTGATTTCAGAGATGTTAAAATGAGAAAAAATATGCATTTTAGAATCGACGTAATATGAGAGTATTTACCAAAGAGAAAAGATATGTAATATAAAGGGTGGTCCAATGATAATTGAAAATAAGCAGCTATAAGCGAAGAAAATCAGGCTGCCATTGAAAAACAACATTAGAAGGATGGGGAGAAACAAGAAACAAAGTGAAGATATAACGGGAAGTAAATGCCCCAATCTTTGTAAAATTTGAATCAAAAAAGCACAGACAGTTTGCATACATGGAAGTAAACAAAAAAGAAAACAAGCAAAATAGAATTGGAGTTACTTCGCAGGAAGACAGGTGTCAAATAATTTGGCCAAGAACTGAAACCAATTCCCTCCCTCGTAATGAATGGCAAATTATCAGTAGGCACAGATGTGCAATTCCAAGTTGGGCAGGGAAGCAGACAGCACCAGGGACCACCCAGGCTGGGTAGGGAATACGGACCGCCTCTGGGACAACAGCTGGGTACAGTCAAAAGAAGCAATAAAATAAGAAAGGGTTTTTGTGAAGTCTGTAAACGACATAAATCTAAGCCTGAATGCCTGAGAACTTTGGGGGAACTCCACTCTGGGCCTGTTTAATTCTCCCTTTGCCCCCGGTGAGATACAGAAATTGAAAAGTAACGTGATTGTGTATCCAGGTTGCCTCTCCCATTCCACCAACTAATCAATACCATATACCAGATTCAAGGACCAGATGGAGGGAACCATGTACAGGGAGGAGGAGGCAGAAGCTCTCACTAGTGCCCCGGTCTGGGGTGAGAGGTACCCAGACAGTCAGGGGATAAGCTGGGGGCGAAGTTGGAGAGGAGGGCGTTGAAGCGACTTTAAACACTTACTTCATAGAGGTGTTATAAGAATTAAATGACATCACCACATCCGGCACATGAGAAGTGCTCAGTAAATGTTACTTGTTGTTAAAGGGGGGAATAAAGCTTTCTCAACCATAAAATGCTATACAAATATTTATATTGTATAGCTTTTTTAAGCACCATCGCAAACAAATCCTGATTGTGGAGGCTCACAATCCAGACTTCTTTACCACACACCAGATTATACTTATTACATGCACTATTACTTTAAATTGAACCCCTTTTCAATAAACTGCATTATGCATACTTGTTCATAAACAATACTTTCGCGCATGGGGTGTTGTATATCTTTTAGATATTTCCATAATACATGCACACACTGTAACATAGAAACATAGATTTTTCTTTTAAAGAGCAAAGCTTCAGCAGTTTCTCTTGAATTTTATTCTGTCATTTGACTGCATTATACTTCTGATATTCAGCTTGCACTGAGTACATTATGGACTTCTCTAGGGAATGGGGAGACATTTTTTTATAAGTAAACATAAACTGCTTTGATAAATCAAAATATGTGAATGAGAATTCTATTAAAAATGTCCCAATCTGTTTTGAGGCATGAAATAAAGCTCTGTCTTTAACATAATAAAAATTGTTAACCCAGTGGCAACAACAAAATAATAATAACTTATTTGTTATAGAAGTACAGCATAAGGCTTATTTTAAGCTTATGTTGTGATATGAAATACAAAGGGGATCTTGCTATAAACTAATTGTAAAGAAACTTAAAAGCTGTAAAGTCTGAGCTTATATGATAAACTAGTCATAGTGTCTCTCACAATGAAAAGTCAACCGTATTCTAAAGATCATGGAATATCACCTCAATATTAGCTCTGTGAAAGCAGGAACTTGCCTGGCCCAGTCACAATTGTATTCCCAGTAACTAGAACAATGTCTACCATAGTAGGCTCAATAAATATATCTTCAATACATAAATGAATGAATAATTTACATAGACATTCTGTGATTTAAGAAATCCGAATAATCAAAATTCCAATTAAAAATAAGCTAATTGGGGAATGATTATTTAAAATACAAAAGGGTCCCGTGAGCTTGCAAGTTTGATACCTGTCAAAGAGCAGTGGAAGGGAGATCTGAGAAATCTCAACTCAACTGACCAGTTGGGTTTAGCAAGTCACATACCTAAGCCATTTAACTCTTCTGTGTTTCAGTTCACCCCGAATATGAAGAGGGAAGGGTAAATGGCTGGCCTGAATTATTCTAAGGGTCCTTCCAATTCTAAAATTCTATTATGCTTTACATATAAAGCCCCACCCTCAAACATTTATGTGTATGTTTGTATATTTTTACTTGAGATGAAAACAGAGAAACTTCTAGCTTAACCACTATCAAAACTGGCAATGTGGCAGAGACTTCTGGGTGCCCTCCAAAACCTGTTCTCTCCTTCTTGCTGGGCACAAAGTTAAGCTACATTTCCCATCCTCCTCTGCAGTGAGGTGCGGCCATGTGCCCAAGTTCTAGGGATGGAACATTAGGAAGTGGTGTGTACCACTTTGAAGCTTGGCCCATGAAACCTCTCATGTGTGCTCCTCCAAATCCTACCCCTCCCAGCTGTCTGCAATGGTGACATGCCCCACACTAAAAGCCATGTGTTGAACATGGTAGTGTTAGCATGAGTCTGTATCTTTGGCTAACTTTATGTAGTAGAACTCCTTACTCCCTCGCTCACCACAGAAATGTTGGGAGACAATTCTCCACTGGTCCTGCATGTGTCTGCATGTCTTGTGAGCACAGGCACTGGCTGCCTTTGTTTCAGACTATCTTTTCACTGGCACAATGAACAACTTTAGAGCTTGGGACTAGTATTTCCCTTAGAAGCAAAGGGCATGTTTCTTTATTGTCCAGTATAAAAAGGGCAGCTTTACTTGCAGCTCATTGTTAAAGATCAAGGTTCCCTAAACTGGAGGATCCTTAGCTTTGGCTCAAGCCCACTCACTTGGGACACTCTACAGTGTCCCTGTAAGACTTGAGGACATGGAGAAATGACACAATCATGGAGCTTACCCCGTTGCTGTAGCATGAGTAATAAAGTCATTTGTCTCTGACCCAGATGTTTCGCGTCTTCTGCCAGCTTCCATGAAACTTGTGGAAGTTAGCTCTCAGGCTAACTGATGGGCTTGAGAGTAGGGCAAGATCTCAGGTATTCACTGTTCCTGATACCCACTCACTCTCATGTGAGCAAGCCATCACATTTTGGGTCTGTTTTTTACAGCCCTAACCAATATAGCAGCAGTCATATTCTTATCAGAAAATCAATAAGATATTAGAATAAATTATCTTATTTTTTGTGGAATAAGGAGATAAAAATAAAGCATGTGAATCTGTTAAATGAGGGGAATGAATTAGATAAATATTTTCAAAATGTATCAAAGTGTTCACTATTCCTATCCTATCTGGTGAAAATGATGTTCTGTATTCAAATATGATTGCAGCATATTCACTGTTTAAATCTTCTTCCTCCTGCCTCCCTGGGGAGGGAGTCACATGCACGGAAGTTTATTAAAGACTGAGAAATCCTGTAGTAAAGAAAATCATTTGCATTATTTACCAGTAGTGTTTCCTAAATTTTTTCAACATAACCTCTATTGATGTTCATAGAAATGAGAGTTCCATGGAATACATGAGGGAAATGCAGGGCAAGGTCATCTCTAAAACCCCTTTATGCATCTAGATTCAAACATCTGAAAAACAAGAAAGAAACACATTTCTTCATTTATTAGACAACTGAGTATACTCATTGCTTTTCAAACTTTAATGTACACCTGGGAAACTTGTTAAAATGCAGATTCTGATTCAGAAAGTCTGTGTAAGACCTGAAATTCCACATTTCTAACAAGTTGCCACGTTACATCTATGCCACCAGTCCATCATCCATTTTCTGAGTAGCAAGGATCTAGACAATACAGGATCTGAAAAAAATAATAGTCACACTTAAACAATAATGATTTTAAGACATTTAGAAAATTGGCAGATAAAGGTATATTACTGCAAATAAGTTTTTATTAAATATTTAGATGTCCAAAGTTGGGTCTTCATACTAGCAACTTTGGGTGACTTCAGAATTTCTTGCTATTACCTGATGAACTAAGGGACATGTTTGCTTACTAGAAAAATGTATGGGTATCAGTTTAGGATTCCATATTATCATGTAGCCTATTCCCAATTTGAAAGTTTGAACACTGACAAATAGTTTGTGATTCAATCCAAGAAAAGGGGTTAATCTCACCAGATTGTTACCTATATGGTCTGGGTTAAAGATGACTAGGTATTTTCTCTCCAGAATTTTTTTTTTCTTTTTTTTCTCCTGGCTCAGATTCAAACTTCCCAGGCCAATGCTTCAAGAATCATTTTTCCCACTCTGCTCTAACAGTACTATAGCAGAATGTTTTAACAAAATATAAAGGCATGTGAGATCAGGTAGAAAGATTATAAGGAGATGAGTTCACAGGAGCATAAAAATATTAAGTCAAGTTACTACCAACAATAAAAACAAAAGAAAGCTTGGCATGTGCTAATTAAGGAATTTGATATGTGTGAATTTGTTTCCAATTATGAGATCTGAGTCCAGTAATGAGTTCTTTGAAACTGTTTCTAAAGTAACATATTTGGTTCTATAATAAAATTTCATATCAGTCCCTAAATAAAAAATAATTTGCAACCTTCATGATAGTGAGAGGAAAAATGTCAGAAAAGATATACTGTATGTTCTCAATAGAAAAACAATTTAAAAAACATTTAAAATTGTAAGAATCTGGGGAAATTGTATGATACAGCATTATCTGACAAAATAATGGACAAAAGTGTTTCTTTCCTATAAGTGGACAATAAGACAATGAAAGTAGTTTAGAATGTAGGGTGATAAAATTATAACTGTATTTTTCTACCATTTTGATTTCTGCTAATGTTGCATTTCCACTATTAGTAGGCATTATGTTATTCGAAATAAGTCCGTTAAGACAACCCTTGTTGATGGGTCTGTGGACAGAGTACTAGTTATGGCAATGGGACTTGGAAAAATACCCTATTTGTTTTGTTAATTCTGGTTGGGTTGGGAGAATTGTTCATTGAACACAACTTTCTGTCAATGTGGTATGTAAGACTAAGCTATACACGGGGAACAGATAAGCAACTCAGCAGGAAACAGATGGCACACCCAAAGTGAACAGTTGAGGAGGGATTAATGGACTATTTATAAAGGTGTGAGCAGGGTTTAGGGAAACCAATAATGTTAGGGCAGTTTCTGTGGGGGCAGTACGCAGGGAGCTGTTGTCCCCATTGCACATGAAGGAACAAGGATGGAGCAGTCCCTGGGACCCAGGCTGGGCAGCTGAATGGAAAGAGCCACCGAAGGAGGGAGGCAGCTAAAGCACAGCCTCCTGGCTGGGGGAGCCAGAGGAATAGATGCTCCAGCCTCGCATGCCTCATGCCCGCTCATCCGTTCTGATGCATCCTCATCACAGATCCTAACCAAAGCCAAAGGGAGCTGGGCGGTGCATGTCAGCTTCTCAGGCTCAGAGCAGGAATGGAGAAGGTGGACTGTGGATCTGGAGGGATCAGTGGAAGACAGTAGACAAGGGGCAGGAACAGGGTCTCTGCATTTCTACATGGGTTCATGTGAGGGCTCCTGCTAAGTACTTTAGGCTAATGGTAATGATGAAAATATGACTAAAGGCATTTCTGAAAACCTGGAGCATTGCATCAATGTGTTTGTTTCTCCTTATGTGCTAGAGTGCCCATGCTGTGTTTGCTTGGCTGAAATAAAATGTTCCAAGACATCCTGCACTCTCTTTTGCATTAATAGCACGGGCTAATGGATTTGAAAACAAGGAGAACCTAAGTCAGACATTTGTTTTAAAAATCTCTCCTGATTGGGCTGGTGAACACATAACACAGTGTACGGGTGATGTGTTGTGGAACCGTGTGCCTGAAACCTGTGTAATTTTGTTAACCAGTGCTGCCCCAATAAATTGAATGCAGAAGAAAAAATCATTAATTAAATAAGTAAATATCTCTCCCAAGCAGTATATGCATGTGTATATATATCACCCTTACTGTCTGGTTGCAACTCTCTTGACTTCCAAATTTTCCTCCAAAAGATGCTGTCTTTTGCTAGAAGTGTAAAGTAATGGTGATGATGGTGATGATAATGACAGTTATCACTTGTTGAATGCTTACTATGTGTCAAAGCACCTAGGAGGTAGACACTATTATTGTCACTATTTTAACATTGTATTGGTGTAGAATAGAGGCTAAACACTTCTTTAACTGCTTCATGTCATATCACCAGGAATAAATGACTGTGGTTTTGGAGACAGCAGAGCACAGAGCCCCACACTGTAAGCACTGTGTTTCTCTCTCTCTCTCCCTCTCTCTCTCTCTCAACAGTGCATTATACACTTTTTAAAAAAAACATTGGAAAAGATGATTGGTGCTCTACGGAACTTTTGCTTGAAAACTAATCAAATAAAAGACAAGACTGCCAAAGATGGAGAAAGAATATGAAAAAGGATATCAGAGGCAAGATGAACCCATGGGAAATGTCAAATGAGGAAGGTTCTAAATTGATCTGTCTGTGTTGTGGCTTCTACCATTCACAAATGTTCTCTCTCTGTGCCTTTCCATCTGAACTGGAGTGTCTATCCTTCCCTTTCCTAAATGATTTCAGTGAGTGCTTGAGAGCCAAGGCTGATCATTTTGTTGAATCTATATTAAAGTCCTATAAGCAAAGCTCCAACAGAATGTTTTGCCATTGGCCTTAAACTTGTCCCATGTCAGCTTTGTTCAAAGAAATTCTGAGAAATGCGTAACAATCGTGTAGTGCGCATATGGCCACACTGTATCTGATAGTGTAAAGTGGCTTTACTCACACATTAGGCTGCTTTGGCAAAACATACTGATCAACCAAATCAACCAAATAAAGTCTTCATAGACTTAGATGCTGAAAACATTAAAACATTATAAAGAAATAAGTAGCAATTCTCACTATGGAATATCAAGGGATAAATAAACAACTATAGATTATTGAGGCTTGATACTTATGCAACCCTGGACTGCCTGGCCCATTTTTTCTACTTATCAGATGATGGTCCAGAAAAATACGTAAATATGGAACCCTTCAGAAAGCTAATTTAATGACTCGTTAATAGCTTTGACAAAAAGGTTGGTGATGAATTTAAAATATTTATGTAAGGTGACACATTGAGGTTAACAGTGGGATTCAATTACCCATGACATCCATTAGCATGGAAGGCGAAGATGTTGCTGTAAATTTCCTCAAGCTTGGACTGCCCCCATAGCTTAAACTATATTTAGCCAAAGAGATGAGAAAGAATGCATTGGCTCCAAACTGATCTGATTTGCCTCGTGGCTGTATGCCAGCCTGTGCTAACGCAGATATGTGAATCGTAAGGAGCTGAAGATGATCTTGTTCTATACCTCATCTTTGCCACATGCCAGAAGGGGCTTTATCTGGGCCAGACCTGGACTTCCAAAGGAACTTTCTGTAGCGGTTGTCTGTCGTTTTGCCTCTCTGAGACACAGCCTCTCTTTTTCTAGGTTACTTTAAATTGTGTGTGTGTGGGTGGGGGGAAGCTACCCCATTCCAAATCTCACATCCTGTGGTTTGAGATGGATCACATGACCCATGCTTAGGCACTAAAAGCACTAAATTTCTTTAGCCATGTTAATTGGTTCATCGGGGCTCATGAGCCAGGCCTACCCTAACATCAGAATTCTAACCCTCTGGGCACATTGATTTGTTTAGAGATGGACACAAACCCAAATTAATCCAATCACAGTTAATTTAGAGTGCTAAGAAGGCGCACTGTAAAGAGCCTTTTCTGCTAGAATGACTAGCACGAACACTAATATCAGCTTATTGCTGCAGGGCACCTGTATGGTGTTTAAGAATGAAGTCCGTGATTGTAATGCAGACAAAGCTGAGAAACTGAGAACTGATAATGTTGTTTGCAGCCCTGGACCAAGTCATGCCTAAAGATATGAGTACTGGACTCTCGGTGATATTCGTTAATTTGTCCTTCGTTTTGCTTAAATGAATTTAGATTGAGTTTTCTGTCACATGCAACAAGAGAGTTTTAAATAATGTATCTTCTAAGTACATTTAGTCTCACTTTCTAGTTCTAGAAAAGTCCCACCATGGATCTTCCTTTTGAGCTAACACCCTCCTGTTAAAGCACATTTAACAATGATAGGCACCATCTGGTCTCTGCCTTACCTTGGCTGCAGCAGGTATGTGGCTTAGCAGCATGAGGCCAGTTTGGAGAAGAACAAACAGGGCTTCATGGGAAGTAGTCAGGGGCGCATGGTCTGCCTGGAAGAGGACGATTGTAGTGTCTGGGAACAGTGCCCTGTGGTCATTTCTAAAATAAATAGTAAAATAAACATGGGCAATTGGAGATATACAACGAATATTTCTGAGACATCATTCTGGGAAATCTGAGTCATGAAAAAGGGATGGCAGTGACACTGAAGCTCAAGGGCTAGGTGAGTTGCCCTCAGTCCGTTGGTTCGCTCAGGAAAGCGACCATGCTAAGCCTGGCAGGGGAACACAGGCCATTCCCAAGTGCACTCACCCTGTTGATATTTACGCAGTAAGTCCTCAGGTGGTCCTGAGCCCTTTAGTAGACTTAGCTGGAGAAAACAGAGGCAGAGAAGCAAGGAAGGTGCCAACAGGTGCAGCCCACCTTCCAGCCCTAAGGTGGGGTTTTATGCATTGGTTTGGAGACCAACCTAGATCTGGGCTTAAGTCCCAGGTCCACTATCAGCTAGTAGCATGACCTTAAGCAAGTGTTTAAACTGTCTATGCCTCAGTCTTCTCATCCACAAAGTAGCTCTTTCCTCAGAAGGTAATTGTGAGGATTGAGAAAAGTATGTAAAATGCTTAGCACAGAGTAAATACTCAATAAATACTATCTCTTAGTACACCCTTGCACCACAGCTAAAATGGACGCGCCGCTTCCTGTACATAGTCGGTACTTCCATCATTATACATTCTATTTTCTACCTATATGTTTCCCTGCTGATATTCTACCCATCTATTAAAATTTAATTCAAAAGTCATCACTTCTATGAAGACTTCCTTCCAACTAGATGGAATCTTTGCTTCAGCTCTAGCTCTTTGTAACAGCTAGAAACCACATAGAGGGCAGTAGTTCTTAATCCTGGCTGCATATTAGAACCACTTGGAAATCTATTAAAAATATTGATCTCTGGGCCCCTATCCCAGAAATTCTGATTTAATTGGTCGGGGGTGATGCTCAAGCATCAATATGTTTAAAAAGCTCCCAAGGTGATTCTAATGTGCAACCAAGTTTTAGAACTATAGAGGCTCAAATATGTTCTTAAATAATGTTTATCAATGAATTCAAGCTAAGATATTAATGGCTTAAAGTGTTAATGGGCTAACCTATAGAATACTTGCATTTTTATTAAAAGCAATGCAATACTATGCCCCAAGAATACAAAGGTTGATAATATAATTTTTAAATGTCTACCAAAGGAAGAAATCATAATTTAACTAGGGAGACACATATAGAGCTGCAAGCATCGAATGTGATATATGACTGGTATTCTAGAAATACATTTAAATAATTTGGGAGTACAAAGGCAAAAAAAGAGAAAAAGACAATAATTTGAAGGCAGAAAAAAGAAGAGGAAAAGAAGTTTCAAAATGTGGGTGACGTTGAGCTGAGTGTTGAAAGGTGAAAACAGTTTTGCAAAGTCAGTGTTGGGAAGAATTTCCAGGCCATACATGAGGGTGTCAAAGTGCATGGTGCACTCTAATTCATACACCTTCCTAAACTAAGGAATGAATTGCTAATAGAAGAAACTGAAACTCTACCTGCCTCAGTCTTAGTTGTAAGAAGATGAGAGGATATTTGGGTGCAAGAGGACTATTTCCCAAATCACACCTATAGTAGTCAACTTCGGTTGCAATGGGCCAACTTGCAACTTGAGTGGAGAGAGAGAGAGAGGGAGACAGAGACAGAGACAGAGACAGAGACAGAGAACAGCTATATTCTAAAAACAACTAATAGGAAGGACAGTTGTGACATGTTTCAAGAATAACTGTACCGGGAACTGGAATGCCCCCAAGCCTTTTTTCTCCGTTTATCTCTGGATGTCAGTTTCGTGGTTGCAGCCTTGCATTGCTCATGCTGCCATGGCTGATGTCAATTCCAGGATTCACAGGTTCTCAGCTCTTTCAGCTGTGGGAGCACCTTGAGTATCTTGAATGAGGCCATATTTACACCTAGACCAAGCACTAAGGCAAGGTATGGGGTGCTCTGATTAACCCAGTCTGGGTCAGGTATCCATCTCTGTCTAATTACTACAGCCAAGAAAGCAGAGTCAATAGGACGATGTCAACTTCCCTTTAAGTAAGGCTCGTGGTTAAAATAAGCACTTCTTAGAAGACAGGAGGTGTGTGTTGCTTGTAAAAGATTAGAAGAGCACTGGGCAGAACTTAGAGATAAACCTCCACCACTGTCCCTCTCTTGGCCACCTAGCTCTCTCATACACCTCCTTGCTGTTTTCATAATTTTCCTGAACCCTGCACAGTTGATTGATTGCAAAAATGGCTCCAGTTCCCCTCTTTGCCCTTTATCTACTCCCTTTGCTATGTGACTTTGCCTCAACTTCCATCAAGAGGTAGAATCTGTTTCCCCATTCTTTGGATCTGTGCTGGACTATAACTTGCTATAGCAATAGCATAGGACAGAAGTGGCAATGAGCTAGTTCGAGCTTGGGCTTCCATTCTTCCTATTGGAACCCTGCCACCATTAGAACAAGCTCAGGCTAGTCTGATGGAAGATGAAAACCTCTGGAGGCAGAGCCAGACCATGCTAGGTGAGGTCATTTTAAGCCAGGCAGCCCCCAGCCAACTCAACAGCTGAGTCACAGACACATCACTAAGCACAGCCAAGACCAGTCAAGTCTAGCCAGGACTGAAGAATTACCCAACCAACCCACAAACTCATGAGCTAAATAAATGGTTGTTGTTTTAAGCCACTGGATTTTGTGGTTGCATGTTCATAGAATTCTTGTGGAAATAGATAACCAACATAGCCGCCGGTTTACAAATGCAATAATCCCACATATAAACACAGATATATCCAGCCCACCTCAATAGCTGAATGTCCAGCATCACAGAGTGGTGTCTGTTCCTGTCCATTAGGTGCAAATGTGACTTTTCTGATATTAATAATTAACGTGGCAGAAAATTAAAATGATGCCAATCAAAGCTTCCCACTTAGAAATGGGGGATAAAGAAGCCACATGCAAGGGCAAATGGCATGCGGCACTGACCCTTGCTGTTGGTCTTTGCTCCAAATGCCTTTGGGAGTTGCCTTCAAGAATTACATCTATGTGTCCTTGGCAGGAGGTGGATTCCAGCACCCCTCATCCAAAAAGAAAAAAAAAAAATCCTTCTGGTCAAGAATAAGATAAATGATGATTTTAGTAGGTTTCATTGTGGAATCATTTCCCTGGCAGTATACTGAGTTCTTTAATCGGCCAATCCGGTAGCTCAGGTTCTGCCAGCTGGGTCATTTTCCTCCTCCACTTTCTTTAGCAGCCACCCCAAGAGAAGGGGTAGAGGCTTTGGCAAGCTTTAACACTTCGACCACTCAGCTCACCTACAAATGTTGCAGATCTGGAGGCCTAAGGATTCTCTGGGGTTTCAGCAGTCACTGGCTCCCGTGTCCAGATTGGGGATTTCTCTGGCAACATCTTAACTGCCTATTCACCAGTGCCAGAAATGTGGTCCAGACTGATATTTGAACTAAACATCACTGTACTTTTTTCTCCTAACCTCTATCTGACTAATCTTAGTTTAAAGTATTAGAACTCTGCTTTTGTCTTGTGGTTGGAAAGGGTGGTAGAGAAGGGAGGAGAAATTAATCTCCCCCGTCATCCCAGCTCATGCTTGGGAGGGCCAGTGAGATCAGACTGCCCGATTCCCCTGGGGTTTCCATTTTTAGCTTGGGCTGAGAAATGGACTTTTCCAATGTGTACAAATGCTAGACCTTCAGCAGTAGAGGACCACTGCTGAGGCATAGAAAGCCATTGCTCTTTCCTGAGGCTCTGCCTTTAATATGGGCAAAACACATCTTTCTCTAGTAGCACCATACTGAATGCCCTAAGGTAACTCCCTCACTCCACTATCATGACATTTTTCTATCACATCCTTCAGTGCTTTAGTCTCAATAGACATCTTTTGGATTACAAAAGTCGTTGGTTTAACCAACGACCTCAAATCTACTTAGGAGCCTGGGGTTTGAACCACATGCTGGGAGACTTTTTCCAGAGGAAGAAAGGTGCTCTTCCCAGAACATCAATGTTCTCAGAATGAGAATCCCTGTGTTCTATAACTCCACACGGAACACTGCTCCTCTAGGATCAATTGGTAGGGACTGCTTTCTGTGCTGCCTTGAGAGGGATTCTGAGGCCATGCCTGGGCTCCCTGAGAAAGAATGCCATAAGTAATTAGTTATGTCTGCAAAGGTCAAGGGAGGAAAGAGCAATAAGAAATATGTCATGTTTCCCCACCCTTGTTCTATACCAATTAAGCAGAAGATCAGGTCTGCAAGGTGGCTTTGTCTTTGCAAGATCAGAATTTGAGAATTTGATAAGCTTTTGAAATAAAATTTAAGAAGAGCCTAATATGAAAAATAATCACTTTAGCTTCCAAATAGAAGACTTTCCCTTTTTGGTAAATTAGTTTTTTTTTGTAGATATAAATCAACATTGTTGACAGAAAATTTGTTTGCCCTCCTAATATGCTGAAGACATCCCCAATTGAAATTGCTGCAGACTTAAGGTTACACATCTCTTTCTTTTTCAAATAAAAAGTCAGATAATAACTGAACATTTTACATTCTGTAAAAAATAATCTCATCTTTTTGAGGCTCAGATATAATACCTGCTCTGCCTGTAGCTCATTCGTGTGAAGATCAGATGTACTTTGAAACCTTTAAAAATACTGTATGAAAGTTATTTTCACTGTTTTCCACCTTGAAAACTGTAATACCCTATGTAAATTATTTTTGCTATCATGCAGTTTTTTATTTTGGCTACTTAACATTGATCCTCCTTCCCAGAGTGCTCCTATCTCCCATGGGGGTTGTCCTTGGGCACTGGGCGTGTGACCTTGGTGGGCGGGAGAGTCCAAGACTCCCATCCACAAACAGTAAGGCAAGAGAGGAGGTGCCATATCCTGCTTCCGCTCGTTTCTGGAATTGCCAATGTGCAGGCACGTGAGGAAGCTCATCAGAGCCTGATGCTTGCTCCTGAGGTATCAGTTCTAGAATAGGAGTGGAGGTCAGCAGCGGCAGTAGATACGGCCTATGCCTTAGCAGGGGCCTATGACGGTGGCCTTGACCTGATTCTAACTTGGCCATTCCTGGGGGTGACCATGGCTGTGCCTCCTGAGGCCTGGCCTCACTCCTTGTCTGCTGTCCATTTTGTAAGTCACATTTTCCTTCTGCCAGTGAAAATCTCAATATCCAATATCTTCTATGAAATATATTTTATATTTTAATATACTTATTCCAGGAATTTCTATTACAAACAGTAGCCCTGGGTGATGCAGTGCCTGATATGAGTAACGAATGTGGATCCTGTGTCTGGCTCTTATACCAGAAATGTAGCAAGTGCTCAGTAAATAATTGTTGAATAAATGCAAGTCAGAACTAGAACTAGCCACTAACCTCTGTCCTCCAATCAGCCACATGCTGATCCCATTGCAGCCCCAGACAACACATCCGAGGTCAAGGCAAGAAGAGCCGTGCCCACTGCGTCTGTCCTCTTTGATGAGATAGGTGAGTCTTTCCCAGGATCCATCACCCTGAAACCTTCTATGTGCTCCTCTTTCACCACGCTCAGCGGCCATGGAGGTTGGGAAATCATGTATCACCCAGGGCTGAGTTCTTTGTCGCCAGCAACAGATACAGTGTGCTGTTAGTTGAGGAAGAATTGGGTAGGCAAATAGTGATCTCTGTCAGAAAAAAAAAATCTAGTACAAAAGAGACCATAATCATGGCCCTCTGAGAGTTAGGGCCCATGGGAACCTGGACGGCAAAGGAAGTGGGAAGCCTTCCTAATGAACGTGAGCCTGGGTTCCCATGGTCCACTCCCTCTGCCCCATGCCAAGCAAGATGTCCCTGCAGAGGAAATGCTAAGCGTGAATAGGAGGCCTTGCTTTCTCATGCAAACACGGTAAGCTCTGGCTGGAGGGGAGGACTTATTTCTTCAGAGGGCCTGGAATTACTATAGTTAGCCTAGAGGTTTCTACCTGGAGGCAGAGATGGCCCTCGATGGCCCAGAATGAGAGGCTACCGCTGTGATGTGACGGGGCTATGCTGGCCAATGCTCCCTGTGCTGCCAACAGCCCAGCCCCATCCTTCCTGACAGCCTTACAGGGGCTGCCTCCTCAGGAATAAATGGCCCCAGGAGATCCCACTAACCCAGCCATGACCCTTGCTACTCCAGCCTCTTCCTGAGCTCCCTGCCTCTGACCACAAGAACTAAACAGCCCCATACTCTGCCCCTAGGAAGGCCCAAACAGTGAGCCCAGGGAACGGCTAATTGGTTTTTTACAAGCCTAAGATAATTCAGACATTTAAATATTGATGTTCATTTCTGGGCAGCTATAAACACAAAAGGGGAAAGAGAGCATGTTTAACTGCTTTCTCTCATTGGGTCTCACCGTGATAATGGTCTTTAGTCAATAAGCCCAGCTTTCTAAAGAGGGGACTCATTTGCATTAAAAGGGATGTTCAATGTATTCTCTTTCATTGTGACAGAGTGGTCCATCCACTTGGTAGGTACTCTGTTCACGCAACACCCCCCACCTTTTGGGGCTGCCAGAGGGCTGTAGGAACCTGGGGCACTGGGTTCAAGGAAGAATAAAACAGATTATATTCGGCACCCAGGGAAGCATTTCCCAGTAGCTGATGACGCCCTGCTGAGGCTCGGGAGACCCCGGTATTCAACTCCACAGCAAGAGAGGGAGATGCCCACTGCCTCCCTCTGCCTGAACCACAGCCATCGGTAGGGGCACAGATGAGGACTTAAGATACCAGGGGTAAATCACTGAGATGACATGTCCAAGAAGGACCCATGGTACCATTTCCCTCCCTCTCCCAATCCTGTTTACCTCCTCCAACAAAGTCATTCCGTGCTTGTCTTGTCAGGCCCTCAAAATGCACTTATCCGCATGTCCCTGACATCTACTCTTTTTTATCTTTTACTATTTTGTATTATATCTTGAAAAGGCCCATTGGCAAGCAGACAATGATTTGTTCCAATTCTGATACTTCTGTGCTCACACGTTACTATCGAAAGCTGATACTCTACCCATAGCATCTGCTTCTTTCTTAACCAGGATCAAGGAATATTATTAAGATGTAGAAACAACATTAACAGTGAGAGTATCCTTTGGTTCAATTAAAACACCGTTAATACTACAATATAGGCCATAGGATCACAATTTGCTAATTTACACATAGTTGAAAGATGGTCTATCTCTCATAGGCTCTTAGGTTAATGAGTACCTTATGTGATAGGTTCTCACATTACTGCTCTTCCACTTGGAGACTTTTTGAGGGTAGTCTCTTCATTATTCTGGGATCCTGGAGTCACATTTTCACTTATAGTACAAACCAGATATTGATAGAAAGCATAGTTTCTTTCATTTTTCTATTAACTGACTTCTTCTATAAATGCCTAACTGGGCATTTATCAAGAAAAAAAGAAAAACTAAATTTATTTTAACAGCCCATAAAATTTCATCCTCTTTATTAATTTTTATACTTTGTCTACTTAAATGCTTAGTCTATTTTGGAAGAAATGGCCCATCTTTTAGATTTCTGCTTCCTCTCCCTGTTTTCCCAAGATGGCCTCTGTGTCCATGGGATAAGGTGAGGCTTCTGTGGCTTTGGGGTGGGGTGGAAGAGGGGTGACAGGGTCCTCCCATCAGCAAAGTCCACCCTGGGTCCTCCTGGGTCTGCTACAGAGGGGATGGCCTGGGCTACCCAGGAACCAAAGACAAAGAATTAGTGGTTCTCCTTCCAGAAGGTTCTCCTGGGAACTGACCCTGTAGCCTGGGACTAGTGAAATGGATGGTTGGTTTTCTCTTTCAGCTTGGTCCAGAGCTGGTCATTCCCTTGGCGAGTTAGTCCCACATTCACCCTTGCTGCTGCTGAGGACTCCCACTGGATCAGGGCCCAACCAGCCTGCCTGGTCGTCCTCTATTGCTACCTCTAACACAGTGACTCTCCTCCTTCTAGAATGTTCCTGCAGACCCTCCCTTAACTTTCCAGATTCTCCTTCATTCTGGATCTCATTCATGCCGTGCAGAGGCAGAGAGCAGTACAGGAGGTCTGCCCTCTGCCTCCCTTCGGGGTGCCGGTGGGTTTACTTTGCTATGCCCAGTCTTGGTTGCTCAGGCTGGTCTACAAGACTTCGACCTCATGGATCCCCCAGTGGAAAGGATGGCAGAGCCGCTCTCTTCACCTTTTTCCTCAACTTACTACCGTTCGTTGAATCAAAGATGCCATTGATTTTAAGACATAGCATTGTTTTTTACATTGCAAACAAGGAAAGTAACAGTGCCTAGGAAACTATGACACAGCCTAATGAATCCTGGCTTCAGGGATGTGACGGCGAAGAGAGCACTTTAAATCAGTGAATGACTTAATGTAACGTATGTTCCTGTCCACCAAAAGTTGGACTCAAGAAGAAAGATGGAGACATAGGCTTGACCACTACTAGCCTTCTTCTCTCGCTTTCTTCTCTCTACAGTACTTCAGGACAAGAGGAATGAGCTTTGGGTTTTTTGTTCCTTGTCATGGCATCTTCCTGCTACCCCAGGGCAGCAGGCTTCACCACCTGGCTTCCCCTCCCCAGTGAAGAAACTCACTTCTTCAGCCCTGCCTAGCTCTGGACACGATTATACGATGATACGATGACTTTGGAAAAGTCCTTTCTGTTTCAGTAAAACCTGGCTTTCAAGACTACACTAACTTGTGACAAAATCCTTTTAAAACCGTTTATATAAGAATCCTAAACTTCTAGGAAACATGCTTTTTGGATGCCTCTGGCAGAATGGGGAGGAGCTCAGTTTAAGAAAATATAAAACAAACAAACAAAAATATGACCAGAAAAATTACCTTGTTTCATTTTCCTCTCCCCACAAGGCCTTGTACGGAGAGACAGGCAAAATCGACCTGCAGTAAATTCTAGCAGAAAAACAAAGAATGAAAATATTTCTACTCATTCCCACAGACCTTTTGTGTGAGTACCTCCGAAGGCAGAATTTGTTTCATTGACTTTCTTGGCAATTTCCCATCCAAAAAAAAAAAAAAATTAGAGCTGATTTTCAAGGGACTCAACTATGGATGTTGACTTAGTAGTTGACCTCTTTGCCATTTTCAAGTTGATAATATCTCTCCCACCAAAAATAACTCTGGAGCCCTATACAAGTTTGTATTTCTTTGTGTTGCAATCTTTGGATAAGGAGTGAGTGATTTTTTTTGCTGTTGCAATTTTAGTATTAGTAGGCAGAATAGTATTTTTTGTCATTGCAATTTTACTATTATAGGCAGAATAGAGGTTACATACGAAAATTGTTATTATTATCCCCCACAAATGTGACTTTTTAAAACTATTATTCTGAAGCAGGCCACAAGAGAAATTCCAGGGGCAGGCCTTGTAACGTAGAGGTTTTGTGCTACTGCTGAGGTTTTTTCTTCATGGTATCCTTTAAGAAGGAACTTTATTGAGATTCCCAGTGAGGTAATAGGAATGGTTTTCCTTGTATTACTATTTATTAATTATAAGGGTCCTTCTCCTGGCTTGCCTATATTTTGTTACTGATGACAAAATCTTAATATAAACTTAGAGTAATTTGCAGGTCAAGAGTTGATAGTACTAGAAGTATACAAAAGAGATCATAATATAATTGCCTTGACTTGTAAATCGGTAGCTGAGAGAAGTGAAAAACTTACAGAATCGCACAGACTTTTTCCTTCATATTTTTTTCTTCACCAAAACCTCATTATTTCTTCTATTTTAAGTTGCAGTGTTTTAATAATATAGCTGCCATTTAAAATATAATTTCTAGGCAACTACCATATTTCTGTAAATATGCATTTCAAATTGCGATATTTACCATATTTCAGGGCAAAATTGTGTCTGTAGCACTTAACCTCTAGTATGCTTGACTTTAATATGGAAGTCATCAGCGGACATGAGTGAACGTTGCTGAAATTCACATTACAGACATTTGTTTTGGATTCTGATGGAAGCTAAACTATTATCAGTTTTGCAAACTAATCTTTAG
This sequence comes from Mormoops blainvillei, assembly GCA_004026545.1. Classification (NCBI taxonomy): domain Eukaryota; kingdom Metazoa; phylum Chordata; class Mammalia; order Chiroptera; family Mormoopidae; genus Mormoops; species Mormoops blainvillei. The sequence goes on from PVJD01000818.1 coordinate 27,082, forward strand.
GATCCTAAAATGAATGAAATGTTTTAGTTAAAAGATTTCCACATATATTGGAGGGATTATTGGAGGTGGAACTTACATATACAAGGTGTGGCAAAGCAAGTTTACAACTGTGAGTATGTGAAATATAATTTATTCTCGTATTGTTTTTTAATTATGTATTATTTTCCAGGCAAAAGTAAACCTACTTTTGCCCCACCCCGTGTATATGTGCGTGTGTGTGGTGCATATTTATGTGTTTATGTATGTGTGTGTGTATACATTTATAAACTGTTAATGGCTTTCTCCAGATGCAAGTATCATCCAGTATTTCCTTATCCGTTTTTTCTTCTGTTTGCAATCGCTCCTGTGCCTTACTCTGAGTAGTATTTCCCACCAGCAGGTTAATAGGATGCAACACACAAAAAGGGCCAGTGAATCTGTTTGTTACAGTCTACTTACTAAAGCTATGGCTACAATACTCCAGTGCTGAAGTCAGTGAAAAGGCATCATCCAAATACAATCCAAGGAAAATGCAAGCTGATACAGCACAAAGATGCTTTGTTTTAGAATGGCAGAAATTTCCAGCAACTATCTGCAAAGAAAAAAATGCAGGATGGGAGGGAATGTAATCAAATAACAAAACAAACCCAAACTAAAAGAGAATCTTTATAAACCAGCACAAGGACACTTTGTTTTTAAGTGCACACAATGAATTTTAAAGATCTTTGTTCAGAAGGGAAATAAAGTATTATGAAGGACAGACACATTTGATGGATGGATGGTTTCTGAAAAACCACATTATCAATTACTTTTTCCTTGTTTGGCTTCAGTCCAGTAATTTTTATTTGAACAAGCCACATGCTAGCATGGTTTTGATTGCAGGAAGTGACTGGTTGTTGTTAAAGGCTACTATTTCACTGATGGGCTTATCTCTTCCTCCCCCATCCCCTTTCTGATGGGACTGCGATATGAAAGGCACAGCTTCAGTTGTTATAAACAGAGTCAGGGATTGTTTGATAGACCCACCCATGTTTTGCTTTCAGCCTTCCGTGGTACAATCCGGACAATGTATTCAGCAGCGTTTCAGAAAACAAACGCTTGAATTCACTGATTTTGATTTTTCCTACATTCATAGTGCTCATAAATCTAAGTTTGTTAGCAAAAAACAAAACAAAACCCAGTTATTATTATGATATTCTTTTTCTCGTTCTTTTCAATTTTTTTTTTTTTTTGCATTAGACTACTATCTTAAGTGAGCCTCCCTGAGAAAAAAGGATCTTTATAAAACGGTCAACCTAAAATGTGTCAAGGATCTTCTTAAACAATACAGTGCCTTGTTCTTGCTTCACTTATTTTTCATCTAATCAAAACTAGTACATTAGAACACTGTTTATTGGTCTAAATATAATGAATATAGCTAATTAAACTATATTATTATCAGTTTTCCTCTGTTTAAATGTTTGGGGACACAATCATCAGAGTGTAGGAAATTATCTATGAAATCAAATGTCGATACTCATACTCGTATGTGTGTGTCTGTGTATCCACTCTTCATGATGACTTCTTTTATGATTAGATTTTTCTCATGTTACCATGCCCCAAACTTGGAAAATATTTCCAAATTCCAGGGTAGCATGTTAACAATAGGCTTGGGATCGTTACTTGAGTACGGTTCCTTGTTCCATAATTTAAACACTAATTTTAGTGATTATTCCTCTGCTGAGAATTAAAAAATAAAAAATGGGCTTAGATAATGGGTCAGTTGATTATTCATCAGAATGTAAAACAGCCTGACGTAGGATTTAACCTTGTTCAATGCAGGAAATATAAATTTAGCAACCATTTGTTGACTCACTGGTTCCTATCAAAATCCTTCTAAAGAAGATCCCACAGCGTAGAGAGATGTGTAAAATGTGTCATTAACCATAGCTTATGTCCTGAAAACAAAAACAAAACAAAAAACCTTTTAGAGTAAAACAGTCCTGTGTTTAAATCTTACCCTTCAATTTTCAGGTTGGGAAATATATGCAAGTTAGGGAACCTGTCCAAGAGTCCATGGACTCACCTTTAAAATGAAGTTGAGACGGAGGTTAAGGTGTTATAGTAGATCATTTGTATGACATGTTTGGCACACTCAGTAAATGTTAGCAAACATGGGGTTGATTACATGTAACCTAGCTGTAGAATAAATACAGGTCCTTCCTAGGCTACGACAGAAAGCTGTGAGTCCAAGTTCATAATAAAAATCAGAGGCTTTCCAACACCCTAAGTCTTGATACTGAAAATGTTGAAAACAAAATTACATATCCTTTTCTTACCACTATTTAAATTTCCAGTTGAATTGACTAGATAGTACTTCATTCGGCAATTCTTCCTTCGTAAGCTATGACTTCACATATACTTGGTTTTAATAATTAGTAGAGTTCTAGTTGTGCATTCAGTAGCTTTAGAGACAATAAAAATTTAATTAAACTTACTTTGATGCAACTCTGATTATAAATTTTCCTAAGCATTGCATAAATAATTCAAAAATGTATGTGACTAACATTCTTCATTCAACAAAAAGCAAACTTTCATTCAACAAAAGCTAAGTGTTAAGTATGGTTGTTTGTGTTAGGCTATTGTAAACATTCTAGAACAGATAGAAAATGTATGGTTAGCATACCTTTTGCCAGTACAGTTAATACTATGTAGCATTTTTATAGCTTAGAGTAGATTTCTAAATCTAATTTTTACAACATGATTCACATGTTTACTGTTTTGGGAGCAAGTCGTTTAGAGAACATTGATTGTTGCATAGAAATCTAAATGTTATAAAAAGGCTCCTAAATACAATTTGCAATAAGTATTTGACAATTCTTTATTTTACATTTTCAATGTCTTATTAAATTATGCTTACACATGACAATTACCATCATAATAAATCATTTTCCACATGATTAATTATATATCTTACAATTTTCAAAGACTATGAAATCCTCCAAGGACTTAACAACAAACTGTTTCCTTTCAAGAAAGCATAAGTGCCAGATTTCTTAAGCCTGCAAAGGAAGAATAGTCTATGCTACCATTTAAGTCCTTGATGAACGTCATTCCTGGAGCTTATAAGATTATTTCCAGCATGGTTTCACTTTTAAAATCCTTAATTTCTTTTTAAATTATAAAAAAATGTCTTGATTTGGATTACAAATTGAGAATGAAGAATGAGTGAATTATTTCTGTGTTTTTCTTTTTTATCGATAGATAGGTGTTGGCAAAAATTCATCCTATTTGGAAGTCAACCCTAAGCTACAAAAATGCTACACGGTAGTAACTGTACAGGGGAGAGGTATGCCAACCACACTATTGGGACCCTTCCTATGAAGTGAGGGGAGATGAAGCGAGGAGAGTTGCTAGATGGGACAAAGATGGGTGGTGTCTATGACACAGCAATTCAAAGAGGACTGAGAAAACCCAGGGATGGGGATGGTTAATGGTCTACTTTCATTTGTTTGCCCTTCTGAGTTGTTAACTCCCTCCATCATCCAGACCTTCCATAAAAGTGTGCATCACGCACAGTTTGTGTCAAGCGTACTGCAGAGGAGTAAAGGATGTCTTCAAGGGTAGCCTGGTATGCAGAAGAGACAGATGAGCAGGAGTCATAGAGCAGAGATCAAGCTTTCATCGGTAGCAAGAGATCACAGCCAGTGATGATTCAGAATCCCTGGAGCTCCAGAGAGGGAGGTTGGGTCTCCGGCTGGACATGGGCTGATGATGAATCATTCCTGTTGAAGAGCAAGGAACCCAGCAGGCTGGGAGGTGAGGGCACCCAATTAGCTGACATATGGGTTATATGATAATACTTTTCTATATACTCCCTGACTACATATTTTAAGATATTAGTTGTTATTATTACATATATGGCTATACATATAAATGTAGATTATAGAGTTGCTAGGTACCTATGTGTATACACACATAAGTCAGGTCAGTAACTTTTCTTTGACTTACGGTTTCACATTTGCAAGCTGGTTGCAATACTTGCTCTCCCTACCTAACAGAGTTTGTAAGGAAGGAAGAGGCACGTGGAAACGCTTTGTAAAGCACAAAGCATTATAATTGATGTAAGTCATTAAAAGGAAGCTGGAGTGTAGTGGGGAGAAGTGGAATCTGAAAGCTCGAGTTTGATTTCCAACCTGCTCGCTTACTAGTTGTATAAACTTGAAGAGGCCATTGGTTTCTCTGAACATTAGTTTCCTAGCCTATAAAATGGGTATTTTAATACCCATCTCTCCTATTCCTTGGTGCCTTTATATTTCACCAGATGTAATCATATGTGGCAGCACTATGTAAACACTCATGGTCCATACAGATATAATATGTCAAATGCTCTTTTTTGTGGACATATTTAATAAAGATCTGTAATAAAAGCATTCCAATATTGTTCTATATAAAATCAAGCAGTGGAAGCAGGGTATAGGTCCATGAATGAAAATTTCCCAGAATATTATAGCCTTTTCCAAAAGGAGTAGTGCACTGGACTAGATACTATATTGTGAATGACTGCTCATTCACACTATTTTATAAGGATTTCTATTAAAGTAAGTCATGTGATTAACCAGAATTGTTCCAGGCTACGTAATATTGAGGACAAGTCCTGAATTAAATTATAGCAGCAGGAACCCATATACTAACACCAAGACTATAGATCCTTTCAGTTGTGATCACTTTATAAGACAACTAATCAATTTTCAACAAAATGTTTCTGCTTCCGCTTTCCCCAAATAATGTTCATTCCAGAAGTCCATTTCTTTGGAGGTATTAAAAAGGGGTGGGGGAGTGATCAAGCTTAGTAGATCACCTTGAATCAAAATCCATTCTCTACGGCCAATGCAACTCTCAGATTATAAAACAAAACATTTTTAGAGCTGCAAATGTTTGCATTTAGCGAAGATGGGTTTAGAGATCATACCCTGTGTACAGGTGAGACAATGTATGAATGAAATCAGAAAGGTTAAAGGGACTAACTAAAATTAACCAGATCATGGTAGATTATGAACTGAGCCCCAGTTCCAGGGAAAATAATACTGGGCTTACATGAGTTTTCTTGCACAAAGCAGTGTGGTATCTAGTTGTTCTTTTTTTTCCCCCTATACCTACCCCATTCCCACGCCACCCACTTCAGAAAGTAAATACACAGTTTGTCTCCTGTAATATCTGCCCTGCAGGCTGTTGTGATAGTTAGCAGGAGTGGGAGCCTGTGTGAAGGCGTGGAGAGAACAGCTGAATAGGTGTGAACCCTGCTGGCTCTGTAAAGGACTGGAGCTTAAGCACCATTCATTTCTCCTGAACTGCGCTTATCACACCTTCAGAGACTCCCAGGCTGGAGGCTGGCCTTGGGAATCCTCAGGTTCGGCTTTTGCCCAGTGGCAGCTGCAACACAATCATCTCCCTGATTCACCCTCCACTCCCATTTAAGCAATAAAACATCTGCTTGAAAAGCGGTAAGCATGCAGGTGAGTTGGGTAGTGTTTACGTTGCATACTTAATTGAATACCCACTTGTGGGCCTCGGGTTTTATACAGGGATGAAACAAGGAGGTAGGAGACAGAAGTCCTGACCTCTGCTTCAGTACTTAACAAGCTGTACCACCTAGGTGAGGTAACTTCTTTCTGAGCCTCAGTTGATTAATCTTCAAAGTGGGGAAGATTAGTATTACCTTGTTCACTTAAAGAAAAGAGAATGGAAAAGAAAAATCTCTTAAAGGTCCCTTCCAGATCCAAGGAAAGTAAAGATAACATGAGTTTTTTCTCAAGTGGAAGGGTCATTTTTTGTAGTGTATTTCTTAAATATGAGTTTATTTATCAGCTTGGAGTATAAATACCTTCATTGATGCCTTAAGATATTGACAACTAATTATTCAGTCTAGCTAGAAGTCCTGGATTCCTCTCAGACACTCAGGGTTATTGCTGACATAATGTGTGACTATCGAAGACAGGGGTCCTATATAGACTGTTATCATCCTTACACACTAAGCCATTATTCCCAAAGTACCCCATTAGCGCCAGGATGAGTAAGCCCCCAAAGGGGGTGCCTATTTTGAGCCATGAGTTTTCAGAATGAGAAAGACCCACAAATCCCTGACTGTAGCTACTGAGGCTGAACCTGGTCAACAGATCCATTCTTATGTTGACTTCATGGTGAGGTCTAGACAACCCCTACGCCTCACCTTGTCTGCACCCCAACCCATGGGAGAGGAGAAAAATGTCTCAGTGTTCCTTCTTGCCGGCAAACTTAATTAGGGACCATGTCAATGGATTCAAACAATGTAAGCATTTAAACAAGGAGAGTGCTTTTCTTCCAGAACCCTCCTTAGTCCCTATGCAAATTTGTCCACCCTACTCCCAAGCCAAGTGCCCGCACTCAATAACAAGCAATGGGTGTCCACTTGCCTTTTATCCATCAAGTCAAAAAGGGATATCCCAACAAAAATAGCTTGGCAATCCCTGCCTCTAAACATAGAGGTAGCTGGCAAAAATAAGGTTCTGCCTAACCAGACAACTTCAGAATTTGGCACTCTCACTGACATTGATGCAGTAAATCTTTTAAAGTAAGAACTATCTTATACAGTTATGTCCATCTTCTCATAGAAGAGAGGCTGGTGTCAGGTCAGTTACTGAGCAGGTCAATTGCCGATCTAGAAATGGATCGTGTCCTTGATTCTCTATGATCATTGCTGTTCTAGTTGTATATTCAAAGCAGAGCTTGACATTTCTGAATTGCATAGGTGGCCTTTATTTGAATTAAAATTTACCCATCACTCATTAGAGGGGCAGGTAGTATCATTGTCAAAGGGATGTGTGCCTCCATGATCTCCATCAGCTGCCCCAAATAAAAACAATAGTTATTCTTTAATATGGAAAAGGGTATTTCTTCATCTTAGGTCAAGTGTGAGTAAGCGTGCTCATAAACCACATACATATTTGTAATGATCCTGCTTCTCCCTGCTTACAGTCCTTCCCCCTCCGACAATGGCTTTCCATTACTCAGAACAGAAAGCAAATGCCTTTATCAGGTATAAGGAGCTCAGTGTGATCTGGACCCATAGATGTGGCCGTTAATTGATCTTACACTATTTTTACTCTGGCACATGCCAGTCTTTTAAAAATCTTCGCATTCACCAACACTTCCCAGATGGAGCCTTTGCATCCACCTGATACTTGCTTCTCAGTGATCTTTGCCTAGGTGGCTCTTTCTTGGCATTCAGGCTTAACTGTCAACCTCTCTGAGATGCCTTCCACCACCCACCATCTGTATGAGTTCCACCTCGATATTCCTATCCCCCTGCCCTGCTTTATTTCTCTTCATAGCACAAACTACCATCTTCCTATTATGCTGCTATTTGTAGGCAGATTGTTTGTCTACATCCCTTGGTCAGAATGTAAGCCCAATAGGGAAGAGACTTTGCTTATGCTGTTTACTATATCAGTCTGAGTTTAATTAGGAGAAAAGGTACACAGGAAAGTTCAGTATTGAGAATTGTTGGGTTGGCCAAAAAGTTCATTTAGTTTTTTCCATATGCTGGCTCTAGTAGTGCTTAGTTGTCTTTAACTTCATTCGAAATAATTTTGTTAAATGGTATTGTGACAGCTGTCATATCAGTGTGCATTTTTTTAAAATGCATTTTAGTGCAGCCATTTTAATAGTGAAGATAGAAGAAAATACGTAACATTTTCAGCATATTATGCTTTATTATTTCAAGAAAGGTTAAAATGCAACTGAAATCCAAAAAAGGCTTGTGCAGTGTTATGAGGAAGGTGCTGAGACTGATTGAACATGCCAAAAGTGGTTTATGAAGTTTCTTGGTACTATTGACCTTTTGGCCAAATAATTCTTTGCTGTGGGGCTGCCTTATGCACTGGAAGACGTTTAGCAGCACCCCTGGCCTCCACCCACTCTAGAAGCCAATAGCGGTAGATGGCTGACATACTCAAAATATCCACATCAATATGGTTATTGATGAAAATGAAAAATATGTCTTTTATTTTATGGAAAAAACTAAGCAGACTTTTTGGCCTACCCAATATTAACTATACCAGGAAATGTGAATAAAGAGAGATTGGTGAGTAAGAGGTAAAGAAACTCCTAAAGAATGTAGAAATAGCAGATATAAAGAACAGTTGCTACCCCAATGGCTGATACAGAGTTTCCCCAAGATCTACATACCCCTATGGCCGAAATCCAGACCGTGTTTGAGAGGATGCACAGATGGAGCAGGTGGACCCTGCTGGAAATCAGCCTTCGGGAACTTACTAGAAATCCACACTCCAGAATTTACTGGAAATCCGTCTTCTGGGGTACCAGGAAAGCTATTCAGGGAGATGTTTTATTAGAGTTACTCAGCTCCAAAACCACTTAAGGAATCTGCTGACTGCTACTGATTGCCACCTGTGCTGTAGGAGCCTGAGTGGCTTGCATATCAGAACCAGGAGGCAAAACCCCTTCCTCTTGTAATGTCTCTCTAGTGCCCTCTATTGACAAAGCTTAGTAACAGCTGGCAAAGGAAACTTCAAAAGGCCCAGATCCATTTTCACAGAGCAGGCAAAGAGGATTATTTGGAACTGAGATACAGTAAATAAAAATAGCCTACATTCCCTTTTCCAATGCATATATTATGTGCTCAATAAATATTTAATGGAAGAAAAAATGATGCATAACATATAACCTAAGTAAAAACAATGTGCCTGCTTGCATATATCACTTTGAGATTGGAACCTTCATGCCTAACTTCCAATATGAATGCTGCTGATAAGCTCCGTGCTGTATGGTAGGGATAAAACAAGGCACCAATTGACTTCACATTCTTGGCTCAATAGTTTGTGAGAAGCACAATGAGAGAAGCACAAGCAGAAAGAAGAGACAAAGGCAGCCACGAGTTCCACTTTGTGTTTGGGCCCAGGCTGAGCCATGTATTGCTTCACTTGGCATCTTTCTGAGACATCACTGTGAATTATGTAGATCTGCCTTGTAGACAGAATGTGAAACATATCCAAGGGCTGTATCTTAAACTCTATTTAAAAAAGAGAGAGAGAGAAACATCCTAATTTCTCTAGCCACTCTTCTGTTGACATAAACTGTCAAGGGAGTTTAGGAAAAATGATCCTGTTGCTAGCTATTTGATATTTCCTATCAGAGCAAAGTTTCCCCTTTGTCCACTGACCCTTTCAATAGCTCTTGAAAGGGTCAGTGGACAGGTTCTGTTATTAGGATTCTCATTCTCTGTCCTGGGAAATGACTGCAAAGAATTTCAAGAAGTATGGCCCAAATGATGAGGAAGCTTTCTGTATTGACACAACGTGGCATTCACTCAGAATGCCATCAACAGATATTTACAGAGCACCAACTATGTGCCAAACATCATCCTAGAATTTGGAATGCAGCCATGAACACAACCAAGTCCTTCTTCTCATGGAGAGTGCTAAGATTCTTGCTAGAACAGATAACATGTGACTTCCTACAGAGGCACTGTGGGAGATTTAACAAACTATTGAAAATTTTCAGTAGGAACAAATTACCAACTGTAGAATAAAACATGGTTTCTGTTGGTGTTCTTAGAAAATTCACTGTCCTAGTGTAGAAATGATATCATTCAAAGTCTTCTATTTTTTGGTTCTTGTGGAGGTTTCAAAACAGTGCTGTCCAATGGAAATATGTGACCCACATAAAGTAATTTAAAATTTCCCAGTATCTGGGTTAAACAAGTAAAAAGAAATAGACAAAATTAATTTTAGTAATATATTTTAAGCAATTACATTAAAAAATTAGACTTTCTATATGCAATCATAAATTATAGAGCTATTTCACTTTCCTATTTTTGTATTAACTCTCCAAAATCGGCGTATATGTAACTTACAGCACATTTCATTTGGGATTGGCCACATTTCAAGTGCCCAACAGCCATGTGTGGGGTATTGAACAAAGAAGTTTCTGAAAACTGCCCACGAAGTCCTCTATCCTCATATTTTGGGGACGGAGAAGATATTTGCTTAATTGAAACATTCTGTGATCTCTAGTTCCAGGATTTTAGGAAAAAAATTAGAGGACGTTGAAGACCACCATAGCCCTCCTTTGCCTCAGTCCTCCATAGTACACAACACAGAGAAAGGCTCATAGAATATGCTAGGTTGGATTTTAAGTCATTGTTTGACCTGCAGCAAGGAATGTCATTAAGAATGGTTTTCCACTAATAATGAACCATCTTGGCCAGTGTCTCCAGTTAAAGTAGGCAAAGGTCGCTCAGAAATTAACGTCCAAAGCCCAGACCTTTAAATTAGCCAAACCCCGACTAGATTTTTTCCAATTCTCCCCTCCTCCAAAGGTTAGAGGCTCACTAGGGTAGGCTGAGAGCCGAAAGACTTCTCTGAAATTCGGGACCTGCCCTTAGCTACGTGAGGATTAAGGGCAAAGGCCCCTGACCCCTCCTTCTTTCCACGGAGCCCTGCCTCATCTCCTTCGTTAAGGATGCCCTTCTTCCAATGCGCCCCTACGTCCCCTCCCCCAGACCCTGCCTCCCGACGGCCCCGACGTTCCCAGCCCTTTCCTTGCAGTGGTCGACCCTCATCTTTCTCGGCACGTGTGGCGTCCTGCCCGGTTCAACCGCCACAAACTTGACTCGTGCCTTCAAAAAGCGGGAAAAACAGGGGCAGTCCTTTTCCTTTTGAACGGGGGAGGGAGCATTTTAGGGCGCTCAGGGTTTTCTTCCCAATGTCGGGGTTAGCAGTCAACTGACACGCTTTAGCGCGGGTTGACTCAGTCTGCGGGGTGCGGGTGGTCCCCTCGACAAAGTTTCTTGGGAATCGGTTGACCCCAGCCCCAGGCCTCCAGCCTCTCTCCGACATTCTACGGTTACGCCCCCGCGAGCCTCTGGCGCTACGTCCTGGGGCACTTCCTTGCAGAGTTGCTTGGGGAAGGCGTCTCCGCTTCGGGGTTAAGCGGCAATCACAGCCCCCTCTGGGCTAAGAGGGACAACCTTCCCAACCCGCGTCCTCGGCCTCCCGCCCCGGTCAGTGTCTCGCGGCTCGGTCTCCGGCTCTAAACCAGAACAGGGACCCGAGGCCGCCTTCACATGGAAAATTATGCCGGCTCCAGCGGCGCGTAAAATTGATGTGAACCGAACGAAGTGGGATCGTCCAGATCCTCCCTCTCTTGTCTCAACAGGGGTTTCAGCGCGTTACACAAGGCCGAGCTTGTCTCTTTAAGGAGACATTGGACCCTAATTAGTCCTCATTCCTGGCACGGCCCGCGGAGCGTGGGGCCGAGGTGTTTGGGTTGGAGGGGGGTGGGTGGGAGGATGAGACTAGCCTCCAATCTCACCGCCCCCTCCACCCTCTTTATTTTGCCGCCACCACAGCCACCAACACCCAGTTCTGAAGATGCAACCAGGGCAGCAGCAACAGCCCAGCAGCCACTGCCACTTCTCCCAAGCCCACGTTACTTTGATTGACAGCTGAACAAATGTTTGCCGGGTTCGAACGCTGGCGCTAAGGAACGTCAGCCAGGGCGCAGCTCCGCCTTGGGCGGGCCATCTCCGCTCCGCCTCCGCGAACCCCATTCCGTTCTGTTCATTGGTCTGAACTACTGTCGACGCCCGGCCCCCACGTGGGTTCCAGCCCGGCCGGCTCCACCCCGCTGGCTCACTATTTGTCAGCAGTGAAATGATGGGCAGGAACACAGAACGGCGATTAATGTTCAACCATTTCTGATTGGTTGCTGGAGACGCCTACTGCGCCGAGAGTGGGCGGGGCGCTTTGAGAGCGCCCCAGAGCGGTCGCGTGGAGGGTCGGTGGTTGTAGTCAATCTGGACGAATCCTCAGCCACGGTAGCCAGGGGCGCACTACATCTCCCGGGATGCCCCGCGGTCCCTCCACGGACGGTTGTGAATATGTATCAGAATGTTAATGATTAGCTGATGCTAAATTTGGTCAAAGAAGTCACCTACACAGAGCGTGTTGTTGGAGCTGTTCTGAGCGGGTGTTTGGGCTGTTGGCTGTTGTCTTCCCCCTCTCTCACACACTTGTATATATTTTGAGGTGATGTTCGCAGAGTTTGAAAGGAGAAAGAACTAAAAAAAAGCTGCAAGCGTTTCACTCTTTTATTTTTATAATCCCCTTCAATTTGGGGTTAAAAAAAAAGACAAGAAAACAGGAAGGAAGAAAAATAAGGAAATGAAATGTGGTAAAAGAAGCTAAAAGGTGCCTTTTAAAAGATCGTTGCTGTGAAGTGAAAAAAAAAAAATCTCCAGAGAAACCAAAAAGCACCGCCGAGACCTCTTCCGAACCAAAGGAGTTTGTGTTTGCTTTTAGGAAAGAAGAGAGAGATCATTCATTCGGAGGAATAACAACCAATTAAAAGACAAATAAAAAAAGTTTGGAGTGGGACGCCGAGCGAGCGAGCGAGCAAGCGAGCAGGCGGGCGGCGCTGTCGGCGGGTGCTGGGGCGCGGAGCTCGCACTTTCCCGGCCCGGGTGAGCAGCGCGGCTGCGGCGCCGGGCTCGGCGGGAGCGCCTCGGCGGAGCGAACGTCGGAGCGTCGCCGCGAGAGACGCGCGCCGGACAATGCCCGCGGCAGGCCATTGACGCCCGCGGGGAATGCGGAGCGGCCCGGCCGCCCGCCCGTACCCTTTTGCCGCTGCCTTAGCCGTGCGTTCTTGCCGCCCGCATAACGCGAGACCCGGCGGGGGCCGGGACCGCCCGAGCCGCCCCTCGGACCTGGCCGGCTGCAGCCGCCGCCGCCTCCTCCTCCGGGCTATTAAAGCCAATGAGCCGCGCGCCTCTGCCCAGCGCAGCCAACTAAATCGGTTTGGATGATTCGCGACCTGAGCAAGATGTACCCGCAGACCAGACACCCGGTGAGTGCGGGCGGCGGGTCGCGGGCTCGCCGGGCGCCGGGGGATTCCCCGCGTCGCCCCCTTGCGCGCGGAGTTTTGTGTGTCTTTGGCCGCAGGGGTGTGGAGGGCGGCTTGTGCCCCGCGCCCCGCTCCGGGAGCCTCCTGCCACCCCTTCCTCCCCCGTATCTTCACCCCCTTCCCTGGGCGCGGTGGCACTCTCGGAGAGGGGGTGCAGAGAGGCAATTGAGTTGTAGCCATTTTCTTATTGTTGTCTTTGATGCCTCTGGAAGCTGTGCAGAGCCGTTTGTCGTCCCCGCGCCGTGACTCCTCGGGAGGGGAGGGAGGCGAGCTATGAGGGAGGTGCGACTCCGCGCCGGGGCGGGGAGGGCGCCCTCGGCGGCGGTGCGGCTGGTCCGGCGGCGGTTCCGGAGTGCGGGGTGCCGACCCCTTTTGCCGCGGGCCCCGGGGATGAGCGAGCGATTGAGCCAGCTGTTTAGTTGGAGAGGGTGGCCGCCTCGTCCCCCTCTTCCCTGACCTGGCTGCGGCCCGACGCCATGGCGCGAGTCCCCCCGACGGGCCAGTTTCGATTCCGGGTGGGGAGAGGGAGTGGGCTGGTCGCGCCGACCCCCGGGCGCGTGCAGTTGGCGAGGGAGGGGAGAGGGGTCTCGAACCCGCGGGGTCCGGGTTGGGTAGGAGGACGACGCGGCCTGGGGGCATTCGAAACCAGCCCCAGTCGGGCTGTGCGGCGAAGTGGGGGTGGCGGGAGGAGAGTTTTCATCGCTTTTTGCCTGCCTGCGCGCTGTGTACCCCGCCTTTCCCTCCTACCCCTCTAGCGCCGCGTGGTATGTTTTCTCCATCTCCCTGCCTCGCCTGTGATGTGGGCTAATTAAATATTTTATTGTTGTTCTTTAGGCACCGCATCAGCCTGCTCAGCCCTTTAAATTTACAATTTCCGAGTCCTGTGATCGGATTAAGGAAGAGTTTCAGTTTTTACAGGCTCAATACCACAGGTAACGATATTTACTTAAGCTTATCCTCCTGTTTGCTTAGCTCTTGTCTTCCCTCACTCCCCCCACCCCCACACAAACATCCCCCTCCCGGGTTTTTTTGGGAGGATCACTGTAAAGGTATTATGATCATTTTTCCTTGTGGGCAGAAGGGGCAAGTCAAGGCCTCATTTTCTTAGGCAGGTGTAAAGAAATTAAGCATTTCTCCCATTTCCCGTAAATTAAAAAAAAGGGGGGGGGAGCAAGAAAGGCAGAACAATCGAAACGGGGGAGACTTGGAAAACGCTGAGGCCAAACTTTCGATATTGATTTACTGGGGCCAGGAGAATGGAAGGTTGGGAAGATTCTGGGGCGTTTTGACTTCTTTGCTTCTTTATTACTCCGAGCTTGATTCCTTCTTACTTCTTTCTACCATTTCACTGAAATACCATAAGCCGAGAGCCCGGGGAAGTCGCAATTGAGCGATTTCATTACTTTTATGCTGAAAAAATATTTTTGTTTGAGAAACGATCAGTAGACTTGGGGTGTTTTTGAAATATTTTGCTTTCACTGGCTTTTTAATGACGTGTAATTCTTATTTCATAAATGCAAGTACCAAAACAAGCCACTGAACCCAGTCCACACGTTGCCCCTGGGTGGTGGTATTCAACTTGTCTCTGTTTTGGAGGGAAAAAATAAGACATCATTCATAAGACATGCTTGATTCATATTTTCATTAATCTCTTCGTGGAACATTAAAGAACAACTCTCTTGTGACATTTTGGGGGATTTATTTGTGCGGATATGTAGATTTTATTGATGTTTATTTTCTAGTTCTTATTTTATTACATGAATTTAGTGAATATTCAAGTCTGAATGAGGTTCCAGAATTAAACTGGCTGGAGAGGTTGTTTTTTTTTTTTTTCTCCTTTAAAACAAACAAAAACCCCACATTTGATTCTCATTGAATGGGCAGGTCCAGGCTGCGTCCAATCACCCCTTTCTCCATGCCTTTCCTTGAATAATGAGGTTGGTATTTAAGATAATTGACTTGGGGTTTTGTAGGTGATGATTTAGAGGAGTGAGTGTGTGTTTACATTTAAAGGATGTAAGTCAGGATCTGTGTTGTGCTTAGATTTTCTTCTGTCTTGAACAGCCTGAAGCTAGAATGTGAGAAACTGGCCAGTGAGAAGACGGAGATGCAGCGGCATTATGTCATGGTAAGAAAACTGTGTCATAGATTCATAGTGTCTTAGTTTGGGATACCAAAAGCAAGAATACCTTAAGATTGCTGGAGCCTGCAGGATAGATCACAGTCACAGAGTCTGTGCAGTTGAGGCTGCTGGGAATCTGACCATTAGCAACCTGTAATTCCAACGTATCACAACTTGCCTCTGACAACTAGCTTTGCTTCGAATTTTCAAAAAGTTCAGCTGCATGGGGTATAATTTTCTGTGCTTTGTTTTTATAGATTGAAAAAAAACAAAACCTCATTTGTGTTTTGTTTACAGTCACAAGCAAAATGTTTTTGTGTTAGTGGTTTTCTTTGTTGTTTTATTGCTCTTTGGTCCAACTAGTTTTAACCAGTTTTTCTGGAAACTGTTAAAATTTTAATGCTTTATTTCTTTTAAAGAAAAAGGGGTAACAAAAGACACCAGACACCTTTTCAAATCCTCCTACTACCTACCCCCCGCCACTGTTTATCTTAACTAGTGCGTTTGTATTCATGTATGTGTTGTGCTTTTTCAGTTTCCATAGTGTTAACGTTGGTTTGATGAGTATTGTCCTTCTCTGTATAACCGCATTTCTATCATGCCAGTTACACTCCATGTTCAAAAAAATCAAATCTGCTTTTTCAAAAATCTTACCAAGCATATTTTTATGCTTGTTCATAAAGGCTCCAAAGTAACTCATTCATTTCCTGTCAAGACTTTTTCCTTTGAATGTATGAGCATTAGCAGTACGCGACATATGAGAGACTGAACTCTGAAGTAGCATCACCTTTTTGAGCAGTTCTTTCAAAGCATCTGCATTTGTATGAGGCACATTTTTGCCATTAACTTGCCTGCTGTGCCTAAGAATTAGAGTTCCTGTGGTACCAAATTTTCATCAGACTGTTTTCATTTACCTACTTGTGATATATAAAGACAACTGAAGATGTTTAGTATGCTCTGTTTGATTGTGATTTTCTTAGTTTTGTGAGTTATTCTCTTAGAGTCTGTGTCTTAGGTGGCTTCCAGTTTATAGTCTGTGTCTTAGGTGGCAGCCAGTTTAGGCTGAGATAGTGGTAAAATGTTTCTCACTTAACAGCATGGATGTTATGTATATTTTGGTTTAGGTGAAGCTTTTATGTTTGTTTTAAACATACTTGGGGACATTTTGAACAAACAAGGGAGATTGTTTGATGAAGGGCACAAAGTTAATTGCTTTTTCTTCTTCGACAGTATTATGAGATGTCCTATGGGTTGAATATAGAAATGCACAAGCAGGTGAGTTATTTATTTGTTTATAAACATTTTAAATAACAGTTTAGAAAGAAAATTGTATGTTTTGCAGTTTTATTCGGCACATTTTTGTAGCTACATGTATTTTAAAAGACTGTACTGGTAAGAATGCTATTTTTCCAGGTGTAGTTTTCCCATCTTTTTTGTATATTATCTTAATTTTAATCACTTAAAAATGTGATTTAATATATGTGAAGGGCATATTCAACCTTGTATTGTACACTTTCAAAACCAAGAAGCTAAATTTTAAAATAGGTCTTGTTTTTCTTTTGAAAGAGTTAATTTATATATTTCAGGCATTGCAAACTTGTCTTATGAAAGAGCTTTTCTTGGAAAATATTAAAAAGGAAAACTAAATTCGTTGCCTTGGTATGAAAGAATGGATAGAGGGTGAACTGGGAGGATCAAAATGAAATCTGTGGCGCTACAAGAGAAATTGATGTAAGATCATTGAACTGATTCCCGTGAGGCTATTTAGTTGGATCTTACCAGAAACTATAATTGTTACTTCCAAAATTTCTACAGAGTAAATGAGCCTGATAGGAAGATGTGATAAGGTTCAACACTGGGTCTTGAAATCTATTAATTAGTTCAGCCAAAAAAAAAAAGAAAAAGAAAAAAGAAAGAATAATTGTTACTCAGAAAGCATTGAGAAATATGATTCAAACAGTGCCCCCCCCCTTTTTAAGGAGGCTGAATAAAATGGGTTAAATTTCCTAGATAGAAAAATAACATATATATATATATATATATATATATATATGGAGAGAGAGAGAGGGAGGGAGAGAACGTTGTTTGGCGATAATAATTCCTCTAGGAGGCATTCATTTTCAGTGATCACCTAGTGAATGTGCTTTAGTTCTGTCTCAGTCATTTTAGAGTAGGTGTGTATGTGTTTACCTGCTGGGGAAAGACAAGGGAAAACTTAACTCCTTTCATCTCATATACTCGTGGTGGATGTCATTACCTTCTAAGTTTAAAAAATATGAAATGATCGCATATTATTGGGCTTTTATTACTTATGAATTTCTTTTTGGATGTAGTTAATTATCATGTACTGAGAATATACTTAGTAGAGCTTTTAAAGATGACTGTTAGACAATAAAAGTGATCAGATAGGCAGTATTTGAAAAAGTTGGGGGGAAAATGAGTTGTTCCTTACACTAAGGAGTTTTTATTTCAGGTATCTTTTATACTTTATATGCTATTTGGTTATGTCAGTATTAACATTATTCTATAGTTTGCTCTGTGTTAAAATTAAATTCTTATTTTGGCGTCTTTGCCATTTCTGTTTAGATTAGTAATGTCAATATTTCCTGCGTAAACAAAAATCCATCAAACTTATGGATCAAACTCACTTTAGCTGTACCTTACAGGAATAAATTACATGAGAGATACTATTTGTTAATTATCCTCATTACATGTCGTTTTAGGTCTGGATCTTGTACTTGTCTTTTTTGTTCTCACCCCACCACCCAAAATTAATTGGTGCCTTTTTAAAGATTGGAACAGATGATTAATGTCCCTTTATTTCTTCTCCTGTATCTTATTTGCCGTAGCCAGTTACCTTCTAGATCTCTTCATGCAATTTACAGGAGGCACATAGTTGATAGATTTGGCTATGTGTAATTTTGGGGGGAGGGCTATATGGGATCCTTTAATTTTACACATTTTATACTTCTGTAATTCTGTCATCTTCTTGTCCAGCTGGCCTCAAATGCCATCTATTTAAAATTGAGAATGGAGTACATTTTCCCTTTTTTTCTCTTGCTTTTAAATTCAATCATATCAAGAATCCTGAGGGCAGTTTATCACATTATGAAATACAGACAGCCCTGCAAACCACCTACTTATTATATTTTCTTTCTTTTCCCCCTTAAGCGCAGAGGCATATCTGTCTTTATTTGTTTTTCTAGGCAGACAGCCTTGGTTCCTCTTGGCCTCTCTTCCAGATGCACTCACTGGATACCCTCGTAATGGAAAGCAGCAATAATGCAGGGAAGTCGCCCTGCGGCATAATTGGGCCTAGTTCTCAAGATCCGGTTAGGCTTATTCACTTATTAGATTTATGTCTCTGAAGGGTTCAAGAGTAGGAGTCCCCGGAGTCCTTGGAAGTACCCTAGTAATTGGTGGCCCTGATATTTGAAACCTTTGTGTATTTTTTTGGTTAACGCTCCTGTTCTTCCTGCCTGCTGCCAGCCACAGAGTATTTATTTTTAGAGAAATTTTTCATTGGAACAGAAAATGATGGCTGTGATGGAGTCACGACTCTGTGACTTAGCAAATTGATAAAGGATAAAAGCACAGAGCAGTGACAAATAGGGTCAGGGGTCTGGTATTATGGCCCCTCCCCTTTCTGTATGATGCTCATCGTCAGTCACCCTGTGTTGATTCTGATAGAGGACTATAAAGTGAAACCTATGGGGAATTTGTCATTCTGAAATGAAAGCTAATGTAATTAGTACCAATTAAAGTACATTTAGTAAATTGGATTTAATCTTAATTAAGCCTGCATAATGTTGCCAATTTTTAACAATTATGTTTGAGAACATAATTAATTTAAATTTTGGTAACTGAGTAAATAGCATTAGTCTGGTAGAATTAGTTGAAATTTTTTTAAAGGGGAGCTCGGTGACATGACATGGAATTAGAGCATAAAATATGAATCTAATTTCTGGTAATCTTTAGTAGGATCGATAGAGCTGAACAGATGAGGCTGGGAAAAAAACTCAGAAAAGTTGGAGAGGAGTGTTCTAGGCTGTAATGTGAATTAATGCTTCCCCGCTGTCTTCAGTTCTAGCACAAAAGTGAAGGTGACAAATGGAACGTGGTTAGAAATGGCACATAGTTTATTGTGATGTCTTCATAATGGAATTTTTAAAAACAAAAGGACATCGGCTTTTATTCCCTAAGGATTTTTCCAAGTGTGGAGTTTTTGTGTTTTGTTTTGGATGGGGCAGTTGACCCACCGTGTAATTGTTACTTTTTTTGATGATTGTTCTTTATAAATACAGTGTGGCTTCTAAATGGGTCAGTGACCGTGGGCAGAACAGGGCGATGCATGTGGTTGATAACATTGCTAAACACTGCTTGTTCCCAGCCTTCACCTGTAATGCTGTAATTAAAGGAGACTGCCCTGATTTAATCTGACAGCAGTAGTTACCTCTTTAAGAAGCAAATATTGGATGCCGATTAGGAAAAATGGGTAGTATGTGAATTCAACCTATAGGAACTGTAAATGGAGGTGAACACACCACATTTTGAGAGCATTTCATGACTTCTTCCTAGTTAATATTCTGTAATCTGAGACTCTCTTGTCTCTAAAAAATTTTAGTCTCGTATTTGAATTTTAGAAATTACCATTTTAGAAATCTGCAACCTTACAACCTAAAAGAGTGAGTACTGCATATTTACATATACGTGTTTCTGTGTGTGTATAAATGCATGTGTATATGCATGTATACATGTATATACATAAAATTACTATTTTTTAAAATCAGAGCAAGAAAACCCCTGTTTCACTCCAAACCATGTGAATTTTATTATGAGATTTGGGCCACAACCATTTGAGTGCTGCTAAAATATTAATTGAATAGAAATGAAAGGGCCTTGCCAACTGATAGGATATCATAATCGTAGCCTTTCTGGTCGATGGTAAATGATGATAAATGACATTAGGAACCTTTTAGCAAACTGTAATAACTACAAGGAGGGAAGCAGTATGGATTTGCATTATATCTGATACCCTCTAGTACCAAGTGGATTGCCAATACTGCTTGTTTAGCATTTTCTAAGGGCAATAGGATATTGATTTCTGACTTACAAGGAACAGCTCTATTTTCACCATTGAAAAGTATTGCAGGTTGTTAAGAAGAAATTGACTTGAAGAGGCCGACTGCTGCCCATCATGGAGCAAATAAAGCAAAACTGCCGAAGCATGGTGGAGCAGCGAGACGGGCCCTCAGCAATTTGTTGCTATTAATTTACCATGCTCGACAGCAAATCAATCGGCATCTACTTCATCTGCTGGAGAAAATGCTGTCCAGGGCAGATAAAAGGCTCGGCATGGTAAGGAGAATAGACTGGATTGGCCAAAAGGAGGCTGCAGTTAATGTGTAAATAAGTGAAATCAAGGCCACAGTTGCAGAGGAAGCTGTTGTTAATTAGGTTGGTGCTTTTTCTTGAACTATTTTAGAAAGCAGCCGAGGATTTGGAGAGTAGAAGGAGATTTACTGAGGCTGAAGTAATATACGACTGGCATGACATTCCAGCCTTGAGTGTACTTGATTCTAGGGCGCAGTAAATTTATTTGGGGACAGTGCTTACAATGGAAGACGGTTTGTTTAAAGTTCTGTTTAGAACAGAGTTCCCATAAGAAAACTTTTTTTTTTGAGCATTACTAATTTCGTGCACATCTCCTGTCTTAGATTGTATATGTTTAGATTTGGAGGAGTAGATGCAGGAGTAGCTGTTTGAGAATGTAGGCAAAGATGTGTCTGTTGTGTTCTTAACACAGTGACTAATGTTTTTTAGAAATGGATGTGATTAAACTGTTGTATAATAATGAAAATGTACTATTAGAGCTCAGGTGTTCTATCTGAAAGTAATAAACCAATGAAAATTTTGCTGAGAGAACTTTCTTTTGCTGTATAAACATTGGGAAATGATCTAAGGGGACTGAACAGTGGGTGGACACTACTAGATTGGAAAATCTGAGAGAGAGATTATTAGTGAAATTTTGATGACTGTGTAGAAATCCTCCAGATACAATTAGGTGACCATGTACATGTGCGATGGGGGATTATTTGTGTTTTTATTTGTTTTTTATTAAGGCTTAAAGCCACTTTTTCTAATTTAAGATTGCTTATACTTCGATAATAACCCACAATTAATATTAGGTTATTGGTGATGTTTTTATCTCCCTGATGCTCTGATTTGGACATTTTGGGGATAGGGAGACAACTTCAGGCCTGTTTAATAAGTATATATATATATATATTTTTTTTTTTTAAGTTACATTTTTTTCAAAACTGTGAGAGGATCTAGCATGAGGATAGTTGATACCAAGTGGCACAGTGCCTTGGGCAGGACCCAGTGAGCTGTTTTATTTGTCGCAGGATCTTCAAAAGAAGCAGATCCAGTGGAGGAAATTTCACCTGTCAGAGTATGTGCATAATTAGGAGTGTTTTCTGGATGGCGAAGGTTTCCCCCTTTTTTCTTCTTGCATATTGGGTTCTTAATTTTCTCATTGAGTTCTCATAGGATATCTGAAGATGTTTCACTTACAGTAGTAATTGTGGAGTGGAATTGGAATTTCCTTTTAATGGAAGTGAATGTTTATTATACATCTGGCACTTGTTTACCACTGACCTGGGCACATCGTCAAAATTTGTTAATTCTCACAATGACTCTAAGAGAGGGATTATGTCCAATTAAAGGATGATCAACCAGGATCAGATCTGCATAAGGTGAGAATGGTTATTAGGTAGTGGATTCAGGACTTCCGATCAATTTACCTGGGAGGATGTCTCCTGAGAGCTGGGCCTGTGCTGGGTTGGAGATTCAGCCCCAGTTCATTCCTGGAATGGAGAACCTCTCAAGGGCTGGGAGAGTCCTTGGGTTTGTCCTTGAGTCACAACTTCAGGCTCATACCCAGAACTCCTAGGGTTATGGGGCATTCTCTGCATCTCTGCACAGATAGAATTAGAGCCTGAAAGCTGGGCCTGGACTCTCTATCCAGACTGTTTTTAATGGATAAGAAGGAAAGAGTTGCATTCTTTAACTCGGAGTCTCCCACAAATGGGGCGAAGAACTGTTTGCTTATCAAGATCTGGTTTGCTTCCTCCCTGGGAAACCTATTTCTCATTTGTTTACAGACTTGCTCTTCCATTTAACTTTTATCTTTTCCTTGTGGCTTCTAAAACTATGCCTGAAGACAAGGGGCTGTTTGTTAATCACCATCTTGTGGGTTTCTGAAGGGGGAAGCTGGGAGGGGAAAATGTGATGTTTTGTGGCCTCTTTGTAGTTCAGAAAGAGGTTCTTAGATGCAGGAAATCACATGCAACTCAAACTTTTAAATGAAGACAATTTTTTTTTTCCACTGTTAAAAGATATTCTTTGCAGCATTCAAACAAAGGGACATTCCCTTCTCACTTCCCTGTATTCTCTACTGGATATTGTTTATTTATATATATTTTTTTGTTTTGCTGGGCAAAGTTTTTTGTATCCTAAGTAATATTCCTTGAAGCTATCTTAGACTAATGAATTGACGAGTAAGACGAGTCTTAGTTACTGTTGCAGCCTCAGTGAAGTTGAGATAGTGCAGGCACCAGCACTCTTTCCCCTTCTTCATTTCATCCGTCCTCTCCTACAACTCCCTTTTTTAAATCTTTGTGCACGATAGAATAGGTAAAGTCAACTGAGAATTAAATGTGCAGTTAGAAGTTATTTCTGTTGTTTTTCATGAGAACATTTGTATTGCCTTTGATTTGACTGGTTATTCTGGTTTATCACTTCAGTACAGCAATAACATATCTGATGGCTATGGGGAGAGTGAAAGGGATGTGATATTTAGAGGGTACTTTCCCTCGATCCCTTTCTATACTTCCTCTTAAAAAACTCTAGCCACCTGAGCATGGTAGCACATTCAGTGGCCTCGTGGCTAAGGTGTCATTAGCTTTGCGAGCATAGCTGTTGGAGAGAAGCAGGAGGCAGCACATTTAGGTGTGGGCAACTGCGTATTTCCACTGATGATGACATTTTGAAAGGCTTAGGACTCGACTTGTTTGGAGCAAGTACACTGCAAACAGGTCATGAAATGATTGCTCTGCTTTAAGGGGGAAGGGCTTCAAAAGTTAGAGTCAAAAGCAAAAATTGGAGTTGTTTTGACTTTGCCTTAGTAACAGCTGCTCGTGGTAGTTGTTTTATGTCTGTAAAGAGGGATTTTGCTGGCATTCGTCAGCGCAGATCTGTATACCCTCTCTGTTTTCATTGGACTTGACCCAGCGTTTTTGCCAGGCTCTTGCTATTTCTCTACCACTAAGTCAGAACTTGCCTCAGAGCTTTAGTGTGTAACCTGCACTCTGTCCGGGGCGGGGGTGGGGCGGGGGTGAAGGTCAAGGTGTGGATTTTTCTTAGCTGGATGGTCAAAGAAGCAGAAGAGAAATCCTTCCTGCTGCCCTTAGGTATGCTATCTGGTGAGTGGGTCAGTTTGTCATCATTTTTGAGGATTGTGCCCACAAATACTTTACAGTTTGTATTGTGAAGAGAGCTTCTGTGTTTCATGGAAAGAAAGGTTGGCTGCTCTGTTGGCTCAGACGGGCTCCACGCACGGCCGTGCTGGCCGTGGTGTGCCTCTGATCCTGCAGTGATCTGGTGTTTGCAGCGACGTAGGCGGTGAGTGACTGAGGAAAGGAAGATGGGTATTGACTTTTGGATTTTTTTAGCAAGCTTATTTTACTATTATTATAATTAGGATTCTGTTCTTATTTTCTGACTCTGTATTCTGCTCCTGAAGGTCTGTGGATTGTTTTGGTTCAAGAATTTGAAAATGCAAGGAAGTATAATGTGGAAGGAATGGTAATCGTAGAAATTATGAGCTCTAGTACTCTTTCTTTACAGAGAGCTTAAGACATTTTCTATGTTCTCCTTAATCTTCCTGATGTTCCTGTAAAGCAAGTAGCAAGCTTGGATCCATGTATTTATTTAAATAGCTTCTGTCAGTGGAGTACCCGACAGTTTGCCAAGCAGTGTCATTCCAGTGGCCTTCTTGAACAGATGACACTGAGGCTTAAGGGCTTAGACTAGCCCAGTGTCACAGTATTGGAGGATCAGCATGCTGGCAGGGAGACCAGGGTTTACACAGGTCTGCACAGGGCCCGAGGTCACATAGCCAAGAGTCCCTGGCGAAAAAGGAAATAAGTTTCTTGATCATTGACCACGCTGTTTCCTAACAGCGGATAGTGTGCTTGTTTCTATGATGTTCTTGACTTGATGCGACCTGAGGAGCAAGGGGTGCTACTGGCAGTCTAGGAGGCATTACAGTGTCACCTCTGGTTAGAGATCTGACCTGTGGTTTGCGGGTGAGTACAGAGCCTCTGTCTTCCCTCTACCCTTCCATGCCTGGGCCCTGCCCAAAGGGAGGCAAGGATCTACAATTTAAAATATGAAGCCTGGATCCCCTTTTAGCAAAGCCCTTAATAAAACTGTCTGTTCCCACATTCCTAAAGTGCACTATACAAACACTGTACTGGATGTAAACTTGTTTCTTGCCAGTCTCCCCTTTCCTGCTAGAATGTGAGCTCCATGGCAACATGGGTGTTTATTGTTCTCTGGTGCTGAGAACTGTGCCTGTCACACAGTAGCTGCTCAGGGAATATTTGGTGAATGAGAGAAGACTTGCCGTTGGATTGAGCCATCCAAGAATATGCGTGATTTAGTATTTTTAAGGACATATATAGGTTGCAGGATGACAAATTCAGAGCTTCCCAGCTTGGAGAGGTCTGTGGTGCTTGCTTAAGTTTGTGGGAAAATGCCAGGCAGAAAAGGAAAGTAAAAGCAACTGAACCTGGTGTTCCTTTCAGGAGAGTTAGGTTAGTTGAAGTGGAACATGTGTATTTTAGCATGTGGAATCTGCCTTTCTGAAGACGCAGAAGTGAATTCTTCTTAACCGAATTTAAAATTCAGTTTGAACATTCTATCACTAGTCAGCGGGTATATGAAGAGTCTTGTACTATGAATAGGTCAGTGTGCATGTGGTTTGAGTGTGGGGAGATAATGATCTTAACTACACTGTGGTGTGTTGAGCTAACTTCCCTCCAAGTCAGTAAAAATGCAAACTTCTAGTTCTTTTCAAGGGACAAGGAAATTTGAAGATATTTGTGTTTTTTATTAGTGAAGGTGGGATAGTGTTGAGTTCTAACTTTAACAAGCAACTTTAGAGAGCTTATTGTACAGGTGATATTATACTTATTTTCACAACAACTTGAAAAGAATATACTATTATATTTCCATTTTACATATGAGGAGGCTGAGACAGAGAGAAATTAAGTAACTTCTTGAGATCAGCCAGCCAGTAAAATATAGTAGGTCCTGAGTCGGACTCAATTTCAGATTACTGGTATGATAGACTTTTCTTCTGTAATCCAAAGGCTATGTTTGGAATACTGTGTACTACCAGCATACTCTACTACCTCCCCCAAAATACTTGACTGGAGTCAGGACATTTTAGATTCTAGTTTTTCTGACTTGACCAGTAACCAGCTGTGTTATACTGCTGAGCACCTGAACTTCTCAGGACTGCTTTTCTCAACTTAAAGTTAGAGTGTAAAGGAATACTGAGATTTCTTTTAGCTCCTTTGGTCTAAGGTGACTGTTTTGTTTTAATTTATTATTTTCTATGACCTAGTGAAAAGAAATTGAGACTTCCTATCACTTCTTTTTAGTCTGAGAAAGTCCCTTTTAACAACTATTTTCGGAGGTTTTATTTAAGTCCAAAATTAACCTAATTAAGCTATGAGTAGAAATGGATATCTAAATATTATATAGTACTTCATATTTTATCTATGCAGGGTAGAGCAAAAGTAGGCTTACAGTTGTGAGTATATGAAATTATTCTTGTATTATTGTTGATTAAGTATTGTATTATTTTCCATACAAACAACTGTAAACCTACTTTTGCCCCACCCTGTATCTGTCTATCTAAATATATACACATAGATTTTATATTTTATTAGGTACTTTTTTATTCATTATTTTATTTAAGCCCATAATGTTGCTGAAGCATTTCCCCCTTCATGAGGATGAATGAAATAACTCAGGTGTAAAATGATGAAGTCCCACAGTTAATTAGTAGATGGTTAGAATTCACCAGTTCTCTTAGGACCAGCATTCAGGCAAAAGTAATGTTGAGGCAGAACTAGAGCAGTTATTGTAAAACATGTACTAAAATAAAGAACATATGAGGGGGGACCCAAAAAACTCAGAATTATCTTCTGGAGGGCGGGCGCCTTGTAGTACAGGCTTCTCCTGCCAGGTCAGTGTTCTAGGAACCCATCTTTATCGGTGTACCAGCCGGTATTCTTGTGAGAGGCTGCATTTGACTTCAGTGATTTTGTTTTGAAGACTCTTTCACAGTGTGTTTGCCCTGATGATGATGGGTGATTTACGAGTGCACCTACCCACACCACACTGAGCTCTCAGCAGTTTTTGACCGAAAAATGTCATTACTGCTGTTTCCCACCCTCCCAATTCACCCCATCTTGCCCCAAGCAGCTTTTTTTCTTTTTCCTGGTTGAAAAAGTCCTCAAAGGGAAACATTTTGTCGATGTGGAAGAGGCAAAACCAAAAACGGCAGAAGCACTAAGAGGCATCAAAGTCAAGTTCAAAAATTTGAGCAGTGGAAAGAAACGTCTCAATAGGTGTATTGCATCAAATGGAGAGTACTTTGAAGGCGACTGAAGTTTAAACATGTAGGAATGAATACACAGTTTTTTATAAATAAGTTTTAGGATTTTTTGGGGATATGTGTAATGTAATAGGAGTGCTTCTTTAAAGTGATCAATTTTTATGCTTTTCCTTTGGCATATATTTAATCATACAACTTCTGAAATTATATGAATTATAATATAATCCAATAATTTTCTCCCAGAGTGTTGAAGGGGATATGTAGTAGTTTATTAGTTGTTGTTTGATTAGCTCCTGGGATTAGTTACCCTTCTACAATCCAACAGGTATGTGCGTTTCTCTAGCTAAGGTTTACCTCCTGACTCCCGGGGTGAAAAAGCATGTCTGTAAGCTGGCAGACAGTGAGCTTGATATCTTAAGTCCTGAGGTTTCTTGCATCACTTCATCAGGATTCTTTACTAAGGGATGGTTTGGACTTTTCAACTTGCTTTACAAGTTAATTTTAGGTAAGTAAAAGAAGGGGGAAATGTTTAATCTTGGCTTTTTTGAGTTGATGAATCAAGTAGAGATCAGGTTTCTTCGCTAAAGTGTAAGTTCCAAAGGGTAGAGTGCATTTTCTTACTAGCGCTTAAAACAATGTTTGGTAGAGCAAATGAATGAATCATTGCTGGAAAAACGGAAGGAATGGTTTAATTTTTTATTTTACTTCCTATAGAGCTTTACATTTGAGTGTCAACCATCTGTAAACTTTGTGTCTGAGCTCCTCAGCGTTTTGATGCACTAAAAAGGCCTTGGGTAGGCCATCCTAGGTTAGGAGTTGCTGTAGGCCCTTGAGCTGGCTCTTGGGCATTTTTAAAATTTAGGGTTTGATTTATTTCTAGAGAACCTGTCAGCTCTTACATCATATGATTTTAAAATGACCAGCATTAGCAGAAGCTCTGTTCCTAATTTCATTGCTTGACACTAGAGCATGCCAGTTCAGGAGTTATGATTTAAAAGCAGTTTTATATATGAGGAAATGCTAGTATTTTTTGAAGAACCTTACTTTGAACAGTTGGACCATGTGCTAGCTTGCTTCTTTCACAGGTATGGCCACATCTTACATGTCCTTCTCTAGGTCGAGCATATTGATAACTACATATAGTTAACAGATTTTTTCATGTGTGTATCTTCGGTGAACATTAATGAGAATACTAACAGTTAACATTTATTGAGCACCTCCTGTGTACCCAGTGATGCATTAAGTGTTTTGGATATTTAAATTTGTTTAATTCATAACCCTTTGAGGAAGGGATTATGTATGGAAACTAAGGTGAAGAGAAGTTGAGAAATTTGCCCAGGGCTTTATAGCCAGCCAGTTGCAGAGGTGGGGGTTCATACCCAGGAGGTCTGGCTTCAGAGCTACGTTCTTAACCATTGGCAATACCTGCCTCCTAAGTGACCATTTAAATACGGTAAGCTTGTTTTGTTTTTGGTTTTTGAAATGTATCTAGGGAGTCTGCTGTGTTCTGTACACTGAGCATAAGTGTTGCAGATAATAGTGGGTATCCTTTTTAGGTATATGTTTGTATCAGAAAAATGCTGTTTGAATTCTCAGATCAGCAAGTTATTTGCCACTAGCCCTTTTGATAAGTGTGGTGTAGTGGGGGAGCAGCCCTCTCATTAACTCAAGTGGCTTTCTCCACCTGGCTGCTGGACCCCGGCGCTCTGCAGGGCAGTCCTGCTCTGGCTCTGTTTCACTGGCTGTCCAAGTGGAAGGAACACTTCCTTCTTTCCTTCCTTCCTTCTTTCCTTCTTCTTTCTTTCTCTCTCTCTCTCTCTCTCTCTCTCTCTCTCGCTCTCTCTTGCTTTCTCTTAAATAAGTGTAAATATCTTTGTCATCAGATTCAGTTTTTAATTTGCAAAACAGTTCCTTTATTTTTTGCTTCAGGACTTTTTACTAGTATAACTGTTGAGTGGAAATATTGAGGATTGTTTTCAGTTGGGCTCCAGAGCTGCAAAACCATGCATGGCCCTGAGTTCGTTAGGTATTCCTGGCTGGGGGAAAATAGTTTTTGTTTGTTTGTTTATTTTTTGTGTGAATAAGTACACTGGATTAGTGAACCAACTGGTTCATCTTTATTACAGATTCCACTGCTGGCTCATGGCCTGATGGCCACAAGCCTATAGATATTTTTGTGCTTCTGATCATGAAATTTCAAACACAGGCACAGTACCTTTTAGTAACCACATGGGACTGTCCAGAGGCCTGAAAAACCACTGAGGGCGTACCTGGGTGAGAATGGGAATGGAGGTCGTTGGCCGGGTTTTAAAGGATCCTTGTAGTCCCTCAACTTATATGCAAAATTGTATACCTTTTTCCGTGGGAAAGGAATCCTTAGCGCTTACTGATCAGTGAGGAAACCAGGACCCAAAGAAAGGAGTCTCAGAACTATTTCTCTAGAGAAGTGGTCTCAAACTGAGACAGTTGTTTTCTCCCATGGATGTTTGGCATTGTCAACAGATATTTCTAGTTGCCACAACTTAGAGGTGTTGCTGACGTCTTATGGGTAGAGGACAAGAATCAGTTTTGCCTGGCTTCTGTAGTTAATTATGTCATTTTGAGGGAATGTGCCAAACTGTACTTACCATTTTAGGTTTTCTCATCCCTTTCTCATGATGATGAGCAGAGTTAATGGTAGTAGGCTCTTGTTTCAAGTTCAGATTGGGGATGTTCTGTAACCAACTGTTTCCTAAAGAAGGTAGGGTAATAGACTTTTCCTTTGGGACCATTGGACTAGCAGAAATTTCTTGCTTGAAGTGAGGCCTAGGTGTCCTGGTTACCCATTGAGGACCTCAGAATTAGTCTTAGTTCTTTTCCAGGTAAGTTTTTCAATATCATTACTACATTAGTCTTCCTCTGTCCATGCTGAACCCTGTCAGTCATCTCAAGACAATTTCCTGGACACTCCTCCGGTTAGTACAAAGATCTACACAACAGACTGGGCCACCTGAGAATTTAGCATTGACACCTTGGTCTGGTCTGTCCCAGCTGAGGAATTTTGCAGAGCTCACTGCAAAATAGTCCTGCTTTATCTCTTGGCTTCATGGCTAGGTGAAAGTGCATTGTGTTTGTCTTTGTGTAGCCCTGGTCACATTGTAATGAATAAACATAATGGAACCTTGGGTTTTCTTAACTAGCCTGTGAGTCTAGAACATGGGTTCATTTATATTTGAATGTGTGGGCACTGATCAGTGGACCTCAGTTTTACTTGAGTTTGGGCTTACTCTGCATGCCCCGACATATCCTGTTGCTCTTTGCTATGAATGTGGGTAGCTATTTTAAACGCTTTTGATTTTGTTGGGACATAGAACTGTTTTGGAGTGTGGCTTATTACCTCTAAGTATGTCTGCCTTGGTTAACCTCAAAAAATATTATAGTTCACCTAAAGTGGCCAATAAAAAGCATGGTGGTAATACCACAGTTACTTGCTGGAACGTTTTTTGGCTAAGATGGAAAAGACAAAATGCTTGTTTGGGCTTCTTAATGGAGAAATTGTGTCTTCCAAAATTCCAACGAGCTCTTCCTTTATGTAAGTTCCAGGCATGTGGAGATGACAGTTCTGCTTCCTTGAAAGCCTTTTTCTTACATTCATGGGATTTAGGAGAGGCTGGATCAGACATAGTACATTTATGTACAAAAACCTTGCTTTTTATTATGGCAGCTCATTTCCAAATGCTCTCTGTGGCTGACCTAAGAAGGAGGCCCATAGTTGAAACCTCTTTTAACCAGATCTAAGGAGAGCTGGTAGGATTTCCTTATAATCTAAGCAACTCTTAGGATATTTTGCATCAGCTTAGGATGCATACAGAAAAAAATTTGGTCAGCTCTTTGCCGGATTTGGATCGCGAGATGGTTATTCATACCTGCTTCCCAAATAGATTTATAAATTCCACTTTTTTTTTATATCAATTTTACAGTTTGGGGTGACTCCCAAACTGTATATATTTTTTTGAGGTGTACCCCCAAAGTTAACTTTCTAAATGAAAATATTTAGCTCCTCAAACCAAAATATCTAGAACTAGACCTAAAGAGATTAAGATTATACCCTAAAGATTTAAACCTGAAAAAGAACTTAATCCTCATGAGGCTTTTGTATTCTCCTTTCATTGAGAGTTACTTGATTAAGAGAGAGTAGTGTTGGACACTCAGATGGAAGGCAAAGGCTATGATGGCTTTTAATCATTCATTCAACAAACGTCACTTGACCTCATGTTACGTGGAGGATGCTTTGAGAGCTAGGGAGTTGTGAGAGGTAGAATGCTTGTCTCCATGGAGATTCTGGGTTTTTTGTTGTTTTTTTTTGTGGCATTTGGACTAACATGAACAGTATAAGGCAGGTGTGGTGATGACACTGTTGTGACATAGGCAGAAGAGGAGTAAGTCTTCCTGGCCCACGAGTGATTACGGATACTGCTGCAGAGAATAAAGGGACATTTTAGTGGGGGATCACTTAGGCAGGAGGAAAAAAGGGGGAGGATTCCAAGCGGAAGCCACGGCGTGAGGAAAATGCTGCATATATTAAGGCTGTGGTTGGCGTTGCCAGCTTTTGGTTGGGTGATACAGGAGAGAACGGGGCAGAAGGTAGGCTTGGGGTGCATTATAACAGGCTTCGAGTGCTAGCTCTAGTACAGGGGCTATGAAGGAAAGCAAAGGGAAGGTTGATCAGACAGCAGGGAAGGATCATGTCCGTTTAATTTTCAGTAAATGTTGGAGAGGGACAGAGCTGAACTGGTGACATGTGGCTGGAAAGGAGGAACTTCCCCAAGTGACCCCAGCAGCTCATTGGATGCTGTGGAAATGCATAGGAGAAAGGCCTAAGACAGTGACCTGCAGACTGGCAGAGTCATAGTACATACCGTTAGAAAAAGAGACCTTACAGAGAGAAACTTGGTCTCGGTTATGCTGGGGGTAGGTGCCTAGAGAGGAGCAGGAGGAGGACGAGGGAAGGAAAGTGAGTTTGTTGCTTTTCTCATCTTCATGTCTTCATGCCATAATGTTCCCTCATCTCCTGGCAAATCTGGACCCCTGCCAAGAACCTCTAGGATTCTTTTTCAGCAACACCTGTATTTGTGCCTTTATTCTATACCCAGACTACAGTGGACTTTGCTCGGCAGCCCTTTGTGGGCAGTGGTCTTAGGAACTTACGATTTTAAGGAAGGTGTTTGACTCTTGCATCAGCCTTATGAGAGAGTGTTTCTCCTCAATTTGCTTGATTACTGTCATGACCTTTATATAAGATATAATAGTGGGAGTTTGCAAATTATCTCTTTTTTTTAAACCTTTTCCTTTTCAAGTTTTTTTAACATTAAAAATAGACACACAGTCCTCTAAATTATTCATCAGTTATGGAAACTCTTTGTTCCAGTCATTCTTCTGTTTCTCTTTCATTTTCATATCATTTAGCCAAGAACTGTAGATAGGTCAGTGATTCCTTATCCTTTGTGTTGAGAAATTTCATGTAAACATGAGGCTGCATCTGTAATTATCTCGAGAAATCACTACTATATTTTGAAAGAAATAATTCTTTTCATTGTTAATTATATATGAGCTAAATACTGAAATAACAATGGGTGCTTTAGTCAATGTGAATTTTATGTATGTGGTTAATTCTCTTCCTTTTTTTCCTAATGTGAGGCATTTTAAACCCCCCCTCGCCCGTCCCGCGGCCTTTAGATGCTAGTCTTAAGCTGTTGTAGTTGAGTGAGAACAGCAATGATAGTAAGGAAAGTTAAGTAAACATGAAATTAAAAAGGCCATAGAGTACATTTTGGTAAACCAAAATATTGCTTGGTGGCATGAAGCCACAGATCCATTCCAAAAGAAAAAAAAAGCAGAAATGTGGTTTTGCTGTCTGTCATGCAGTCTGTTTTCAACTGTCAGAAACATACGTTGCTTTATGGGGTATTTTTTTTTCAAGTCTGACCGCAGCTTTTAATTTCCTTCACTCCGCCCACACCTCCCACCACATGCCCATGTATCTAGTGCTAATTTATGGGCAATTTAAATGTAATGACATAATCGTCAACCACCAAAAGGGTCAGCAGTTGCGGCAAAAGTTTCTTGTCTTCGGTGTGCTAAGTATGGGTTCTCTGCTTTGGGAAACTTATAACAAGAGCACAGTGATTGCCCTTGTTTTTTGGATTAAACTGAGATTTTTTTTTTAAAGGCAGTTTTGAAGTGCTTTTGTTTTTTTGCTAAAAGAGTAATATATTCATTCACATGAAAGAAATTTTAGAAAGCAAAAGAAATGAAAAGAATCACTAATGCTCCTACCACTCTGACTGACTTGCTGACCTAGGCAGGAACCTAATTGGGCTGAGGCTTCACTGAGTCTCTGTTAGTTGTGGCAGATGGAGAATTATGCTCCCTTAACCCCTACCAAAAAATATAGGTCAAGGTTTAAAACGTAGTGCATAAAGTAAGCATGAATATATCTTAATTTCTTTTCAAAGCACGAAGGTACAATATAGTATATAGTAAAATGAAACCTTAGGTCTTTAAAGTTAATTTTGATTTATTGGTAACTATGGTTTCTTCAACATTTTATATGGGCATCACAACCTAAATATTTGTTAGGATCTGTTCTTCCAGTAACTACCTATAATCTTGGTAAATCATTTATCTTTTCTGAGTCTCAGCTCCTCATCTACATCCATAAAATGACAGGGTAGGACTAGATCAGTGTGTTTATAAAATGCCGGTTCCAGGGTCCCCTAACCTGGGACCTGGGCATTAGCATTTTTCTGAAGCTCCAGGGGTGATTCTAAAGTGCAGCAGCAGGGCTGAGAACCAGACCAGTGAACTAGAGCAGTGCTTCTCAAACTTTAATGTGCATACAAGCCACTGGGGATCATGTTAAAATCAGATTCTATTTCTGCAGGCCTGGATGGGGCTTGATAGTCTCCATTTCTAACACCCAGGTGATGTCGAGGCTGCTGGTCCACTGACCACATTTTGAGTAGCAAGGAACCAGAAATCTCCAGAATTGCAGTCATATCTGTATCATTTCTTAGTTCTGTGGTGTAGTTTATACAGTATGCGGGGATCCATGTGCTGCTTGAATGAGACCCCCGATTAGGATGTCAAGATTAATACATAGTGTGGTATCTGCTTATCATCTCTGTTCTATCTCTGGAATAATTCAGCAAATTCAAGTAATTTTTATGGTACCTTGCTTTAGGTAACCTGGCCGAGCTCCAGCTGGTGGCTAATGGTTTGGCACATTGCCTCACAGAAGAGGGGCACGTTCCATCTCTCCCTCCTCTGCTCACTGAGACCCCACTCTTATATGTACTTATACTTTCAAATTCTGTTTCCTTGCTTCTCATCCTTCAGTGGCTATCCAGCCCATTTTGACTTCTAATTCCTGAGCAATATTTTAGGCAAAAAGAATCATGAAGTAGTGCGTTTTATTTTAATTTGGTTTTTCTTTAAGCACATTCTCTGCAGAAAATTTATTAAATGTTAAGTTAAAGCAAGCAAAACGCTAGTTTTGCAGTATTCTTTGTTGTGGGAGAAGTACAAACATCTTTAAGCTGTAACATTTTTCAAGCTCTTCTTAACCCCATCGTTTAGGAATAAAAAAATACTGCTTATAACCATGTAGTCTTCCATTTGCTTGTTGTAGCACAGCAACAGACTAGAAGGCAGCACGATCCAATGGGAAGACCTGGCTTGGGGTGTCTGCAGAACTGATTTTTAAGCCGTCACCTACCCTTAAGTAATTAAGTATAACTGTGAACATTTAGCTTCTGTATGTAAACCAGAAAGGGGATCATGGACTACAGCATTTATTATTATGGAGAATTTTGTTGCCCTGAAGAAACGTACCTGTGACCTGTTGTAAAGCTCCAGGCAATGAGAATACATTTTGTGATTTAGAAGGGTTGCTTTAGAGCAGTGCTGCCCAGTGTGGTCTGTGGGCTCTGCAGGTCTGTGAACTACTTTTTAAAGGCGGGCGATATGATAAGGAGCTAGTACCAGACAGTAAATCAATGTATTACTTCATTGAGAATGCCTTAATTAAAAAAATAAATAAATAAACCCGAAAGAATTAAAAAATCTGCCTAACTGAACTAAACAACAGTGGGTTTAATTCCAGCACAAGCCCATTATCTTCTTGCCAATGGATAACAATTTGGGGATTGACTACTTTCGTTAGCACTGCTGCAGAGTGCTTACTCAATCAAAAGGTTTATTAGGGTGGTTTTTATAAATTAGGAATAGACTGAAATTGAAGTTCATAAAATAAAGGAAAATGTAACCCCCAAAATAAAAGATAAGTTCAAAGACAAGCTAGGTTAAGGGTAAGATTAAGTTCAAGGTGGTGGGGACACAAGCAAAACAGTAAGTTAAGTCAAGGCAGTTGACACTGATTCATACGTAGGAAGCTCTAAGAGACCGTGCAGTCTGCTTTGGTTAATGTGAGATTCATTTAAATTCTTTTGAGTACTTCTGAATTCCAAATAGCTTGTCTTATGGGGAAGTTTTGTTTTTCATTTCTCTATCTACCTGAAGGAAAGCACAGGTTTCTATAGCTCCTGTAGTTGTTGTTCTGTAGTCTTAAATTGCAAGAGGCTTTGAAATTAAGCCTGACTTCCCCTCCACTTCTCTTCCTCTTCCCCCAGCCTTCTATTCTTCACTTTTTACTACTATATATAAAATTTACTGCATCCAGGACAAGTATCTGTTTACCAAGAAAAGAGGAAGAGAAGTCCTTTGCCAGTAGCAAAACATAAATACTGAGAATGTCTTTTCTGGGTCACAGGTCAAGAAAGTAGGAAATAGCAAATTTTCTGGGCCTGGGCCTGTGACCTCACTTCTCTTTACAATCAGTTCAGAGGCACTGCCCTACTGTCTGTCCTCTGTTATTACTGTACCAGTGAGCCTGCTCCCCCCTTTCACACCAGGGAGGGACGTCTCCTTAATTGAGAGATAGGAAGAGCCCTAAGCTTGAATCGATATCTAACAGTACAGCGACTCAGTTTGTAGCACTATGAAATCTCAGTTCTGTTTTAGAACAGAACTACTTACCTTAAAGGATTTTACTCATAAGTGTACCCTCATAAATATTTCTGCCAACCAGATGGGGGCAGCTGCTATTCTTCCCATTTCATGGGTGTAGAAATGGAGTCCAAAAATCACTTAAGGGTTTGTTTAGAGTCATGGTTCAGCTGGATTAGTAATTAGACTCAATCTGGGAATTGACATTGCGCAGTTGTATCATTCACAGTATGTGGTGTGCTTTCCAGAATGTTTTATCACTTGAGTTTGGGTTTTTCCCTTGCCTCTCTGTAGCTGTCCCCCAAACAAGCCTTGAAACCAGCCTTGTGATTTCACTGTTTTAATGAATGGTAGCACCATACCCAGGCTTTACACATTGGAATCATGGATTTCTTACTTCCGTTGTCCAAACTAGTGGAGTTACAAGGTGCTGCTGATTTTCCATGTACCGTGTATCTCCTTTCCTCGCCCTCACCATCACTCCATCAGACTCTTGTTGTTACGCCAGGACTGCTGTGCTGGCCTCCTGGCTAATCGCTGCGTCTGTAGCCTTTGCCCTCTCTGTACCCTTACCTGGGCTTAAGGAGCTCAGGGTACACTTCTTTATCTAGTCATATTGGGCTATTCTTTAGGGGCCCTCCTATTCCTGGAAATCCAGCCAATATTCCCAGTGTGCCTCTGTGCCCTTCTCTCCTTTTACCCTTTACGTAGGTGATCTTGTCCATGCTTCTAAGTAGATGAACCCACAGATGTTTCTCCTGTAGCCTAGGTTTCTCCTCTGAGACCATTACACATAACTGAGAATTCACAGGTACTTAAACTCAGCGTGTCCTAAAAAGACATCCTCCACAAGCCTGCTCTTGGTCCAGCGATCTGTATCTCAGCAAATGCCAGCAGCATCCACCCAGTTTCTCAAGCCAGAAATCCAAGGGCAGGTGCTGACTGCCTTTCTCTGTCACTGTTTAGCCGCACCCAGGTCCTCATCTGGCCTCTTGGAAGCCACGCCCAGCTACTCCTGTGCGTGTTCATGGCTCTCTGGTGGCCAGATCCTGATGATTCCTTACCCACTGGACTCTTCCTTGGCTTTATCTGGGAAATGAGACAGAAGTAATCCTGTTAAAGTTGTTCTGAGTTTAAATGAAATGTCTGCCACCGAGAAAGCTCTCTGTGAATTTTAGTAGGATGATGATGATGGCGATGGTGGTGGTGACCTGCTGGCGCCGACGATGACTGGCACCCTGAGCCACCATATTTACAGTGACTCTTCCTGTGAGTAATGCGGTCGTCTCCTAACTGGTCTGACCTGGGAGGAGATAATCCTGGCACACCAGGCTCTTCTGGATCTGCTTCTTCAGCCTTATTTTATGCCGCCCCTCTTCCCTTTCACTTGTCCCACTTGTTCAGCGTGAGCGTCCGTCACCGTTTGGATCATTTTTGCCCTTCCCCATCCTTCTCTTTGTCTAGCAGACTCCCTTCACCATCAGTTACTCTGAGAAACAGAGTCCCCTGTTAAGCATTTAAAATCCCCACATTTAAAAAAAAATGTGTCTCATTTGCTAGATTATGAGCTCTGTAAATCTTGTTCACCTCCTCTTTTCTCAGACTGTAATACTGTACCTGACAGTATTGTAGACAATTATCGGAAACTGGAATTGATAAAGATTACATATTGCTCCCTCCCCAAAGCCACTGTATTAACCTTAGCCAGAAGGGGTTTCTGCCATCCTTGCTTTTGCATTTCTAGGGCTCCTCTGTGTACTACCTAGGTACCACGTGGTGTCTGTTACTGTGCTTATTTCCATCTGCTCTTCTGCTGTACTAGATTATAAACGCTTCAAGGACCCAGATCAATTGGGCATTCAGTGCTGTTTCTACTGTAGCTGTTAGCTTAGGGTAGGAGCGAATGAATGAGCTGATATCTGAAAGCATCTTGTTGAATTTCCTAAGTCTCTGGTGCTGTGGGAATTCATATTGTTTCTATTCTGAAATTATCTTTCGTTCTCCATCTTTTCTCTTGTGGTATGTTTTGTGGTTATAAATCTCCTCTGTCCTTCCACAGCCACTCAAATATAATCAGTGGCAAGAAAGGGGAGGGGGTGGAGGGCAGAAATGCACTGGAGTGTCTTAACCTCCTGTCTGGTATTTATCATAGCTTTCCTAGGAATTGTCCTTGATAGGTCCTTGCTGCCTTCCAAATAAAGTTCAAGCTCTTGAGCATGGCATTCAAGACCTTCCACAGTCTGACCCCAGTGAACCCTTTCTGTCCTTATTTTTCACTTAGTTTTTATTGCATGCATCCTGTGCTCTGGCTTAATGGTTTTCAATCCTGCCTGTACATTAGAATCACCCGGGGAGCTTTAAAATAAAATTCTGACGGGTGGGCTGTACCCTCTGAGAGTGTGAGTTCATTGGTCTGGGGTGAGGCCTCGGCATTGGTGTTTGTGAAAGATTGACTTGTAATGCTAGTGTAAAGCCAGGGATGGAAACCTTTGAGTAACTGAATGTTTCCCACGTAATATAATCTCCTCTAAAGAGCTTTGAGAAGAAAGGGTTTTACAGTCAAAGAAGTTTGATTAGGACTGTATTTATGTGCTCCTTTTCAAAGATTTATAACTAACTTTATCAAATGAGAAGCTCTGAGATGTCCAGCGAGAAAGAAACCTGTTTTACTGTGTTTAAGCTCTGTGAGATCACCTGATCCAGGAGCTCCTTAGGTATGTAATACCTGTTAATAATATCTGCAAAACTAGGTATAGAACTGGCTTTGGGAGATACTGTGTCCAGCTACATCTCAGCTTTTAAGTCACTTTTTAATTTGTCCTTCCTTGATTTTATCTAAACAATACCACCCCCCAGCCCTGGGCTTTTCTTAGACCCTCAGTTTTATCTTTTTAGCATTTTTCAGTATCTGAAATCCCTCTTTCACTACTTAATTTGTTTGTTTCTGTCTCCCACCCCTACGATGTGAACTCCATGACAGCAGGGACCTGTCTTGTTCACCCTGTGTCCCCATTCATCCCCAGAAATAGGTCTGATAAATAGTAGGTGCTTAATAAATACTTGAATGGGCAGAAAGCAATACCTTCATTGTTTTGGCTTTTACTAATGCACATGTGTTTAAATATTTTGAACTGCCTGCACAATTTAATTAAAAACTTGAAATACATTTTAAAAGTAACTAGGGATACAAGAGCAAAACTAGATAACAGTAGTTTTCTATAACTTTAATTTTCTCAACCTGCTTAATAAAGTATTAAAAAAAAGAAGAAAATAGGCAAAAGTAGATATGAGCCTGATTATTATATAAGAAATACTGTTGGGTTTTTTTTATTATAGAGAGTTCTCAGTCTGTGGTGTGGGAATTTTTTTCTCTTTTAATTTCTAACCAGTGTATAGGGGGTCATACCTGTATGAGTCATTAAAAGAATTTGGGTGCGGAATCAGTGAGCAATTGTAGATTTTTGTGTGGGACACCCTGTACCAATGACAAAAAACGAGAATCAAAATGATAAAAACAGGCAAGGAATTAGTAGGTTCTAAGTAAAAACTTCTAATTATTAGAACCCTTCTACAACAAGAGTATTCAGACAGGTTTGTCAAGGCCAGTGGGGAGGGGCTTTGTGGATCCGAATCTGTACCTGGGACCCTAGCCATATGGAACTGCAGCATTCTTGAATCTCGTTTGGGAGGAATTCCCACGCTACAACTGTGTCCCTGGCTCCCCAAGCCTGTTTCTGACTGTCCAGGTGTTGAGTAGGGTTGATAATGTGCGAATCAGTCTACTTGTGTGGTTGTGTGTATAATTCCTGTAACCTACTACACTTTGAATTATCAGGATCCACTCTTTTACTTCTTGTGACACCACAGATGCAGGCACATGGCTAGGGCCTCTCCATGGGCTGTTGGGATCATCTTGCTGGTTCACTGTGGAAATACTATTGTGGAGGTTTATTGTGACTACGAGTACCCAAGGTGCCCGTCCAGTGTGCCACCTTTACTGTTACCCCAATTCCAGTGGGTCAGGTGATGGCAGTTTGGTGTGAGTAATCTCAGGAAGGACGTTAAGTGGCATCTCTTTTATTGTAGTTCTAAAATAGTCTTTTAAAACATGTCCTGCAGAGACTTTAGAATGGAAGATTTAATCATTTACTTACCAGTGTGGAATTGTCCAGAGTGAATGTGCATTTTTTTTTTTGGAGGACCACTGTGATTACTTCTTACTGTTTTCAAGTATCTTGGCATCCTCAATGGCAGAAAGGATGTGTGTTGGGAAGGTAAACAGAGCAGATCGGACTCTCTGATCAGGTTTTGCTCTAATTATTCCCAAACAATTTCAGCATGCTTGCCAGGATTTCAGGAGATTTGAAGCACCTAACTTGAGCTGCAGTTTCTCTTCTCTTCATTCAACAAATATTTGGAGTGTCTTCCATATTTGGAGTGTCTTCCACATACCAGGCATGAGGCTATAGGCAAAGATATCTCTGTCCTTATTGAGCCTACATTGTTTGGAACCTTATTTCTCAGGGTGTCATCTGGAGCCACAGCATCATGTCACCTTGGAGCTTGTTAGGGATATAGACTCTCAGGCCCCACTCCAGGCTGGATTTGAACACGATTCCCATGTGATAGTGTGCATATTAAAGTTTGAGAAATACATGAGAATTTCATGAAAACAAAAACACGTCAGCTCATTTCAGATGATTATAAATGCTGTGAGGAAATGACTAATTGGGCAGAGGGAGGGGAGTCATGGAGGAGGGTGAGTGAAGACGTCTGAGGAGGTGTCCTGTGGGCCGAGACTGCCGTGATGAGCAGGGAAATGTCATGGGAGGATCTGGGGAAGGCAGCTCAGGCAGAGGGACCCCCCTTCATCCTTGCCGTGCTTTGTTCATTCCTCTCTTCCTATCTTTTTGGATGCCAGGGTCGGACCTTTGTGCTCTTGCCATGTCTTTGCCTGTGGACTCGCTTGTCTGCTGTGCCTGTTTGGTGATGGAAGTATTTGGCAGAGCAGTAAAAGTGCAGACAGCAGAAGGGCAAACTCGTTTTAATAACAGCTGGCTGTTGATCAAAGCAAGAACATAATCTAAGGGCATGAGTGGAAGGGTATCTTGGGTGCTATGGCTTCAGAGTCTCCGAATTTTATCTAATTGGGAAGAGGCTAGAAAGGATAAGAGGAAAGGAAGTATTAAGGAATGTGGATATTGATGAAGCTTTGTTGAAAAATGGAGAGATGAATTAAAAAAGAGAGAAGGAAGTATTTAGCCTAACCTATGAGAATAGAGTGAGAAATATAGCATGGCTGTCAGTGTGTGAAAGGTGTATTGCTTTCCTGGTGATAACTGTCCTTGATGAAAACTTGGTATGAGGTTAGTGTTTTTGTTTTTCTTTTTGGTTTTATTCCAGTATCCAAAGGTCTTTTGTCTTTTAGGTATTTCTCACAGACATTTTAATTACATAGGTCATGTTGGGAAAAAACAAGGTGAATGACCATCACCTACAATGGGCACAAAGAATATTTGTCCCCTCCCCTCCGCTATGGCTAACTGTCAAAATGCTTAATTGTGAATCAATCTTCAAAGGCGCCTGTACATTTATTTCAGTAGGAAATAGTAGGGGGGAGAAGAGACAGAGGGAGGGAAGGAGGGAGGGAGATACGATAGATAGATAGATAGATAGATAGATAGATAGATAGATAGATAGATAGATAGAGAGAGAGAGATTCAGACTCAGCTTCAGAGTCGGAGAGACGGACGGAGGAGAGGAAAAATCAAGAAGTAGCTACTGGGGCTTGCTGGCCCAGAGGTCCTGAGCAGACAAGCATTTGCCAACTTGAGAGTGGGTGTTTAGTGCTCAGAGTAATCGGGGTCTGTGACCAGCCCTGCCTTGTTCCATGAAGACTGAATTTAAGCTCATGGGAGAAAGATACTTTCCACCCCCCCACCCCCATTCCTGACATCCTACCTTTCCCTTCTGTCTTTTTTCTATTTTCATTGTCCTACATCTCTGGTGGAACTGAGTATAACTGTGATTACATTGGTTACAGTGTTTTTCAGACTTGAGGACTGAAATGATTTGACCTTGTAGGAGTAATTGGACGTCAGGCACAATGGTCATCATTCTCAGCCTTGATAATGTATCATTCTTAATATTTGGAGCAGTATTTAAACATCATAACCAGAGCCCAGAAGATGGAGGTAATGATAATAGGCAAATATCTGGGGTTTTTCCCTTAAAGATCTTTTAAAAAGCTTAAAAGGTGAGAGAAAGGGCTGCTTTTTTTCCTAACCATTGCAAGAACACTTCAGTAAAATACCACTTCACCTTTGGGGACAGATTGGAGTAGTTTCATGAAATGGAGGTGTGCTGTCATGCTTCCTGGGAAAGACATGTCCTACATATTCCCACTTACTGTAGCACCCACATGCATGTCGTGTCAGGACAAACAG
Organism: Mormoops blainvillei; assembly: GCA_004026545.1. Lineage (NCBI taxonomy): Eukaryota > Metazoa > Chordata > Mammalia > Chiroptera > Mormoopidae > Mormoops > Mormoops blainvillei. The sequence continues at coordinate 69,311 of PVJD01000818.1, forward strand.
ATGCAGCACCGTGGTGTGTGCACTGCATTCTTATTGGCACACACAGCACACAGGAAGATAGCATACATGCAAGTTCAAAACACAAAGCAGACTGACATTGCTTGAAAGTATTAATATCAGTAGAATCATTGCTTTAGTTACATTCCTGGGGTAAAGGGTAAAAAAAATGGTTGAACATTACTACTTTCAATTCTAATTGAGCACTCCTTAGAACAGTACTTCTTTCTCCTTGGGCAAAGTGGGATGATGAGAGCTTTTAAAAAGTCTTATACTTTGTAAAACAAAGTCTTGGTAGTTTGAACCACTCCTTTATAAATTGATTGTTAATATGTTACCATGCCAGTTTATTGCTTTATTAAGTAATATAAAATATTCTGTGCGAAATAGGCTCCCAAACTAAAATAAAACTAGGTGCCTGGTTTACCAGCTGGCTAGCAATGCTGGCAATACTTTGATCTAAATCTCTAAGCCTTATTCCAGTTTGCCTTTAAAAAGTTAAAGTTAGTGTTATCCTTTACATGTTTTTATGTCTTTTGTGAAGTCGAATTTGGATAACAACATAGAAACTGGATCGTCAGGGTAGAGAAATAGTACTACTTGAATATTTTCATTATGTTTAGCATGGATTTTTATTAAGCTGGGAAGAATTTCTCACTAGGCCTTTGATTTTTTAAATGTAGGGGCAGCCTAGATCAGTTTCAGAAGTTGTACGCTTTCTCAGAAATTTTGGAGTAGATGGGTGAACAAATCAAGATAATTTATTTTTGATCGAGTTAAAATTACAGCCTTGGTTCTGCAGTGGTGAAAGGAGGGTGAAAGAGAAAGTTGCAAGATTTATTGGTACCTACTTCACCAAAAATTTCAGACAGAAAAAGAAGAAATTTTTCTTTACTTTTTAAAAAGTATCTATATATAATGGGTATTATGTTCTTGATAAACACACAATAAAATAGATTCATCTTTGACATAAAATTTTGGCAAAGAATCCACTGCAGAAAACAAATTAATTGTGAAATGTTATTCAAGAATGTTTTTCTGAAACTATAGTTTATTTTGTTACTGTTCTTTTCCTGTTTGTTCCCCCACCCCCCACCCCCTTGGCTGCTCAAATGGTTTTCTATTAATGTTTTGTTATTCTGTTTCATTTCAATAATACTCTGTAATAGTGTTCTTCCTATTTCAGTGAGAGGCTAAAAATTCTAAGAAACATTTTTTAAAATGATAGCTTTTGGTACATCTAAAAGTCATCTGTACTTTCTCTCAAGTTTATTATGTGGTTAAAATAACATTTGTTTAATTTTTTTAAAGGAAATCATATAGGCGGAAATCTAAGTAAAATTCAGATTTATTGTACTAGAAGTATTTGAGAGGTTGTAATTCAATTTAAGTGTAGACTTAACTAGTTTTTTGCTTACTTAAATGACTAATGTAATTTGTTACAAGAATAAAGAAAATATGTTTTTGATAGTGTGCTTTAGTATTTGTTGCTTTTTAATCTAGTAATTGAGTGGTGCCATTCTTGTTGATGCATGGCCTTGCTTTTCCATGATGCAAGGTCATTAATACATTTCCAGTGGTTCTTGAGTTGGAGTGTGAAGAAAAAAAGGATGAAAGTTTCTTCTAAATGTTTTTCTGTTTCATTACTGACTGCTTATGCTACTAGTCCACTGGCCACCACCACTTAGAGTTAGCTTGTTAGTGTTCCTGTGCCAGATGTTTAGTGCCTAGGTAAGGGATTTTCATAGAATGCCTTTTTTGGTTAACCTTTTTCTAAAATTCAAGCAGGTTATTTTTTAATGGGGGATGGTTATGATTTTTATTGGCTCTTTTTATTGGAGGGGTGGCGTAAAGGTGGGAAATTAGGGAAGGATAAAATATAGAATGGTAGTGAGTTGAGGGTGGGAAAATATGTATAACTTATTTTTTTTAAATGGATATTTTGATGGATAGAGGAAGATGTAATAGAAGTGTCAAAAATTGTTAATGTATTTGACAAACTGGCTGAAAAAATAATCTTTTTGCTATATTTTGACGTGAACAATTGTTCTTTTATTGGGGCCATTAATGCTATTTTGGCGTATAATGGGCAACTGAAGACAATACTTAGCAGTGTCAGTGTCCATAAAGCATTGAATACTATGATAACATCCAGTATCCCTAACAGCAGTATTTCAGAATCTCTGCCTGTTTAAATGGGCTATCTGTGAATGTACTTGCTCAGGGATGCATGAGCCACATCACCTATAAATTTGATTGGAAGCTATGGTGCTGGCATAGGCTGATGGATAGCAGATTAGAGCCCTGATTAACCATGTGATTTGAAGACTGGGAATATATTGTCTAAGCAAGATTCATCAGACACAATCAGAATTTCAAGTGGTCAGATGAAATTCAAATGTGTATTGTGGCTTTTCCTCCCCTAGTGCTTTTCCTTCTAGGTTGCCTATTTTTCCTCTCTCTTTCCCCAAAGCTGAAAAATTCTCCTTTGATGAATCTGCTCCTTACCCTAAAGCTGTCTGTCTGTTATTCATCAGAAAGCAGGTCGCAGTTCAGTGAGCAGAAGAAAAGATTTTAATAGAAGCTATGCCAAGGGCTGTAATGCATCATTTTAGGGCCCTAATTACATTACAATGACAAATATCAATGGTGACAACAGCAATAACCTACATCCTTTAATGGCTGTGCTGGAAAAGGAGTTTGGGCCTCACGCCATTAGATTAGACTCAGTTTCAAAACATAGGCCATTAGAAGTGTGTGTCCACAGTATTATTGGCTGATCACTGAAGCCCAGTGGAAAGGCCTGTAAATAAATGATGCCTCCCAAAAGCTGGGTCCTATGGGACAAAAGAAGCAAAATTAGATGACCGTGAAAGCAGCAGTGTTTCCGAGGCAACTTTAGCTTTCAAAGTGAGGAATGACCGGCTTAATTTTATGAAATCACACACACATCCCACCCCCCTGCTGCCAATTAGCCTGACCATGAAAATCCATTGGCATGACAACTTAAAGAAATTAAGAAGTCTTTTAAACAAAAGGAAACCTTTAAAGAAAATGTTTGGAAGGAACACCCCCGCCCCCCATTTTCTGTTACATATGTATGTTAATATATATGAGTCGATAAAATAACTTTTCTACATTTATTTTTAAGAAAATACAGATTTTTTTTTTCATAGTTGCTCATACTTAAAATAGCCTAGGTCCAGAGTTAAAGGAGCCAAATAAATATCCCTTCGTCTTTATTTTACCAGCTGAGTAAGTTTCCTTAGTTTTTATTGCCTAGATTATGCAGGCAAACTAAAGAACTCAGTTTTCTTATGTGCCCACACATTTTTCAACCCTCCTAGCAAGGGACTATTTTATTTATGTAAACAACATAATGAGGAAAATATGCTTGGCAGATGGTTCTAAGCATTAGAATCATCAGTTTGGTCTGCCCCAAAGTGTCTCATTATCTTTTATTCTCTCCCCCTCCACCTCTCCCTACAAAAAGCTTAACAACCAAATGCCTTTGAGATGCAGTCCTTTTAGTCTGGCGAATGTGCCTGTATTTTCCCTACTTACTGGAATTTCACCCCATAAACCACTGTGGTATGTTCTTCCGGGTTGTAGAGTGATTTGGTGATTCCCATTGCAGCTTTTCATGGTGCTTTAAGCATTCTTAAAGGATAGCTAAATGGTCCATGGGGCCAGTGCAGTAAATTAAATCATGTCAGCACAGTTGGGTCCTTACTCACTTCTGCTTGTTGGTGCTGGGTTTTTGTCCGTCCTGTTAGGAATGCAGAACCGGAATAGAAAGCTTAGGTTTTGAAACTTAAATTTGTGTTTTCTCTTGGCTGACAAAGTTTTTAAGGTGCTAGCATTTAAAAGATTGCTTAGCTGTGAAGTCAGAAGGGTTGCTGATGAAAGAAGGAAACCTAGATTGCACAAGCAGTGCTGCTGTCATTCTGGTAATGACTTAGTAAGAAGAAAGAGCATTTTGTCCTCTTATAAAATGAGGAACCGACCCTGATGGAATTAATTTTAAGAATGTCTCTAGAATAGTAATTGCTTTGTTTACTGTCTCTCAACACCCCTCTCCCTTTGCCCACCCCATCATTAAAATATAAGCTATTTTATATGTATGCATATTTTTAAAAAAGTGCTTACATGTGACGTGCCAAAGTCTATGAGGAGCCATTTGATAATACAAGTTATGATGACCACTGGTGAAGCTTTGGGTGGCATTTTAAGGAAAACATAGTGGTGGCCTCCCTTCCTCCCTTTCTTCTTCCCTTTCTCCATCCCTCCCTGCCCCCCACCTTTACACCTTACTCTGTAGTATCCTATCAGTGCAAAGTTACTATACTTAAAAAAATTATTAGAGAAAAATCTCTGTTATCTGACACTGTTGGGACTTACAGACATAGAGTAAAATGCTGACTAATGTTCCCGAGGTTAGTTTTCATATACACAGATTGCTTGCTGCTAAGTATAGGAAGATTTTAGCATGTTCTAAGCCTCTTCACACAGAAAATGTTGGTGAATACACTAGAGAATTTTATGGTTGAAGAACATGTGCCATTCTTCAACAATTCATTACTAAGGATCTGCAATAATCAACTTTTTGGGGTTGGCTCAGTACTGTTTTTTTGGGAGGTTGGGGACTCGATTATAAAATCCCAGTGAGTAGTAACTGAAGAAGTTGGGATATAGGGAAGAATGTATATTTACTATCTAAATTCTAAAAATTCAAGGTTTTATGAAAAAAAAATCATTAGAATGAATAAGGGTCCTGTTGGAGGCTTTTGAAAACTAATTTCCAGTTATGAAAATTAAATTCCTTTTTATGTTGTCCTAGTTCTTGAAGGTTGACTTTTTAAGATGAATTCTGGTTCATAAATTGTGCTATTAATGTGGCACTGTTGTCACTGCCTCCCTTTAATAGGCTTGCTGATGAGTTTTCCTCTTCCTTATGAAATACACCAGCCAGAATATAAAGTGTGTTTTAATATCATCCTGTTAATATTTTGGGAATTTGTAACCTGCTGACTGTTCTCTTTATTGCTTTCCTTTCCTTTTTTTTTTGTTTTTGTTTTTGTTTTTTTGTTTGTTTGTTTTTCTTGCAGGCAGAGATCGTCAAGAGGCTGAATGCTATCTGTGCACAAGTCATTCCTTTCCTGTCTCAAGAGGTAAGGCTAGTTGGTTTTAGGCACTGGGCTAAAAGGTGCCATTTCAGTGGTTTTGCAGAAAAGGGATTATAGAACTGACTCTGGCCTTGTCAATCTTTTGGTGTTTGTATTGCACATTTCTAAGATACAGTGTTTGTATTCCAACTTCTATACCTTATTAACATTCAGTGGAATATAGTTGTGTTTATATAATGGAATATTTTCTAATGTGTGAAGGAAAATTCAGTTAAAATATTTAGCTGTCATTGGACAATGTAGTGTTGCCCAGAATTACGATTGTCTTAATGGCATCTAATAAGGTAGATTGAAAAATTGCCCAGAAGACAAAAGTTTGTTTTACAGTTGTGTCACTGGGCAGTAAGAGTTGGCAGAAGACATATCAAATAAAAAGTACTTTATATAGAAAACAAACTAATGTAACTTTTGGCTACCTGCTCTTAAAAAGTTACTTGTTATTACCTGATGAAGTCTTTATGTTGCCTGTGTATTTGAGAAAAAGACATGCAAGACAGATTCAGTGAACTCACTGCTCTGAGTGCCCCAGACTTCATTCATTGCCAAGACCGGTTATGGCTCCCTTGCTCTCCCGCTTGCCTCCTGTGGGAGTGCACACTGACAGACATTGGAATGAGTAGGTGCATTCCAAGTGCATGGAGGCTTCCATGTGGCTCTTTTTTTTTTTCGCTTACTTTCGGTAGTTGCAAAGTTTAGGAGAGGGATAATTTTTGCTTCCAGAGTACTGAATCCTTCATTGCTTAGAGAAGATCAGCTGTGACAAGGAAGAAGCTAATTAAAGAAATTTCTGCATGTCTTGCAACCATAGTGCTATGTGTTGTGGGGTAGAAGGCTCTGAGGCACTTTCCTCCCACCCTTCAGTTCTTTTTGTTGCGCCACTGCTTTTCTAGAGAGCTGTTTATCACCTGTCTACCAGTGGGCATGAGCTAATGATGTTAGTGTGCAGCTGGTATAGTGTGCATGCATGTGTGTTAAGGAGGTGTGAAACCTGCCCTGGCTGGTGTGGCTCAGTGGATCGAGTGCCGGCCTGCTCACCAAAGGGTTGCCGGTTCGATTCCCAGTCAGGGCACATGCCTGGGTTGCAGGCCAGATCCCCAATGGAGGGTGTGTGAGAGGCAACCACACACTGATGTTTCTCTCCCTCTCTTTCTCCTTCCCTTCCCCTCTGTCTAAAAATCAATAAATAAAATCTTTAAAAAAAAAAAGTGAAATCCGATGTGACTTCTCATTTGGTCTGAACTGGGTTATACCTCAGTAACCAGCGGTGCCTTTCATTGCATATACATACCCCCTTCAGGGTGCTCATGTTCACAAACCCTGGACCAACGTTAAAATTCTAAATTCAAATGCTTTTCTGGATTGCAAACAATAACGAATGTATTGTCTTTCTCCCCCTTTAGCTGTTACCCAAAAAACACCACTTACTATGTTCCCATTTACCTATTTCCACTTAGAATTTGCTTGTGACTAGATTAGATGGTGTAGTGAAGGACAGTCAAGGGACCTGTTTGCATTTCTTTAGGAAGACCTGGGTGCCCTTTGCCCACTACACATCAGTGTGTATTGAAGCAGCTCTGCTTTATGGAGGTGCAGAATGGGAAGATTGTATAACCCACAGAGCTGTAACCAGGCTGAGGAGTCACAGAGCCAAGGCAGAAGGAAAAGTTTGAATTAACCCTGGGGTGGCATTAGTCCTCTGCGTGCACAGACCTCTATGTGTAATCACCAGGCAGCTTCTTCCCATGGCATTGTTGCAGGATCTGTGGTGTTATGTTTAGAAATGGAAGGAGGTCTTGGGGATGTGGGTGGAGTTGATTTGCCAGTAGGTTGTTTTCCCACGTGAGTTATGTTGTTTGTGGAAGCAGGCCCAGTAGGAACAAAATGTGTAATGGTAGGTGGTGCTGAGCAAGACTGGACTGGAATTAATTGGCTGAGAAGGCTGTACCCTGTAGAAGACAGCCATGGGGGAAATACTGGCAGCTCCTTTTCTGCTTTAGGCTGGGAATGGGTAGGCATCATAATCTTAACACTCACTATTTCCCCACTACTTTTGACATTTCTTGGTTAAAATCCTTGATTTGTGTGTAATGAATGACCCATGTCATGGTTTTCTAAATCCTAATTCTGTGTATATCTTTTATTCTATTTATTTTGGATTTAATCATGCCCCCCCACCCCCATTTCCTAAGGTGTGTTTATAGCTTCTAATGTGTGGGTCACAGACATGTTTGCTCCTGTCCAATGCAGTCCTCTCTGATGTTTTGTGTCTGAATGTTGCCCACCTTCTTTCCTCTTCTGGGCATTCTGTGAACATCAGGCTCTGCCTTTACCCTGAGGCCAGATGGACGTAATCTGGAGGGAGGGGAGGAGACAGGTTATTAGAGGAAGATGAATTCTATTTCCTGTCTCTTCAGAGGCATGGAAAATCACTCTTGCATGGCTGTGAGCCCCGCTCGGAGCCAGGGCTGAAGGCTCTTAATCTGATCTTTTAACACCAGCTCTCTGTGTGACAGTCTCACTGCCAAAACAGCAGCTGCGGTATTAGAATTTATTTTAAAATGTTTTTATTTAAAAATTAAATGATTACATTTAGAGAAAGAAAAAACATTCCCTGAAAACTAGTGCATAAGCTACTGGACAGTGGTTGAAAAGACTTTTTATTTTTTTGGAATTTGACAGAAACTAGAGGTAAATTTACATACATGTAGATGAGGTCTACTTTTAAGGTAGTTCCCATGAGCCGATTAATGTACCTACTTAATGTTGCTTGCGTCTAATATACCACATTTTCTAAAATTAAAAAAACTATATAGTACTGAATGGCAACTATTAAATTTAGTTTTAACTGCAAGACTGTTTTAGAAATAAATTGTACAGTTGTAGATCAAAGGTGTTTGAAGTGTGTCTGTGGATGTAACCATCACAGAAAGAAGTATTTTTCTATTAGATTTCATGAAAAAAATTTTTTTAAGTTAAAAAAATTATAGTCAATATTTGTTTTAGTGATATGCTCGTTGTACTCACATACGACTACTTCCAAAGTCCCGGGCATTAAACAGAGATATTGCCAACTCTTATCATTAAAGTGAGTAACTATCACTGATAGTTCTTAAAGTTTTATAGGATCCCTAATACCAGAATTTAGAGAAACCTTCTAAGTGAGTCTTTACCTGTCTAAAACTGTTTTTTTTATTTCTCCCTTTTTCTTTTGGCTTTTAGGAATGGGTTAAGATTAATCTATATTCTGCTGCCCTCAAATTTCTTCTTAAAAAGCAAACCTCAAAGTAGTAAGGGGGAAGCTCTTCTCTATCCCACTTTGGGTCCCATTTGCAGGGAAGGAGCTATAAATAATCAACTCCCTCTTGGCAGTTCCATAAACCAGAGATGCCAGGATGATGACAGTCAGATCTGGGTCAAGCCTTGGCCGCCCTATTACAAATCGAGTGGCTTACTATAACCAAGTTAAGCTGGGTGACCTTTAGCAAGTGATTTGCCTCTCTAAGCCTCAGTTTCCTCATCTGTATGATGAGGTTAATAATAGCATGGAGCACATGTGCCCACTTTGAGGATTATTTGGGATTATACACATGCAGCTTAGCACATAGTAAGCACCTCTTGATGTTTCTAGCAGTAGTACTAGCTGCAACAGCAGCAAAGCTCAAAATTTCCTTGTAATAGGGCCTGGGGCCCTCCCTCCCCTTTTTAGTCATTGCTTTTTGGAAGATTGTGAGTTGCTGATCTTCCTCTCTAATGTCCTTCTGATAGAGGAAAAAAGTGTAAATTAAAACCAAACCCAGGGCTGACACTAGCTGGAAATCTCAGCGAGGCATTAGGTAGCCTCCAGAGTGATTCTCTTCTGGCTCCAAAAATTAATTTTCCCATTTAGCAAACACCCATCTCTCCCCAACCAGCAAGCAGAGATCCAACTGTAAGGTGACAGCTCTTCAAGGTGCTCAACCTGTAGCGTTCACCGCAGAAGGAACAGTGGTTTTGGATGGGGTCTGTGTTTTATCTACAAAGCTATGTAGGAAAACAAACTTTTCAGTCCAGCTGGGATCTGGCTGTTTTCAAAATATACCTGGTTGCTTAGCTGAAGTTGGTTTTGTTTTAGCATGTAGTTTATGTGGATGGAGGCGTTTTTCATCAGTGATTTCAGGATATAGCTGTTGCAGGCCTTTAGACATTATGGGCCCTTAGTAAAATTGAAGGGAGCCAGTAAACAGACTTGCTTCTAGTGTCCCCCTCCTCCTTTTCTAAGAACTTATGTTTAAGGGAATTCTAATGCAGATTGAAAACTATATGCCAGTTGTTACACCCTTGCAGCAAGGTACAGTGTTTCTGCTAATTTGACTTTGTGTTGGGAAAGTTGATCTACCTGAGCCTTAGTATTCCTATAGAATGGTGGGAATAACCCCATCTTTATAATGTATAGCATGTGTACTGAAATGTAAAGTATTTGGGATAGAAATGCCAGTTTTGTTTTGTTTTCCTTTTTCTGAAGAATGGATTCTATTCTAGCTTATTTTGGGTTCCAAGACATTTGGAGAGGAAGGACTTAGTAAAAAACAGGGTGAATTTCAAGGTAATTTCAGAGCTAGCCTGCCTGCACACTTCCTGTGAAGTTAGCTAGGCTTTGCAGCTTTGGGCCTGCTTCCAACAGCTGGCAGGTAGGTCCACACAGATTATCCTTCAGAAGGAGGGGGATACTTTATTTTTTGGTAAAGCAGTTAAGGATGGATTTAACCTATTAGCTTAAACATTAAATATTAGGCTCTATTTGGGGACCTGATTTGGAGAATAGTTGTGTTTTTTGTATGCTTATTTTCCTAGGTTATGAAATTGTTTATTTTTGAGACAGGCACGGCATGTTTCATGGTGATCACCAAGGTATTCCTAAGACCATTGAGAATTTTAAACCCCTAGTAGGCTGTAGGTGAAAATTTATTGTAGTTGAAAATATTCTTTCTTCAGGGTACAGTTGTATTTTTCAGAAACTTGCTGCTCCTCTAACAAGGAACAGACAGAATTCGTTGAAAGAGTTACGTTATGTGAGAGACAGTGTGATAAGAACCCGAGGGTCAAGCATACCTAGAGCCCAATCACAACTCAACCCCTAGCTTCATTTATCATGTTGGACAAAACACTTCCTAGGCTGCAGTTTCCTCATCCATATAATGGGAAGCCTGCACTGTGCACCTGCGCTGTAGGGTTGTTATATGTGGATTAGTGACAGTACAGAGAACCTAGCTGGGTATTTGGCTGCTTTAACAGATCCAAGGAAGAGTGGTTTAGTTAAGATAAAAACTTGTTTTCTCCCACAGAACAGTTTGCACAGAAGCTGCTGTGGTTAATTTGGTGACTCCATGATGTTGGGAACTCAAGTTCCTCTTGCGTGGATGCTCATTTTCACGAGCACCATCGTGTCTGAATCCCACCCTAGCCAGCAGAAGGAGAAGACCGAGGACATGGGCTTGTTTTCCTGGTTGTTCATTTGTTTGTTTTAGGACATGCTGTTGGAAGATGTTCACATTTGTGTTCACTTTAGAATGAACAGTGCCTAGTCACCTGCCCACAGCTAGCTGCAAGGGAGACTTGGAAATGTTAGTCTTAGTTGAGTTGCCATTATGCTTACCTAAATCTTATATTAATATAAGAGATGGGATATTGGGACAGCTTAGCAATTTCTTCTAGGCCTCATGTTATGCATAAAAAAAAAAAAAAGCGGCCATTATTATTGTCATTGTTGATTTGAAGGGAAGTCATATATTGAGCCAGTGATGTATCTTTAAATGAAAAACTAGCTCTGACTTTATGATCAGTACAACTCATATTTTAATTTATCACATAAAATATAAATAATGCATATTTCTTGTTATAGAAGTCTCCTCCAAAGTGTGAATTGTAAGGAAATGAACACCCATCAGGTATTGTTTATCATTCATATATTCACAGGGGGTGGAAAGGAACCCATATGAACAGTTAACGAGCCCTGTGGTCTAGATGCATGGTTTATGTTTATGCCCGTATTTTTCAAAGGACAAAAATTCTTGAAGATCCCTCTCAATTGAAGGGTCGAATGTAAACAGATCGCACATAGGCCTGCCGTTTTTTGTAGTAAACTGGCTGGAAGGAAAACGCTACTTGACCGGAAGTTACTGTTAAGAAAATCTCTTCTCACATTTTGCAAGTCCTTGATATAGAATTTTTCCACTTAACTATCTCAGACATCAGACATATTCTTGTGAATGTGTGTTGTCTTTGATCTGGAGAAAATGGGACACAACATTTTGACAGGTGCCCCCCCCGAAATCATGGGAGATATATTTGATAAGTCACTCTGTTTTGTGGAATTATAAGACATCTCAGAAAAATTAGCTTAGGTTAACTGTTTTGCAGCATCAGACTTGATTCATTTTAATATCTTGGGCCTCAGACCATTTTTGGACCGCAGACGCAAGTAACCTGGAATATGTGTGCTGTATGGAGAGAGAGAAAGAATATAAAAGCAGTTCCTTATGACCAGTGGCTTCGAAATTCCCATTTATTAACGCCCTGGTCATCGTTACCTTTGGAGAAATAGCATTCATCTTTAACCTTGTTTTCAGCAGATAGTTACAATTTGTTTCAGTACCATGGAGAATGGATATTCCCCTCCTCCCCAACTTCTGCGTAATTCCATAGCTAAGTTTTCTTGTTCCTTGAGTTACTTAAGCCGAAACAGGGCTGCATAGAGGTGGGTGGCGGAGGAGCCCTGGAGCAGAGTCCCAGTGGAGCCAGCCTTGGAGGCCTGGGTTTACCAGTGAGCAGCTCTTTTTCCTTGCGTCTACAAATACTGATTTAACAAATGAAATAAAGAATTCAAATCATTCTTTTGACTGCATTTAACAATTAGTGAAAATTTTAAGCTTTCTGGTATTTACCTAGGGAAAGAGAACATCTCAACTAGAATGCTTTCGGATGCAAATTTAATTTGAACTCAAAACTTGGCATTTATTGCCCTCCTAGCTGTTGTAATGATTAGTACCAAGTAGTTTTGCTTCAGAATTCTGTAGGTTTTTTTGGCTGCTCTTTGTTGCATTTAAATAATAGAAAACAATACACAATTACATGACCATGATTATTTGCGTTTATATAAATTCTAATTCAGACGGGTTAGAATAACTCATCAAATCAGATGATATTTGAATTTCTATTTTGGATATGCCATTATTTTGGTCCTTTTAATTTGTGGTTAAAAACAGCCCTTCTACATTATGAGATATGGGTGTATCTCAAATGCTATTTATTTGACACCTGGGTTAAAATGGTACCGAATTACTCTAAACCACATGTTGCATGTATAGAATAATTGTAAAATGGAAGTTGAAAAATGATCAGTCACTTTCATATTGTGCCTCAAGAAGGAAATGAACAAAATACAGTGAGTTACATGCACCGGTGACAGTGTTCTCACCTCATAATGGCACCAGGTTAACTCGTCTTATTGCACGTTAACTTTGTGAGGAAATCAGTGGCTTGTGATAACATGGTTTGATGTAGGAGAAGTCAGCTGAAATCACCAGAGATCCCCTGATAAGTATGCAGTGACACCTGGAAGACCACCTTCAGAAATCATTCATTAAGTGTCAGCAGCCTCACAGTGTCATCTGCTTCCCAGTCAGGGTCATTTCTGTCAGTGTTGATTAATGTATCATGACAGCATTGTATATCTAAGGAATGTCCTAAAATGACTAAAGACACCTGGATTGGGGCTTCAGGGATTTGGTCCAGTTTTCCAGTTCTCACATTGGGTAACTTCATTAATTTTTTTTTTCCCTCACAATACTGAATGAGGCATCAGAGAGCATATTCCTGTCCTGTGTTCCATGGCTGACCGATTGGCTTGTTCTAGGTGATTATGCATTTTGGTGACAATTGGATATTTGGTGAGATCTTTGTGGTTGACATGATGGCCTGCTTGCCCTCTGCAAGTGAAAGATGATTCTCAGAAAGGGGATCCTTTTTCCTCACAGGTTTAAATGTAGCCTTCCTCCCAAAGGCAGCAGTGCCAATCCTTATTTGTACGTGTCTAAAAAAAATGAACTGCATTTGAGAAACTGGGTAATTTTTTGACTTTCAGTTAGGTAGTGATGAGCTTATTACTGGAACATAAGCCTTAAAATAGTTTAAAGTAGGCCTGCCTTGTACAATATAGCCATAGCCACATGTGGCTGTTTAGATTTAAATTAAAACTAATCAAATAAGTCTAAAAATTCAGTTTCCCAGTCACAGTAGCCACAATTTAACTGCTCTGTGTCCATCCATCCATGTGTAGTTACCATGTTGTTAGTACAGATCTAGGACAATTCCAGTGTTGCAGAAAGTTCTCTTGGAAAGCAGACTAGTAGAGCTTGTTGGATACATCAGTGAAGAGTGCCCTGCCACAGCGTGAGTGGGACTGGAGAAGGCAGAGTCAGACCCAGACCCCAAGGTCTCTGCTCCTCAGGGCTTTAATCTCAAGTTCCATGGCCGAAATTGTTTGGAAAGGCTTGCATGTGTGCTCACTCTTTGAGATCTGAAGCCCAGAGAAGACCTACAGTTTACCAGGTATTAACCAAATTAAACCTGGTGGGGTTGGTTGGTTGTTTTGTAATACCTAATTTCTTATGGGACCAACATTTATTAGAATACCATTTAGAAAAGGCTGACTTGAGTTTTGGTTAAATTTAAAGGTTATTTGTGTCAGTAAACTTGGTAGAGTTGCTGAAAAAAGGTTCAATAGGATTTTACTGTGACTTACAAACATGGAGCGACACTCAGATTTTAGCTGCTCAGCCTTATTCGGAGCATTGGGTCTAGTTGCACTGAGCACAACCAGAGGAGTAGCCAGAAGAATGAGTGGCCTGGGGATGTTCAACCTGGAATACAGAAAATTGAAAACATGGACTCTGCCATTTTCAGATACTTGAAGTGCACTCCAGTGGAGGGGAATTTAGAGGCAAAACTCTGGTCCAGTGGGAAGAAGTTATCTGCCTAGATTTCTACTCAGTGTTAGGGTCCTTTATCTCCAAATGGAAAAAGCTTATCCATGAGGTAGTTAAGTTACCTTTCAAAGGATGTGACCAGGGAGAGACTGACTGACCACTCTAAGCGTATGATAGAGATTTATCTCTTGGATATAGTAATGGCCTGTGGCCTGTGATTGATTTAGCAGTGCCACCACCGTAATCCCTTCAGCCCAGGCAGCATTTGGAAATACGCAGGCATTTGGAAATAACAGACTTTTTTGTAGGTTTGTTGCTTGTTACAGTGCTTGGGGACTACTGGATTCTGGGTCTCATGATTTCTATAGGTCCTTTCTAGTTCTAAATGAGTGGCTTATTTTGTACATGTGGCTAGTGATTCTTGTTAGCAAGAAGGGTATTTGGTCCAAGTTCTAAGTATCTTTCACCCTAGAATATTGGATTAATCCTCTAACTTTGCTCCCTCTAATCTGGTTCACTTCCCTGACATCCGTCTTCTTACTGTTACCAGGTATATCTTACTAAAATGCAGAACTGATAGCACTCAGGTGCTTAAATATTTTTAATTAAAAAAATGTCTACTCTGGTGAAGTTCAGCTTCTTTGCAGGGTTTTGTGAAGCCCTTCTCTATTTGACCTCCTCTTGCCTTACTGATTCCACTTCCCACTAGTATGTGGTTTGTAGAGTCTGTGAATGCCGTACTCAGATGACTTCATCAGTTGCCTTTGTTGTTTCTTCTGTGAACACCTCTTCCACTTTAAATATTTTGGCACTGAGTCTTGCCTTTTCCAAGAAAGCCCTCCAGATCCAACCTGCCTTTTCTCTCCCAACTTTTCCCCTACCCTGTATCCCCCTCCAGACACACATTCTTTCTCTTCCTTAACAGACAAGCTCTTTCTCCTTCAGGGACCTTAGCTGAGGTGTGTCCTCTCCCTGGAATTCTTTTCTCCATGCTCCTCATCCACAGGACTCCTGCAAATCCGTTCAGTCTCAGTTGTTGGGTCAGCTTCCCTAGGGAATCTTCCCTGGGGCCTGAGTTTCAATTAGATATTTCCCTGACAAGTGATTACATAGCATCCTGTAATTTTCTTCATGGAAATCATCTAATTGTAATTACAGAGCCTCTTGAGTATTATTAATTCACCAAGTGTCTTGTTTGTTACTCTTATCTCAGTTCCTACTATAATGCCTGGTGCATAGTAGGTGCTAAATAAATATTTAATGAATGAATAAGAAAACGAAACCTTTCCTGAAGCCCCAGGAAGTATGCTTTTGTCATTACTTTCTGTAACCTCCCCTAGTATTTTATATCCTACATTCCTCTGTGTCTGGGAGTTCATGGAGGAGTTAGAGCTATTATCCGTTGCTCGCTTTTGGGTCTCCATGTGTCAGGAACCTTATCGTTCATTGTAAGAACGCTACTTCATTTTACACCTTTGCCCTTACTACCCCTTTACTGTCCCTATTAGTAAGCGGGGATATTAAAAAAATTCTAAGTTGTGGTAGAGGATTTTGTTTTTAAATTATTGTTTTTATTAAAAGTACCATTATCTATTGCCATGTTCCACAGTATTGGCATGGCAGAAGAAACATGCATTGCACACCTGTTATACACATATTTGTGGCTTGTGAAGGTGTTTCTCAGAGGGTTGTCTTGGACTTAGGACTTATATTGTTTATATTTTCAATACTTGTCCTGAACAAATGCAAAAAATAATTTTATGAGGAAAATTGATTTAATGTATAGATTTCATTTACTAACCATTCTTTTCGAGCTGTGCTTGTATTCCTTAAACTGCAGTATGTTTTTGAGATATAATTTACACATCATAAAATTTACTCATTTTAAGTGTACAATTCAGTGATTTTTAGTAAATTTACAGAGTTGTATAACCATAACCACAATATAGGTTGTTTTTTAAGGGATTCTTTAAAAATTATCATAGTATTTTAAAGAATAAACAGTAAATAATTGGGCTCTTTTTTCCCTCTTTTCCAAATCCCTGTTAAAGGACCCCCATCACCTTTGGCTTATTAATACATTCTTGGTGGCATTTTATTTGGTGGAGCTGGTGTAAAGTTCAGAGCAGGAGCTTATATCTGAGTGAGCAGCTTGAGCAATAAAAGAGGCCATAAGGATTGTTGCCTTATGCAGCTTCACTGGGTCTAGAGTGGCTGTCACCACTTGTGGTGAGGTGGCAGAGGGGAGAAGCAGGAAGTGGGAGAGGAAATGAGCTGCAGGGTGGAGTGAGAAGAGAGGAACAGATGGGGAAGGGGAAGAAAAGAGGAAGAGATGGCAGAAATAATGGGAGAGCCATCATGTTTCTAAGATGTGAAAAACTTATGTATTTTCTGATTCATAGAAGTTATTTGTTGAAATTTGAACATGGAAACAAAACGCCTCCTTTGGGCCATTTATTAGAGTACTTTGGCTTTCTGCTTTGTGTTTGTTTTTTCTTGTCGTTTGCCCCTTCTCTGAGTTTTCATTTTCACACCTCATGTGGTGCATGCTTCTTTAGTTTGTGGTATAATGGTACCGTGTTACTGAGTGAGCAATGTTGGGGTGTTTCTGGTGCTTTCAGAGCACAGAGGGGAGGAGGCATTCTTTGCCTTAGGGGGCTTCTGTTCAAAGGGTCCTTCCTTAAACAACAGATGATTCACAGTTGTAAGCAGAAATAGAGAAGTAAAATGCTGAACTATAGGTAAAGTTTAGATGTGGCAGAGTATGGCCGTTGCCATGAGAGATGGGGAAGGAGCTGTATCGTGACTTCCACTGTCATTTTAGCTTTTTAACGAGAGTTTCTATAGGAGGAACATCAGATGTCAATGTTATGGTTCACTGATGTGTTTCTGGTTTTCTCCATAAATACATTTGATTTTAATGCTGAACCAGACAGATATCCCCACTGCCTAAGTTATCTTTGCCTGTCTTGGCAGTTGGAATCCAGTTTATGAAGCAAGAATCGAACTGTCTTTATGGTAGAAAGGCCCAAACTAGATGTGTTTTCTGTATCTCTATCTTAATGGAACTGTTGTTTGAATGCTTAATATAAAGTAGATGATATCTTAGTAATATGGAGATATTTCAGTAATATACAGAAAGGGCAGAGAGGAAGATATGCTTAAAACCTTTTGTTGAATGAATGGATACATGAATAGAATAAATGATGTATGTTGTGGATGTATGTTCAGGTGGTTCTTGGGCCTTCAGGTTTTTGGAAGTTTTGAACAGTCATTGTTGAATTTCACCAGTTCCATTGTTGAAAATAAAAGGCGGAAAAGTCCATAAAAATTTGTTCATATACTCACTTTTTGGGTATTAGATAAATCCCAGAGTTGTCCTACATGTTGTCTTTTTCTCTGCATTCCAAGAACTGCCATTTTCCACTACTCTGACAACCAGATTACCTTAAATCTAAACATGAGCTCTGCGCTTAGCACGTAGTAGGTACTCATAGTAGGTGCTCAGTAAACATAATATGCTCAGGTTGACTTAAAGGGAAAACTAGTCCTGGTCATTTTATTGACTGTGCCTCTCTTCTAGTGTTCTCACAAATCTTTAGGGTTTTTACTTTATTCAGAGAAAGAGAGAAATGATTCACTTTGAAATATTTTATTAAAGAGATATATCTATAAAGTCTTCGGGATTGCTTTTTCAGCCCTTGTTTTAAAACTCTTACAATTAAAGAAAATCAAAGGTATATTTAATGTTCATAGTTTATGAAAAGCTTCAAATGCAGCGATCTATTATTTTGACATTTTTCTTTCCATTGGTTGTAGACACAAAGTACATGTTTCTGTTAGGAAATCAAGGGTGAAAATACATGGAGATTTCTCCTTTAAAGCAGTTTTCCCCCACCGTCCTCTACGCAGCATGGAGGTGGAATGGTCACCTTAGCTCATCTCAGTAACTATTTATTTCAGGGTTTTGGAGTGTAGTACCAGGTAGCTTAAGAGGAATTTAACGTTTTAACTGATGGCTTAGCTCTTTGTAAGCATTTTGTAGTCTGATAACTGAACTTCATATTCACTTAAAGCAGTAGAGAAAGTTAGCTACATTCTCAACTGCGATCAGTCAAAATAAGGCTCTTCCCAGGCACACAGAGGAGTGCCTGTTTCCACAGCACAGCCCTTTTGGCTCTTCATTCACTACATTTTAAATCTATTAAATATGCAACTCTTCATTACAGGAATAAGGTATGAACATGTTTCACATTTATAGAAGAAACACAAACATTTAATTCTGTATATGCTTCTAGTGTTTCACAGCCATCAGGATAAATTTTAAAAATATTTCTAGAAAATATTTTGAAAATTTTTATGTAGGTGGAAAGAGAAGGGTACAAAGAAAGCAGGTGAGGTGGGCTTTGGTGTTATTTCGTTAGTCAGTATTAGTCAGAAGAGGTTGAGTCGCTGTACCACTGACATGAAAGTAAAATGTAAGCGTCTTCTACCAGTTGTAAGGGAGCATCCTTCCTGGGGGCACATTTGGATGCCCAGTTACTTCTCATCAGTATAGACCCACGTGTACCTTAGGCATTTAGTCATCCACCACCTGGGGCTTTTCTTTGAAATATGGAGACCCCTAAATCCTGTTTTGCATGTAATTGAAGTTAGAGGACATGTTAGGAAAAGCTATTCTTGACCTACTAGAAAACAAATAATTGTATTCTGTTTCTGATCTTCATTTATAGCACCAGCAACAAGTGGTGCAGGCTGTGGAACGGGCCAAGCAGGTGACCATGGCAGAACTGAACGCCATCATTGGGGTACGTGGCCTTTCCATTTTAGCTCTGATCTTGGTGTTTTGTCATCAGCTCTCTCACTCTCTTTTTACATTTTATTCCATCAAAAGGGCAAAAGGCAGTAGAGGACCACTAAGGGAAATTAAGCACTTTGCCTTTAATCTCAAGAGAAATTTGGTGGCTACCTCAGAAACTTTGGATCACATTCTCACCAATTCTAGTTGACATGTTCCTGAAAACTCTCCCCTAAGGAGACAGGGTTGTTTTCATAATACTTCATCCCTTTGCAGTTAGTATCTGTTGCTAACCTGTACCAGAAAAAGATTCATATTGCCCTGATGTTTAAATGACCTGACTTCTTTTATCTTTCCTCAAATATAGAGCTTCTTAATATCGTTTTTAGTGATATAAAATGTACATTTTTGCATCACCCTGCTACTCTTCCCTGTGATGCCTGGTTCTTATGGGCTAGTGTCCATTGTAGTAGCAGTAATACATGAACAATATCTTTTTGAAAATCATTGGCCTGGGATGAAAACCCTTCCTGCTGGAGCTCATGGGTTTGGGCACTCACTCCAACTTCACTTACCTCTGTTCTTGTTCTCCCAGATTAAGGTAACAAGTAATGAATTGATGTGCTAAAACTTAGAAATTAAAGTGAGAAAATCATAGCCGGAAAAAGAGCACAATATTCACATCTCTGTTTATGTAGCTGGTACAAGCAGTTCCTTAGGTTATTGTAATGAAGACACTACAACTGTACTTGCCTCTGTCTGCCCCCTCCCAAATACTTTCTTTTGTGTATAGTATAGGTTATACACAAAAGTCTTTTCTCTTTTTTTCCTCCTTGGTGTATCAAACACTTTGAAATGCTAATTATTCCATTTACTTTCATTAAAATTCAAATTGCTGAGTGAAGATGCAGATAAGGGTCGCCTGATAATCAATCTGAAGTGAAGATATTGCTTCAATTATGCCTCTGTCTTTTAACAAGGAAATCAGAACTCCAGGATGAGGCCAAGGTGGTGGAGCAAATAGTCTGATTGTAGCTTGTTTTTAATGGGCTGTTTTGAGCTCTGTTTTGTGTCCCTCTGACCACACAAAAATAGTAGTAAATCAGAGACACGCTACATGGAAGAGTAACCTTTGTTTCTTCTGAAGTGCCCCTTGGAAAGAAGAGGCTGAACCAGAACAAACCACAGACTCATTTGTCATACATTTTCTTTGAGGGAAGTGTGGGGGAGAGGTGAGAGAGGAATACATTTCGCAATGAGTTACTTCCTAAAATTCCAGAAGACAGCAGCATATTAAATGTTTTAAAACGCTGGCACAACTAGAGTTAGTATTGTTTGTAAAATACCAGCTGTGTTTGCTTGAAGCGTGTGTTGTGTTCACATTGGGATATATTCTGGTGACCGCCTCTCCCACGGTCACGAGGGATAAAACCTACACCGAAGGAGAGAGAACTGGTGGAGTGAGAGCATGCTGGCTTCCCTTTCTGGCTGAGTGTTCGTTGTTTGTATGAACTACTGAAGTACAGGTATCTACCCTCCTTGTGTCAGGCTGGGGGTCTTCTCAGGAAAACAATACTTTTTTATTTCTTTTCAAGTCTTATTACTGTCTGCACAGTAGAGAGATTAATCTAAATAAAAACACATTGTTTTATGTTGGACTTGCTTAAAAATAGGGGGGATGGTATAAAAATCAGAACAAGTTCCCGTCCCTTCACATCAAGTGTATTTTATTGCTGTTTTGTATCTATTTCATTTTACATACTTTGTTTTGAATGGGATGGCAGATTGCCTTTTCTCAGGGAAGGGGTGATTTATTAAGACTGTAGCTGAGTAACTGACATAGATTGTGTATATATGGATTTAATTATTAAAATAAAACTAATTTAATTTTGTGACCTAGAAACTTATTTGAAGAACTAACTCAGAGTTGCCTGCTATCAAAGCAGCATGTACTATAGTTGGTGGATCTGGTGGGAATTCCAAATTATTTGTATCTGAGCAGAAAATGAAGTCAAAATCACATAGTCTGACTTCTGAAAAATAGGTTGCAGTAATAGAAAAACAAACCCAACAGTTTAGGGAGCCACAAACCAAGTGAGAAGGAAAGAGCTGGAAAATAAACTCACTTGATGGGCTGCTGCTGCTGCTCCTGCCGCTCCGTCTCTTTGGTCTTTGTCTGTTTCAGCCCTGGTAGTGCTTTGTGTCCAGTAGTTTTCAGAGTTGTAACATTGTGGAATTTTAAGTGTAACTGCTGTTGCCCTTGAACATGGCTAACTTGTGAGGTGCTGGTGTTCTGAC
Source organism: Mormoops blainvillei (assembly GCA_004026545.1). Lineage (NCBI taxonomy): Eukaryota > Metazoa > Chordata > Mammalia > Chiroptera > Mormoopidae > Mormoops > Mormoops blainvillei. Next base: position 90,553 of record PVJD01000818.1, read on the forward strand.
CTGCTACCAAAAGTGATGGGGGTCAATTTTAGATTTACTTGAGTCTTAAGACTGTAGTAGGCAATGATTTCTGTACCTAGGGGCATGGAAATTTTCCTCCCGAGAAGCCAAGACCTATCTAAAGTAAGCACCTTCAGACCTTCATTTATTTATCATCACATGTGTATCTTTTTTTATATGTATGGATTCCATGGAGAGAAGCACAGTTGTTCTTAGATTTAATGAAATCTGAAGAAGCACCTTTTTAACGCAGCAATATTATTCTTCCTTCATTGGTAAATGAGCCAAACCAGTGATCCATGCCGTTTAAATGCAGAATGCCGAAGTGAGCCCCAAACCTGGAGAGGCTGCTTGTTCTCCTGACAATGAGCTAGTTGTGCTTAATGGAATGAAACACAGTTATAATGATTTTTTTCACAGGTCATGTTCAGTTTAAAACTGTTGATAGATTGAACTAAGTTACATATCACTTATCTTTTATTTATACGGAAAAAAGCAGGAAAAAATCCTGTGTTTTTTTTTTATAGTTAAAATTTTGTGTTTTGTTTTGAATTGGTTGTATTTCAGGCATCCTCGAAACCTTCCTGGAGTTCCCCAGATGGGCTGAGGGACTGTTATGTATCTAGTTCGATCTTGTCATGTGTCCTACCAGCCACTGTGTTTTTAAATTAGAATCTCTGAGATCACAGTGTAGGAACAACACACAAATTGTAGTTTTAAATCAGTAATATGATCTAATTAGAAATGATGTTTTCATTTCCTGTATTATTAAATTGAGTCATCTGACTATCTTAGAATGCTTTTTAAATCCATTACACTATATAATCAGCACATGCTGTGTGAATGTGATTATGCTTAATAAAGGAGGCTGACTTAGGAACCTCATAAAATTTCACCAAAGAAGCTACCATTAAGAAACAAAAGTTTTATTAGTATATTGGAAAAGAAAATGTTTGGTTTGTAAAAATAGAAAATGAGCTTCCTGTGGATTTCCCCGACTTTTTAAACCTAAGTCTTTGAAGAAAAAAAATGAAATAGGCATTTTTTTTTGAAAAAGCACAACCCCTAAAAAAAACCCCCTAAGAACAGAACAGGTATGCCATCGTGTTGTAGGAAATGCAGTTTAGCACAAGAAATGCTGAACCTCAATTTTTAGCAGTGACATTTTAATGATAGGAAGTCTGCAAAATTATTTGCCATCAATTGTGAAGGCAATAACAAGCCTTGGTGGTTTTTCACACTCTCTGTGTTAAGTGCTTTTAGAATGACAGCGTAAACTGTGTTAGAGAACTCCAAGGAAGTAAAACTGATTAAAATGTTCATGCTTGAATGGTGCTGATGGAATAGTTCATTTGGACTTTCTCTACCTCCTGCAGCTCAAGCTGAAATATTAAAATTCAGTGGATTTAAATCTCTCTCCTCTCAGCTCAGGAAAAAAACATTACATTTTAATAGGTTTTAAACCCATAATTCATTGGTTTGGAGCAGCACTATTAAATCTATTTAAATATTACTTGTATTACTAAGGAAATGATTTAAATGACTTTGCCTTTACTATCCTATGTATTTGAGTTATTTTAAAAAAAGACAATACCTTCAGGGGTTTTTTTCTTCCTCTTAGCATTTTGTTTTATTGTCCTTGTCATATGATTGGCCCTTAAATTATATACATATACACCCTGGATTGGCATTTTGGCAGAGGGTTTTGTAGTATGACAGTTTTAAAATATATGTCCCCCTCTTTCCATTGTAGATTTCAAAACTGCCATTTTAGATTCTAGAGGTATTTAGATGCAATTGTGATGATTTCCCTTGTTAGCCTCTTTTAAAAATTAGCATTAGGCAAAAAAACCCCAAAAGGTATAAATATGTGGGTATATATAAGAACGTGTGTGTGTTGTCCCTTCCCTTACAACATAGACTCGAATAACACAAAACTTGAAATAAAATTAAAAATGTAACTGCTTTTTAAACAAAAGCATAAATGTATTCAGTGTCCAAGAACTGTGGTTTCATCCCTTCCATGTTTGCTAATAAAGGGCTTTCCAGAATTATGGTTAATTTCGCAGTGGTGTTGTTACCCTTTTTGGGGCAGAGATGTTGTCCTTCCTGGGCCTACCTCATAACCCCTTCCTCTCTAGCTATTGCCTTTACAACTTGTGTCCTGGCTTAGCTCTGCTCACTGGATGAAGTGCTTGAAGTTCCCTTGAGCTGTTTGTGGGGCCTTTGTGGGACTCCACCCTTCACTTACGCATTTGCTGCTCTGAAAGGTGAGGGAGTCACTGCCCTGGGGGGTAAATCCTGGCCCTGCAGGCGCAAGCAGTCAGTGGATTGGGAAGGGTGGACAATTCTGAGGAGCTTTCTACATTTCTTCAGAAAGGGTCCCAGCAGGATAGAGCTTCAGTTGCCCAAGGATGGTGATCAGCTCTTGGTGTAGTGATTAAGCATACACCCTTATTGTGAGTTGCCTCCTCAAATTCATGTTCCCTAGGCCTCCACTCTTGTTCTGAGATCTTCTCTCAGAATTACCTGCAGCCAGGCCCTGCCCCTCCTGCTTTCATGGAGGAGCTAAGACCCAGGGGGTTGGACTTCATAGGCCTCAGGCTTCATAACAGGGTTTTCCTGTGTGGATAGTCCGTTATACTCATCTTACGTGCTAGAATCATGATTTTTGAACAGCTCAGCTTTTACATTTTTTTAAAAAATAAATACTTTTCCATAACTCATAGGCAAACTTCCCTTTCTTGTTCTTCTGATTACTACTGTACATTTTCTAAATGTATGTTATATGGGATTAACTTAAAAATGACCCATAACATAGATTTGTGTTTTATCAAAGAGTGTTATTCCAACTTTGTTACTGTCTTTACTGGACAGCGTGCCTGGAACTTAAAGGCTTTTTAAAATATGCTGTCTGCTGGTTGCTTGATGTACTCGGATTGCTGGGATAGGGGTTGAGGGGCAAAACGCAGGTTTTCTGCAGTCGTAGGGCACTGTTCACCTGCTCTCACGGAGTATGACAAAGCTGTGATTGCACATAAGCCAAAGCAGTTTTACGCCATTAAGTCCGTACCTTCCTCTGTATCTTATGTTGGTATACCTGCCCTTTACCTTTTCTTTTTTTATTTTTTTAAACTAGTTCATTTACTGTAGATCAGGGGAGTGCATTATTGAGTGATGTCATAATTTAATATTTGTGCTACAATTCAGTGAGGCTCTAAGAGGCAGTAATTTCCCTTCTCATACAAACACTCATGTAGTTAAGTTTTTTTTTTACCTGTGCCTCCATTTCAGAACTTCCTATAAAAACATGTAAAGAACAGGATTTCTAATTTGTCCTTACGTTCTGCACTCCATTAATTTCTATTACAAAGTTTCTCTAGAAGAAATTTCTAGAAGCTAGTCTCAGGGTTTTTTTGTTTTGTTTTGCTTTGTTTTATTTTTGTAAATTGTTGCTAACATGAAGTGCTATTTTTCTTTCTGTTAAAGGAAGGTACCCTTTTTTTCCGTCCTTCCCACTAGTGAATGTATTTCCATTGTTCAGGAATAGTTCAGCACAGTGTTACCAGAGTTACAGAATGTCTGGGTGGGTTCATCTGACATTACTTAGGGCATGTGGGTATTGGGCTTCCACTAAAGAAAGCAGTTTCTCAGATCTGTGAACCTGCCTTTCATTTGCTCCCGGGCCCAGGTATCCTAATGGGGTAAAGGTTACACAGAAAAGCAGGTTACACTCAAAGCGCCTTACAAGCTTGTACATTGCTATCCTTTTTTGTTGGTTCACGTTCTTTGTTCTTCACATTTTGTGTCCTTTTTTCTAATTTTCTTACTAACCTCTTCCCAGTAGTGTTTCTACGAGCAACATCACCAGCACCCATTTAGCCAGACCTTTTCCCCGTGGCCGGAGCCTGCCTTGTGTCCCTCAAAGTTGGGAGAAAGTGAGGAGGCAGGGCTCACTAAAGAGGCCACTAAAAGGTTAATGGCTTAAGTTAAGTTTTTAGGAAGATTGGTCTGTGCCCTCAGAGCTCCCTAGGAAATCATCTTGGGAGTCCTTTACCTAAAAATGCATTTGTGATCTTGAGTGTTCTTAGGATCTTGGCAAAAAGCTTAGAACCTTTTAGAGACAGTAAGAGTGATTTAATGATTGCATCTACTCATTCATTTATTCAGCAAATATTTGAGTTCTTTTATCAAATCCTATTTAAGGGGCACATTTTATTTTCACTTTGAATGATATTTTTAAATGTTTTTTGAAATGTATTCTGAAATGATCTTCAGATTACATTTAAATCATCTTATTAAGGTTTTGGTAGTTATAAGCTTTCTGGTTTTACATTTTATTATACCCAATCAACTTTTGATTAACACATTTTAATTTTAATAAAACTTTAGTTTCTAAGGATAGCAGAGTAAAGGGAAACAGGTAATAGAAAACATAATAAAAATGAGGCTCCATGCCTTTGCAAATTTGTATATTTCTTTATACTTGTAGATATATGGAATTACTAATCTAGCAGTACACATTCATTATTCATATAATCTCTATGCTTTTTTGTAAAAAAATTATTTTTAAAGGTTTTATTATTTTTAGAGAGAGGGGGAGGGAGGGAGAAAGAGAGGGAGAGAAACATCAGTGTGTGATCGCTTCTCACACACCCCTTACTGGGGACCTGACCTGCAACCCAGGCATGTGCCCTGACTGGGAATCAAAATGGTGACCCTTTGGTTTGTAGGCTAGCACTCAGTCTACTGAACCACACCAGCAACAACTCTGTATGTTCTTTTAAAAGTCAGATTTATCAAGATATAATTTACATAAGGTAAAGTTTACCCCTTCTGACATATAGTTGTGTGAAACTTGACAACTGAATACAGTCACCTACCACGACTACTATCAAGATCTAGAATATCTCTCTTCCGCCCCGCCTACCCTTTCAAATTCCTTTGTTGTACCCTGGCCAGTGTGCCTCACTTGGTTGGAATGCAGTCTCGTAAACTGAAAGGTCATGGGTTTGGCTCCCAGTCAGGGTGCCTATGAGAGGCAACTGATTGATGTTTCTCTCTTGCATAGATGTTGCTATCCCACCCCCTGCCCCCATATCAATAAGCATGTCCTTGGGTGAGGATAAAAAATAAGTAAGTAAATAAATAATTTACTTGTTCTTTATAGTCAGTTTTTTCCCCCTCCCTAGACCTCAACCACCACCCATAATATTTTTTTTTCTCCCAAAGTGAGCCTTTTAAAGAATGCTTTTTAAATGGAACTATATGCCACGTAGCCATCTGAGTTTTCAGTTTGCATTTAGCACAATGCATTGGTTTGGTTGCTTTTATCAGTGGTTAGTTCCTTGGTATAGCTGAAGAATATATTCCATTCTGTGGATATAACTGTTTTACCATTCACTCCTGGAAGGACAGTTGGACTTATCTCCAGTTTTTGGTGATTGTTAATAAAGCAGCAATAAGTAGCCACACACAGGTTTTTGTAAGTGAATTTAAATTTTCATTTTTGGAAGGCCATTACCTAAACTGGGATTGCTGAGTTATATGGTAAGTCTGTGTTTAACTTTCTAAGTAACTAACATTGTTTTCAAAGTGACCCAAGTGTTTTGCAGTCTCACTGTTAGGTGTAAGAGAGCCTTTGCTCTACATCCTCATCAGCACCTGTAATTGCAGGTTTTTAACCATTTCTGTTAGATCAGTAGTAGTACTCCTGTTTTTATGCTTTTTCATAACAGCTATCAACATTGAATTTTTTATTTATTTGCCATCTTCGATAGGTATCTTTATCTCATTTTTTCTCAGTTATTTTTATGAAGTTTTGAGAGTTTTTAAATATTTGGACATAACACATTTATATATTTTGCAGATGTTTTTTCTAGTCTGCAGTTGTCTAATTTTTAATGATATCTTTTGAAGAGCAGAAGTGTATAACATTGGTGAACTCTAATTTATGAATTTTTTTCCTTTATGAGTCTTTTGGTGTAATCTTTCAGTAGTCTTTGCCTCATTCAAGACACAAAGATTTTCTCTGTGTTTTTCTTCTAGAAATTTTATGTTTAGGTCCATGATCAGTTTCAGTGAATTTTTGTTTATGGTGTGAGATGTGGGTAGAATTTCTTCCTTCCTTTGTCCCTCGTCCTCTCCCTCCCTTCCTTTATTTTTCCTTCCCTCCCCTCCCTCCTTCCTTTTCTCAGGCAGACATCCAGTTCTGCTGTTCAGCATCATTTGGTAAACAGACTATCTTTTCTCTGTTGAATTGACTTTGTACCATTGTCGAAAAACTATTGACTATATGTGTGGGTTCATTTCTGGGCTCTATTCTCTTCCACTAAACTGGATGCTTATTCTTTTACCAATGACAAAATGTCTTGAATTCTGTAGCTTTCATCATCGATAATTTCCTTTCCATTTTGTGCTTATTGAGTACTTTACCGTTCTTGCTCTCTTTCCAATAACCCTCAGAACTCAGGTCCTTACTGTTCATATCCTAGAGACTGACAGGTGGTTGGAGAAGAACCCAACCTCACTAGAAAAACTTTCTCTTATGTCAAAAATGGTGTCTCTTCTGACCCCAACCTGCTTTTTCAAGGGCAAGTGTCTCTTCCATCTCCCCCAGCCCCAGGCACACCCTCTTCTAGTCTTTTGTAGCCGCCTCCTTATAAGGCTTCTTGTTTCTACATTTGTCTTTCTATACTTCATTCTGCACACAGCAACCAGATTAATCTTTTTCTGAAATATAAATTGGAACCTATTGCTCCCCTGACTAAAACCTTTCTCTGATGGCTGTCCATTTTGCTTAGAATGAAACCTTAAGTTTCTTACCACAGCCTACAAGACTGTGTGGAATGGCCCTTCACCTACCTCTCTGGCTTCACATACCACTTTCTTCATGTGACTGCCCTTCAGCCACATTGGCGTTTTCCTACTGTCCCTGTGTCACCACAGGCATCTTGACTGAGGATTTGTGCATCAGCTCTTCCACCTCCAGAATGCTCATTCTCCGTGTCTTGCATCTCCTCAGAAAGGACTTCCCTGGCTGGCAGGCTGGCTTTAGTAGCTCTTTCACCCAGTTCATTCTCTATCCCTTTAGCCCGTTTTATTTTCCTCATAGTGCTTATCATTTTTTGATGTGTGTCACTTTTCCTTCACTCTCAGGTGAGAGAACGTTCACTTTTTATAGCCATGATACCTCGAACAATATGTAACTCATTATTTTCAATAAATATTTGTACAGTAAGTACTCAGTAACTGTTCAGTAAACATGCAGTGTGTTTATAATGTTTAATAAAGATGTGGCCAGTAAGTATTTGGTAAAGAAACAAATACTCTATTTGATATATTTTCACATTTGGGTTTTTCCCGCCACAATTTTGAACCAACATTGAGAGGAAACATGGACTGGTAGAAAATACACTCTCCTGGGTGTCACTTACAGAATGACCTTAGGAATTTCATTTTCTCATCTATTGAATACAGAGGTGGAGCTGATAAGCTGATAACTTCTAAAGTACTCTCCAGTTTCCTTACACTGTATGATTTTGTAAACATTTGTTTTAATCACTACGGAATTTTTTTTTCTTTTTTTAAACTTAGAGGCTTTTGTGTCAGTTATTTCTCTAGATTTGTCATATGCCCAGGCTTATGTATATTTTTCTTCAAATGGGTATCTAAAACAAGAAAACATTTATTGAGTACTTGCTTTTTGTCAAGTACTGTACTGTGCTAAGCATTTGCATGTGTTATTTTGTTTAATATTCACATCAACCATGTGGAAGGCAGTAGGATAATTGTCCCAACTTTACAAATAATGAGACCAAGGCTCTGAAGGGATATGTAGTTTTCTGAAGGCCACACAGGGAGAGAGTGGCAGAACTGGAGTCTAAACCTAAGACAGACTTCAGAGCTCACACATTTACACTTGTCCCTTATTTGTTCTCTCAGCTCCATGCTCTTCTTTCTCTTCCACTAAGATCAATAGTGTCTATATCCCTATCCACTAATAGGATTGTCCAGTGCTTAGTGTTCAGAGCTCAGCGAGGGAAATGGAAATTGGGTGAGCCTGATGCACATACTAATTGGTTAGCATAAATTGTCTCAATTATATTCTCTAGGTCACTTGGATACTCTTGACTTATATCATACTATGTTTCTTCCTGCGTGTGGTAACTTACTCATATAGGTAAGAGTCATCAGTCGTCATAAAACACCACTACAAGGCAACTGTTTTAAACCAAAGGTCCATGGGTCTTCTTAGATTTCATGCTTGGTTATTAGTCTGTCCATTAGTTCCCCGGAATGTTTGCAAAATTGAGTGTGTGCATATGTGTGTGTGGGGTTATGTACATCTTCTGCAGAAGAAATTTTGATCTTAGATTCACAAAGATCCCATAACACAAAAAATGTTTGAGGCTGTGCCTTACAGTACTAGAACTGTGCAAGATCTAGATATGAAATAATAAAATATTTGGTGGAGTACACGGAGATAGAAAACAGTTATAAGGGCAATAATTCAGAAATGTGAAAATCAGGAGTTTACACTGAATTGGTTTCTAAATATTGCCCAAGGTATGGGGGAGTTTCTTGAACTACTGACAGGTTAAAAAAAAAAACCAAAAAAAAAAAACACCAAAGCTATGTTTTGTTTATATTGTCATGAGTATTATGGAAAATAAGCCATATAACATATTTTTGGGGGTGCTGTAGAATTTTAGTAATTAGTTTATGTGTGCTATGAGATGAAAAAGGTTGAAAATCACTGCTTTAAAGTTCTGGGCACAGCAAGGACTAAAGATTGGTCCTTGCCTCTTTGGTGCTTATAGTTTTGTGGGAGGGGAAGAGTCATAATGGATAAATCATGTTTATGTAAAGTTACGAACGAAGCCCAAGGCAGGACTGAATGGGGTAGCAGTCACCCAGTGAAAGCAAAAGTAAAGATAAGCTAGTTGCCGGCAGCAGTGAGGGAGGGAGGGAGATGACTGGTAGAGGAGGACAATAAAAGACCCATACCAGAGGCCAGTCAAGGGTCATCGGTAAGTTTAGAACGACAGGCATTGCCGATACATTTTAGGGTGTCCTAGTTTTGAAATTACTTCATTGCTTTATGATAAACTGTATTTCTGCACCCATTCCTCCACCCTGAAAAAACTTTGTCTATCCTGCTAGTGAATAACAACTCCTTCATGGGATATAGTAACAGTATAAGCTTAAATAATGATATTGACCTAATAATTAGCAAGAATTAGAGCCAATCCCCCTTTTCCCCCACTCAAAATTTTTTAGAAAAACTGAAAATGGCACATTCTTGAACCTTTTTTAGGTCAGCTCCACAGCTAGTCTGCTTTTTGTGATTCTCATACATTTTTCCCCTCTTGGTAGATTCATAAAAAAGGGGAGAGTTTATCTTGGCCCAGGCTGTCTTCTGTGACCAGTAGGGGCAGTGCCACTGTGGTCCCAAAGCAAAGTGGCAGTCACGTTGTATTTTTTTATTTCCCCAGAGTTTCTGGGTTGACCCAAAGCAATTTGTAGACATAGCTCTGCACAAAGTAATATCTGGGAGAAGAAACTGTTGAGGGAGGAAAACAGTTTAAGCTGCTGTCTACTTGGATAGAAAGCTCAGAGGCTGCTGTTGGGTTTCTTTCAGCTAATAGCCTCAGAATGGCTTCAGAGCAAAGATAGGTGTCAGGACAGGCTTTGCGAGGTGTTTTCCTGCAGGCAGAGCAGAGCCTGCCTCCTGCTGTGGAAGGTGAAACATTTTAGGGGCTCTGTTCGGCCTTCCCCACAGCTGAGCTGTGGGCATGTAACCCTGTCCAGGTCGGGGAGATACTGGGTCAGCCAAAAGGTTCGTTTAGTTTGTTTCTGTAAAATAAAAGACACAGTTTTCATTTTCACCAATAACTTTACTGATTTGGATATTTTGAGTGGTCTCAATTGAGAACTGAGACATTCCCAATACATGTCTCAGTTCGATTGCTACGAACTTCAACTGGCCTGCCCTGCTGTGGAGCGTCAGCCAGCAAGAAAGCTCCAGCAGGAAACTTCGCAAACCACTTCTGACACATTTGATCAGTTGCAGCACCTTCTCCATACACTGCACAAATCTTTTTTTGCATTTCAGTTGCATTTTTAGCTTTCTCAAAGTAATAAAGCATATGCTGAGAATGTGTATTGTATTTTCTTCCATCTTCAGTATTAAAATGGGTGCACAAAAATTCACCAGTTTTGATATTTTTTAAAAATGCATGCTGATATGACAGCTGTAACAATAATCTTACAAAATTGTTTCGAATGAAGTTAAAGACAGCTAAGCAATACTAGAGCCACCTTTTGTGGGGGGGAGGGGAGGGGGAACGGGACCCAACAAACTTTTTGGCCAGCACAGTAGAAGGAAATATCTTTTTCTCTTTAACAGAAAGACCCATAAAGAGAGAATTATGTTACCTTCTGTATTTGAACATGGTTGTGTGAGGATATGAGTTAACGCTTGGAGCTGTGGCAGCCCCTTGAGAACGGTAATAGGATACAAGAGAGGCCACAAGAATCAGAGAGAAGTTGACCCAGAGACATCTTGTTGCCAAGTCATCCAGCCAACCCTGGACTTGTGTGTAGATTAAAAACCCACTTTTATTTGGGCATTTTGTAATTTGCAGAGGGATGATCTTAATTGATACATTTTAATACCATGGTGACTTTCCATGTATCTCAAAATTTAAAGCGACCTAAATTTTAACCCACTCTAAGAGGACCATTTAAGTGAACTCTCATACCTATACAATGGCATATACTATCCAATCATTATAAATTATATAGTCAAAATGTCACTTAGGGATATAAGATAATATTCTCTGATACACGCTACATAGGAAAAGAAACATTTTACACTACTAGATAGCATGATGTTATATTTGTTTAAAAATGTTTAAATATGCATTGAAAAACTACTGGAGGTACTCATTAACATTATATTAGTATTTTTGGCTGGTAGGTTTATGCTTGACTTTTAATTTCTTTCCATGCTTGTCTTCATTTAATATATAACTTTTATAATTAAAAGAAGTTATGACTTATAAAAGTTATGAACCTAACACTGCAGTATAGAAAGTATTGATTTAAAAAAATTATAAAGTAGTATTTATAGACCCATTCCTCCTCTCTTCTACCCCATCTGAGTAAATGGTACAACCGTCTACTCAGTTACTTCAGCCCCGACTTTACAAGGTATCTGTCCTGAATTCCTCTAGGTATTCTCACTCCCTTTCCCTTCCATAGCCACATCTTTTCAGTGCCATCTCAAATTATTTTTAACTCTTTCAATTCTGTGTGACTTGTACTGCCACAACCCTAATTTAAACCATTGGGGTTTTTTCGTGTTTGTTTTTTTGTTTTTTATTTGAACTCCTAACCGGTCTTTCTTCTTTCACCTGACCACTCTCACATCCAGCCTCCACATAGCATCTGAACATTAAAAAAAATTACATTGTGTAACATACTAGTTCAAGGCTTATTAGTCTTTATGTAGGACAATGAAATAGAATAAAGTACTCAGAAATAGATCCACTCAGTATGTCAGATGGTCAGGCATATCAGTGGGGGAAAAGATGGGTACTAGGAACTATTACCAGGGGGATAGTTAGTTATTCTTGTGCTAAAAGAGAAATTGGATCCAACTATCTCATATGCAGAAGTCTATCTGAAAAGCATAAAAAGACAGAACTTTTAACAATTTCAGGAAAGAGAAGACTTTTTCATCTTGGGATAGAAAAGGATGTCTTGATGGATCATAAAAAGATCAAACAAACCATAAGAAAAAAGATTGATACTGTTGCTCAGTTAAAATTTAAAAAAAAAAAATCTATCAAAAGACATCCTAAAGAAAATGAAAAGACAAGCCTGAAACTGAGAAATGTAACGCATACAGCCAGCAAATGGTTATGATCCAGCTTGTACCAGTTAAGTACAAACTTAAAAGTCTAACTTAAAATTTACAAAACCAAAAAAACTCACCACAGCCTAAAGCTCTCAGTATTCTTAAAATCATGGTCTGATACCCACAATATTTGCATTGTACCACACTGTCCCTTGCTCACTGTGCTCCCTCCGGACTTCTGTTTCTTCCTTCATCACCACAGGGCCTTCCCTGTTCTGGGCCTTTGCCACTGCATTTCTCTCACGTATGATTCTCTTCTCCCAGCTCTCTGCAGGGTGCCCTCACGCTCATCCTTCAGGTCTCAGTTCAAAGCTCATTTCCCAGAGCAGCAGTCTCTGTTGATCCTTATGAATGAGTGATTGCTTATCTCTTATGGTAAGACCTTCCTAGTTAGAAAAGGTCCTAATGATGCAGCCAGTACAACACTGGACTGGATGGTAGGGGCTTGTGTTCCGTTCTTGATGCAGATAGAACCTCCCATGACTTTATCTTGGGCCTCACATGGGCTGGTATTGGCCTATGAAATTCTGCAGCCAATCCAGTGTGGACCATTTTCCCACACCGCCAAGCAATTCTCTGACACCATCTGGGTGTCCTACAATTCAACTCCACTCTGATGCTGTTTATCTGGAGATACCACTAGATCCTACAGGTTAAGGGCTCAGACCTGCAAGACTGTCCCCCCAATCCCCACTTGAGATGCCAGTTGCAAGTCCAGGTTGTCATCTATGCTGCCAACATCCCCCTCCTTTGGCCTGATTTTTTAGCACGTCTCACAGAACTCAAGGGAACATTAAACTAACTAGATTATCTGTTTATTATGAAAGGGTGTAATTCTGGAATAGGTGGATGGAAGAGATGCATGGGGCAAGGTATGGGAAAAGGGCAGGGAGCTTCCGTGCCCTCTTTCTTTGCACTGCTCTCCCCAGATCTCCAGGCGTTCACCAACCTGGGAGCTTTCCAAACTCTGCCCTTTTGGGATTTTTATGGAGGTTTTATTACATAGGCATGTTCGATTAAATTACTGGCCATTGTTGACTGGACTCAATTTCCAGCCCCTCTCCCCATCCCTTACTTGATGGTGGAGGGAGGGCTATGGGGAGTGGTAGGACTGAAAGTCCCAACCCTCTAATCAGTCACAAGGCGGATTCTACAACCAGCCCCCATTCTTAGGTGTCTTCCCAAAGTCACTATATTAACATAACAAAGGGCCTCTACACTTCTTTCTTGTGTCAAGAAATATGAAGGGTTTTAGGGCCTCTGTGCTGGGAACAGTGGGCAATGGCCAAATGTATATTTCTTTTAAGTCACAATATTGCAGCTTGGTTCAGTGTTCTTCAAATTGCAGGTCATGAGACTCATGAGTGTGCATTGAAATCAATTCAGCAACCCATAGTCAACATTTTTTGTTAAAAAATAGAAGAGAATGAAAATATTAGAATGTGTTGCACATAATGTGTAGATTGTTAAACTTTTGTTTCATTTACATGTGTATTTTATGGAGATACACACATGAACCACACGAGTTGTGGTTGAGATGTGGGAAGACAACTCATCTAGGTGTCAGATGAGGTTCATTCTATACCTTAAGCTCTGAGGTCTGTTACAGGATTACTAAAGAACCTAAGGTAGACACAGGCTTTTTAAATGAAGCTTAACTTCTTTTTAGTCTGAAGTAACTAAAGAAAGTTTCTGAGTACGATCCCTTAGCTTGGTGACTTTAATGACTAGAATACGAAATGAAGCATCAATTTCAGCGGGATAATGTTAAAATTCTGAAAAAAATTCTTTAAATAACTCAAATAAGCCTGCAGAAAATTGTATTTTTATTATTAATTTGCTTAGAAATACCTTTCCTAGTAAACTTTGAACCAATTCAGAAAAAAAATTCTAACAGTCTTCCATGGGCAAGTTAATTTAATCAGATTTTTTGGATTCCCACCCCCCCTTCCTTTCTTGCTGTTACTACTTCGTGAAGTTAAACTGCAAGTTAAGACATGGACTCCTTGGCACAAGACTCATGGGATTTGCTTCCCTGTTACCTGTGTTTCCCTTGAACACCAGTCCAGGGATCTTGAGAACCACAGAGACCTGTGGTTTCAGTGTGAGAAATACCCTTGCAGTGATAATCTTTTTTTGGTGTGCTCTAAATGCAGGTCTTTCCTCTTGTAAATCTCCTGTTTTAAGTCATCAGGAATGAGCTACAGTTAAACTTAGGTTAAAAAAAGTCCTTCCTTTGTCCTTTTTATTCTTGTTTCTTTACATACATTCACTTAACTTTTAGCTTTTTCTAGAGATATTTGTCAAAAGCAAGAACTCCCAATCTTTTGCATAGAATGCACATCTTATTTTCCCCATCTCTGCTTTTTTTCCTTTTAAATTGACATTATTCTGTAAAGAAGGGCTTTTCCTCTCCCTCCTCTCCCTGTGTATGTGTGTGTGTGAGGGAGGAGGGGAGGGAGAGAGAGAGAGAGAGAGAATGACTATATACGGACTTCTGGACGCCTTTTTCCAATAATAGAAGCCACCACTTATTGCGTGTTGTTTATTTGCCAAGCTCTGCGTTGAGGGTTTTATATGTACAATCTCATCTAATTCTCCCAATGTCCTTGGAGAAGTAGATTTTATAACTGTTCCCATTTTCTACACACAAAAAACTGAGGCTTGGCAACTTAAATGACTGGCGGTTGCTCACAAAAATGGAAAGGATTCCAACCAGGTAACTGATGCCACTCCTTACGATTCCGAATGCCATCCTGGATCTTCTTTCTCAGACTCTGCCCAGCCCCCAGTGTCCTGACTAAAGGGCACTTCTCAGTCCAGAGACTGTAGCTACCAGCTGGGTCCCGGGCCCTCCCCCGCGCTTGTTTCTCTATTTCAGAGTCTGCTGTCTCCTCTCTCCTGGCCCCTCTCAAGTTTCTCTCACTTCTCTCCTAGCATGGTGCCCCTTGGTTGGTTCAGGGCACACCCACGAGCTTGGCCAGCTGGTTGGAAGAACAGTTGTGTATTTGGGAGCCATCCTCTAGGCTTGGTCCAAGAACGCTCCACAGCTCTACCTTTTCTCTTACGGTACCATGGGCCCCACTCCTGAAACTTAAAAAAACATCTGTTATCTGTTGCTGTTACTATATAGTCTTTATTATGCTTAAATTGTCTCAGGCTTTGTCAGTGAAGACCCCTTCTGTTTTTCACATTGTCCTGTTTGTCATGCCCCATTAGTCTACATAGCTTTCGTATTCACCTTCCCTCCCTCCCTCCCTCCCTCCCTACTAAGATACAAGTAGAAGTGTTTTCCTTGCTACTGAGTGTCATTGCTTCCAAAAAAAATTGCCCCCCCCCTTTTTTTTTCTCGGTGAGGTAGGATTCTTGTGCTGTTGATAGCATGGCAGAAATGAAGGGTGGTAGAAAGAGAAGCTCTGCCTGGTTTCCAGTTGGAGTTGTCCAGAACTGCTAAGGCCCCGTGTAGACCGCAGCTCTGCCCTTACTCTGCACATGTGTGGCCATTGGCCTGTCAGGCCTTCACAATCAGATTGTTGGGGGGATACGCTATTAAAAAGAATTCCTCTTTTTGCGGACAGGAAGACAACATTTCAAAAGACATTTCCTGTGAACTTGATTTGCTAGTGGTCCTTTTCCACCCTTCCTTACAAACTCAAAAGTGCAAGGAAGTAATTCTTTGTTAACAGAAACTCTAGTAAAAAAAAAAACTATTAACAGAATGGAGGCTGTGTCTACCACCTTATTGCTATATATTTTCAGAAATAATTACTGGCTGTTATTCAAAATTAAATAAATTATCTTAATGGAGTACTTGCCTGAGTTTAAAGTTCACTCCATTTTAATGTTTATTCTCTTGAATGCCCTATCAAGGGAACAGAAGAAAGGATTTTTATTTTGTATTATAGTTTCAGGTATGACTTCTTTTGTTTGTTTTTGTTTTGTTTTTTAATGCAGTAAGGCACCCAAAAGTAGTAATGGCATAGGAATCTCAGTGAGAATAATTTTTCAGTTTTGATTACATAGAGTATACAACAAGTATTTGATCTCAGTGTTTAATTGGTACTAATGTTTAATTGGCCTGTGCCCTCCTCCTTGATTCTTTGGCATGATAGGTTTTTTTTCCTCTCTTCTGAAGTCAACATTTTTTTAAACTGCTTAATTATAATTATCTGGAGCGCAGTTTTCAACCTTTGTCATCTCATGGCACACATACACTAATCACAAAATTGTGCAGCACATCCAAAAATATATTTTTTACTGAACTGACAAAATAGGTATAATTTTGATTCATTCACACTGGATGGCCACTGGTACATTGATGTTGTCATTTTTTTGAAAGCCTAAGGGGCAAAAAAATGTCCTTGCCCCTGACTAAATTTGTCCATTTTGCATGTTTTAAAAATTCTTGGGGCACAAAGTTGAAAATCGCTGATCTAGAGTCACGGTAACAAATCATTGTTGATCTATGTACTCTTACACATTTCGTTTCATCTTCATGTTTCTTAGTGTGACTATAGGATAAAGTAGTAAACCTTTGCAGGTTAATTGCTCTGTAATTAACATAGATGGGGTAGAGATCAAAGGACAGAACTAAAGCTCTTGGAGAAAGTTAATAAACTTTTTCTATGTTGCAGGACAAACAGTCCATTAGGGGATGCTCCTCTCAGTTCCTTGAACAATATCTGCAAATCTGACTCCTTTTCCAAGAAGTCTGCTTTGAGTTTTTCTGTGTTGATGAGACGACTTGATATTTTTTTATATTGAATACTTGAGTGTTTGTTTTTTGAAATTTGATAAACCTGTTTTTAAAATAGAGGAAAGGGTGAAGCTCAGTGTAGTTGTTGGTGACATTAGTGTTTTTGTTTAAAAATTGTCTCCACTACATTGGTTTTACTGACTAATTAGGAGTCATTATCAATTATAAGTACATCTGCTGCTTTGTGGATAAGATAGTTTTTAAGGTGAAATCTTACAAAGAAGTTTAAAAATGACCATTAGATATAGAAAGTGGCCTGTTTTATTGAGGTAAACATTTGAAAGCCTACTCTAGTATTTCAGTATATCTGTCTTATATTTTTGTCATATACCTTTTGGTGACTTATTTAATCTTATAGTTTTCTATAATAAAATTGCTCCTTTCTATGGGACTCCCTATTGAGTGTGCTTTTTCTGTTGTTTGGTATTTTGTATGTGTAATGGATGATTTGTAAAATGGGTTTATGGCAGCCCTCTTTCAGTTTTTTCCTCACCTAAGTTCAAGGAGTTTTCTATTAAACATAATAGAAATTATTATTAATTTCTATTAATAATAATTAATAATAATAATAATGATGTGGATGGTGCCATTCGTAAAACCTGGGAAAGGATTTTGTAATTTTGGTATGATAACAAGTGAAAAATTAGAACCTCTCTAAATGTAATATGGCATCCTGGAACGTGACGGTAGTGGAAAATCTAGGGGAATCTGCATAAGATCTGTAATTTGATTAATAGTAATGTACTTATGTTAATTTTTAAAATTTTGATAAAATATATGGTTATATAAGATGATAACATTAGTGGAAGCTGGGTACAGGGTATATAGGACTGTCTCCATATTTAGTAGAAATTTAATTCATCAAACACATTAAATACACATTCTGTATGACTCAACAATGTGCTCTAGGTGCCGGGGTGCAGCAAAGCCTGAGGCCAATTGGTCTCTTTATTCCAGAGTCTTACAATCTCATTGGCAAGTCAGGTCTTCTTCAGAAAAAGGCGAATAACTGTACCTTTACAAGTCAACCCATGCCAGTGCATGATACAGTGAGTTCTATAAGGTTGCAGACACTTGGGGTGTTGGGGGAAGTCTTCGCAGACCAGGAGAAACATGAGCTGAGCTGGGATGGGTGATTGCAACTTAACTTAGATAAGTAATAGAGAGGTTGTTCTAAGAGACAGGCGATAACATGATTTTTGAGAAACAAATTGCCCATGGTGATGCACGATGGGTTCATTGGAGTGGAAATGAGCTAGTGGAGACTTGTGGTAATCTATGTGTGGGCTGATAAGGGCCTGACTAGTGCAATGGCAGTAGAAGTAAAAGGAATGGAGAATTAACAGGAGTTGGTGATTATGGATATAGGATCTCAGAAGAAAAACAAATTGATGGTTACCGATTGATATCTTGACCCAGTGGAAGTTACTTAGGGGATTTGTGTTAAACGTTTTCATTTTCAGAAAATACTGGACTGCCAATTAGAACTGGCTGGCGAGAATTTAGAGCAGGGATACTGGAGCATAAGAGAGGAGCAAAAGGTTTAGGGCTGATCCTCTTTGGTGAGCAGGAGAAGAAAAAACCAAAAAGGAAATCTAATGGACACAGTCAGAGAGGTACAGAGCGGCCTTGATGATGACAGTGTTCCTGAAGCAGTGGGAGGGGAGTTTCTGTGAGGAGGCTGTGCTCTGTGTGGCTGGAGATTTGTCAGAAAGAAAACTGTAACGTTGAAATAATTGCTGTCTGAATGGTTAATCAGTTTTATGAGAATGGTGGGTCTGGAATCCAGATTGTAGGGGATTGAAGAGTAAGGAGTGTGTGTGTGTACACAAAAGGGGGTTGTTGAGAAGTAGAGACTGCAAATCTGCTTTTAAAAAGTGTTTGGCTGTGCAAAGATGAGGATATGTATACAGGGCAGTAGCTGAAGAGGGCAAAAGAAGGTTATTTTAATTAAATTTAAAAACATTTATCAAGTGCCAATTAATGTGCAAGGCACTGTGTTAGGGGCAGTGGAGGACACAAAAAGTGATTAAAATACAGTGTTTTTCCCTCCTGAAAAAATGCTACCTCAAGTTCTTTTGGCATTAGATAGGCAATTCATCTTAAGCAAAACGTTAAGGACCCTGGAATAAAGCTTGTAAGCAGAAGGACAAAATCAGTGCTAAAACAACTGAAGATGGAGGTAGGGGTGGGGTGGAAGGATGCAGAACTGACAGAGCAATAAAACAAGGGAAAAAAGATGATGCCACTTTCGTAAGTGAGGAAGGAGTCGCCTTGGAGGGAAAGGGGGCCCTCCTCTCCTAAGGCATAGGGGAAGAGGAAAATAGGGTAGTGTTACAGCTATTTTGAGGTAGAATCAAACACAAGTGAGGATCCCCGAAAGTCTTCACCGTGAATGGAATGTGCAACAGACAGACTAGGGGTACATTTTCTGCCTTTGAAAATGTCTTGGTCAGATGGAAAAATGGGGCTGTTGGTGCTTTTCTTTTGGTCCTATAAGAGAAAAATAAAATATGTTGGTTGAGGGGGTTTTTTAAATACCTGAAGAAATAGACATTTTTAAATTGCTCAGATATTGTATGAATGTCTCAGTGCCTTTTAGTTAACTAGAGTTTGTGTCAGACGTAGATTCTCACTGAGCCTTAGAGTCTAGGAAAGGTGGTAGGAGAGACATATATGCAAGCTCTTAATAAATGCCAACTGAACTCTGATCTAAGACAGAAAGTAGCTACCTGCCTGACCCATGCATACAAAGTATTAGGGAATTTAGAGGAGAAAGAATTGGAGCAATTTTCTGGCAATTTCAGTTGAACAAGGTCTTGAAATAAATTTGCCATATATTTTCCTTGAAGGCCTTGTTTTCTTCTTAGAAGTTATTTTCAGCACATTTAGAAAATGTGATTGTGTGCTCACAGTTTTTGGTCACAACTCCATAACAGCACCTAAAGAATTATGAACATGATTTTGACCACCCAAATGAAGAAATAATTATTCTGAACCAGGCACTTAGGTAACGCTTCGGCAGGACTTGGGCTTGGGCATTGCTGGGTTTGAATGTCTGGATCATTGCACCGATTTTTCCATTTTATATATGTCAGCTTGCCTTAAAAGTGTTAGTACTTTATTACAATATTTTAAGTGTACGTAGCCAGAAAATAGGTGTAGGTCAATTGGAGAAAAGAGCTAATAATTAGTGCTGTGCTTTGACTTTTATAGTCTGACACAGGAAGACATATAGAGGAGAAGAGGAAGGAAATAAAAGTAATTTGGGGGGGTGAGAAAAAAATGTTCACTTTTTTCTTTGAAGTACTTTGTTTAAAATTAAAAGCATTTCAGGAGCCTTCTTACCAGTGAAGGGGAGCAGTATTTGCCACCCCACCCATTTTTCAGTAAGCTATTTTGTGAAATCCTGCATAGAAAATTAGAGAAGAGGCTATTAGGCTATCATAGTGTGGCTCGACAAGCGATTTATTTAAAGGCATTAATTAAAATGTAATCACTACAGAAGTTAGAGAATTTCTCAGCACCTGTTCTCATAGAACATTGTTAAGCAGAGAGGGTCTTGAGTTGAAGGGATTTCTGTTGAGGGCTATATTAACTCAGCATCCGCCTGTCATCTCCCCCTTACCCTCTTCCACTGGAAGAGGCAGCAAGGCTGCCCACCGCCAAGCCTGATGCTGCCTCTAACTTGAGGCGGCCTCTGCTGAGGTCAAGCACTCCCATTCCAGCCTCTCAAGGGCTTTCTCCATGTGCTGGCAGTGTGCTGGTAAAAATGACTTTAAACCCTTGTCAGCACAGTTACTGGTGCATGCATCACAGTCCCACTCAGATAAACCTGTCACAACACAGAGGCGGCTGCTGGAGAAGAGTACAAGGGCAGGCCTCTAGCTTTTCATTCGAGCATCACTAAACGTGCACAGAGTGCCCAATTATTTCAGCATTATTGAGCAAGCCTACAGGAGGACCCAAGCCTTGCTACATTAGATTTTCTTTAGTAATTTGCTCAAGTACCGCTGAGGACACTTAAAGGGGCTTAAAACGGTGGCTGCAACCAGTTTCCTTTTCTGGGTTGTTAATTCAGGTTTTCTCTTTCAAATTAACTCTCGCTGCATGCTGTGCAGCGGTTCTGGGAGAACTGTTTAACACTAATTTTCTCAATTTTCAGCTTTTTTTGTTCAGCATAACTACTTTAACAGTTAGTCACGTATATGTTTTGATTAGAAATGCATGATATGTTTAGGAGAATAAAATACAGATTCTTTATTAAAGAAATCTGAATTTCAGCTATTAAAAGTTACTTAGATAATTGCAAAACCTCCAAATCTAAGTCAAAAAGTCAGCATTTCTTCATTATGCATCTTCCTCCCTCCCCTTTAAATATTTATTTGTTTGCTTGCTTATTTATTTAGTAAGTCCTTCATAGGTTTTCAGTGATTTTGTTCTACATCTTCCCTTTCCTTTCCCCATTCCCATTCCCTTTTCCCCTTCCCTCCCCTCTCCTGGATGGGGGGCAGCTGCAGATCTAGGGAACAAGTTCAATATCTTTGTTTCATTTCTCACAGCAGCAACAACTCCAGGCCCAGCATTTATCACATGGACATGGTCTGCCTGTGCCTCTGACCCCGCACCCTTCAGGGCTTCAGCCCCCTGCCATTCCACCCATTGGTAGCAGTGCCGGCCTTCTGGCCCTCTCCAGTGCCCTGGGAGGCCAGTCCCACCTTCCAATTAAGGATGAGAAGAAGCACCATGACAATGATCACCAAAGAGGTGAGCGATTCTCTCGGGAGGTCAGCCTGATACTACCTACCTGCTACTGGGGGTTAGGTTCTGGAGAGTAAACACTGTTTATTCTGTCTCTCTCTGGATTTAATTTCGCCATGGACTAAACAAAGGATTTCTGCTGGAAGGTAAATTAATTATTAGAAGCAGTCTTCTGCCAAATGATATCCTAGTGGTTGGCAAGAGTTAATGCATTCTTTAAAAACAAGGGGTTCTGGTTTTTTGTTACTGTCTTTGATCCCTCCCTTGCTACTCCTTCCTATGTTCCCCGAGTCTAAATTAGTAACGAAATTCCACGATGCTCTGTGTTTGAAATAGTGTCATTAATAGCTAATTTTGACCAAATCTATTTTTGGGAGGGACTTGGAGATAAAGGTTCACTTTATAGTTTGACAGAATCAATAATTATTATTTATAAATCAGATCAGCCTATATAGTGGAGTAAAAATCTCACAGGTAAGAAAACAATTTTAGTGGGCTTAGTAATTGGGAAAACACAGCCCAAATTAGTGAAACCTCTTAGTTTAACTACTCTCATCCAGTCTGATTAAAAGCATGAAATTAACTGATTTCTTCCTATGAGAACACAATTATCTGTGTAATATAATTGATATAAAGGCCAGTTCTGCTCCTTCTAGGTTGATTTCCTCCCTCCACTAAAGGAGATGATGGTACAGAGACCTTTTGATGTGGCTGTATGTTTGTATGGTGCTTAATAATAATTTTATTAGTTAATGGCAGAAAAGCAAATGAAAAGGTCTCTCCCAGCATTCCTTTATGGGAACTTACTTATTAGCACATGGGTGGTTCATTGGTTGGAAGGGTGTGATTCATAATTAAAACCTCTTATCTACTCCTGTTGCAGGGTCATTACCATGAATTATAATCTTGGGTAAATGATATTTATCACATAAAATAAATTTCCCATCTCTGATGTTGAAAACACTATAATATTTGTCGTCCAGTTATCTTAATGCCATGGTGCAGAACTAAGGCATAATCGTAAACACTTTTATAAGTGGGAAAGTTGATACGGAATATGAACAATAGGAATATTCAGCTTTGGTTTCTGAAATTGTGTTAAAGGTAGATTGGCACTTTGTGAATTACTTGTGGTCTTAATAATTAACTTTACAGCAAATTTGACATCTGTGCCATTTATTATTTATCAGTGATCAAGTTTGATAAATGTATGATTTTATGTAAACTAACTAGTACTTTTCTTTTTTCTTTCTTCCCACCACTTGATCTGCATGTGTTGTTGCTGTTTTGCCTGTAGACAGAGACTCCATCAAGGTAGGACCCAAATACACAGGTGAAGGAATGGCTTAAAGGGGTTCAGAGTGATCTCAGTGTATCTAGTAATGAATTCTTTGAGACTTAGAGAATGATTTGGTAGGCCTTACCAAATAGTGGTTAACTGCCTTTTTGGAATACTTTTCAGTTGTGTGGTTGAGATTTTTGAAAATATTGGTTCCATTTCTCTATGAGAATTAGATTTGTAGACCAAGATCGAATTACATGATCTGGCTTGCATTACTCATTTTATTGTCTCGCTATGTGAAAAGAAAAAAAAAGAAATAACTGCTTTTCTTCAGGCTGTGGATATAAGATAAATAAATAATAAGGAAAAGAAATAAATAATAAATTGGTTTATAAGGAAGTACACATCAGTCTCATATTTTGGGGAATAATTTCACCCTACAAAACTCTTTATCGAAACTTTTTTTAAGAACATTTTTCTTCAGAGAATTTTTTTTTTAATTCAATAACATCTTGGTTTCCACTATAGCAAGTTACTCTCCTTAAGTTTTGCATCTGTCTTATCTGCCTTCTGTACCTCTTTATAGACAAGTTTTCAGGAAGGAGGAAAAATATTTAGGGCCTAATGATTTGGATATGTGTGTGTAACACCAGACTGTGGGATATTAAGGGTGCCTGAATTTATATAGTAAGCAAGTAAGAAAAACAGGCTACCATGGCAGGAAATGAGTAAAATATGAAAATTGCTTGATCACTTTTGAACCAGGCACAATGTAAATATGCTGCTGATTGTGCATAATTATATTGTGTATGCCATTGTATTTTATATAGATTAAGAAGGAAAGGACAGTCCTCAGGTGTTGATCGAAGTACAGATGCTGTCAGTTTCTTCTCATGTATTTTACAGTTGAATGTTTTGAAATGTAAGCAATTAGATCTCCTGCAGTTTTTAATGAAGTTATATGTATAAAGACTAAAATCTTCCCTTCGATCCACCTGTGCTGTCACTTTGAATACCTTTCTATTCCTGTCTTTTTACAATAAAAGGGAAGTAAGGTTTTTCCCAAAGCCCTTATATAATAGAAAATAATAATTAATCTGTTTTATCCTTCAAGATTCGTTGTAATGTGAAAGGGCATCTGCATGCCCATAGAAATGCCAACATTTACAATTGGAACTGCACACATTGAATTATTTAATTATGCATTTACAGTAGTTTATTTTATTGTGTAATACGCATATCGATACCTAGATTAGAAAGCATTCTTAGAGTGTAGTAAGTGTCCCACCCATGTGTATTTAGGAAGTAGTAAGTAAGTGCATTGACCAGGAGTAGCTGATAGCAGCCATTGGAAAGCCTGTCCAGTTTTTCCGAGGCCATAATATAAACATTCTCTGCCTTCTTATGATAAATGCATACCTTTAGGCGGGCCAGTGAACCAAACAAAAGCCTCCTCTCCTGCCCCACTCCCAGAAGACTGTGAAAATATTTACACTTCAGTGCACACTTCTGTGTCAATTACATTTTATATTCCCTCATGCCAGAGTAGGGTGTATTTTGAAATCATCTATAATCATTCACTATGAGTCTGGGAGTGAGTGCTTATATAGTTGAAGCCAGGGGAAAAACAAAAAGGAAAGAGAGGTGGATGATTTTGGCTTGACTTATTACGGAATGCTAGCTATAGTATAAATAGATTTGGGAGGGGTTCCATTCTCAAAATCGAAGTTGTGTTGTGTCACATTTGTGGCTTTGAAAGGTGACATAGTTTGCGAATTTTTTGTAGCTGTGTTCTGTGGTGCTCAGAGAAGCAGTTAGTTGCTCGTCCCATCGATCGTCCTCATCCTCCTGGATGTGATTCCTGGTTAAGAGGGGCTTGTTATGGTTGTCTGCTGTGTGACTTGAGATGGTTTTTATCAGCCGGAGTGTGCCAGTTGCCTGCAGCTGGAGTCAGGCTTGTATGAAATAATTTATTCATGCAGGATAATGCTTCTTAACATTTAACAGGTAATGAATGTGACATAAATTTCCTTCTTGCTTTTAATTTTTCCCTTTCCTCTTCTAATGTGCAAACAGGCAGCTCTGGTACTCTAAATAATAAGTAATTTTTGGCCATCTGTCAAAAGGAAATTTCAATACAAATTTAAATTAATGGTGCCTGAAATTTTTTATAGCTCCTCTAAAAGCCTCTAATGTGCAGAAAATTCTGAATCTGCTGGTAGTAATTAGTGTTGCATGTAATGAGGATGTGGGCAATGTTATACAGCCCCAGCGTAACATTTTGATATGGTAGCAAAATTTTGATTTATACAAGGTTATGGATGAGTTTAATTGTGAGAGACACTTTAAAATGCTTTCTTGATGTTACAGATTATTAAACAGGGCAGATTTCAGAATAGCTTATAAAATATAAATTTAAACCTAATGTAAAGATTTGGGTAATTAAAGTGCTTTACCTTTAGGTGTCACATAAAGTGAAGAACATTCCCCTGTTCAAGTGTTTGGCTTTTTCCTCCTTTTTCTTTCTCTCCTAGGTAGTTCTGTGGCCAGTAAACCACAGACTATCAACTTTATTGATCTTGTTTTCTATAGCTGCAGTAGCCAAGTTCATTCCTAATGCCTGTTATTTGCAGACCTGTATCTGAAGTTTTTCAACAGCGGTGGAGAATGTAAATGTGGACCTAAAGGAGAAAGCACTGTAGGAGCCCCAGAATTAACTTATTTGGTGATGAGCAACCAGAATGGTGTGTATTCTGGGGTTGACTCCTGCTTGTCACCTGGCTATCCGGTGACTCCGTATGCCTGACAGTACGCCCCAGATCTGGGGTCTGAAAATGGCAAGAAACAGGCCATGATCCGCTCTCATGCTTAGAGGTAGAATGGAAAGCCCAAAGCTCTTCAAAAGGCCCTCAGAATATTTAGGTTCCCACTTCTCTTTCCTGGGTGGTGGCTTTCTCACAGCTTTCTGGAGTGTTTAGAACTATTTCTGACCCCATGAAAAGACATAAGTGAAACCAAGGAAATGTGTTCTAGGGTGATGGAACCTTTCCTCTGCCCATCACTACTACTGAGGGCTGAGAGGTAAAGTTGGTTGGCTACTAAGTGGCGGCAGAGAGGACATTCCACGTGGGGCCAGTTGCTTCCCAGTTGCTCGAGGTACCAGTTCATGAAGAGGAGTCATTAGTGTTCTCACATCACTGCAGGTTTTCACCTGAGGGACTGGAATGAGGGTGATGATTCACAGCTGTGAAGGGTGACTCGCCTGAAACTTGGTAGGAATTTGAGGTTGAGAAATTAGTCTAGTTCTAATTTCCGCCATATTCTGCGTACCCCTCCCCCCCAAATGTTTACATAGTTCTAATACCATCTAGCAAAGAAAGTAGGCACTAAAATCAAGACCAACTTGTAATATAAAAGACAAAATTCACTATCACCAGCTATTGATTACTTCCATGGCCTGTCCCAACTTGAAATTATTTTGTATGCTTTATTAATTACTTCCTAAGTCCCTTGTATGTATCTACTTGGTCCTTCCGAATGCCTCAACTTCCTCAAGTCAGATCTGTGAGGGATTCGCCAGGTTTTATTTGTAGAATATAACTTAAGCACATTTTTTACCTCTAAGTGGTGGTGGTTTTATTTTTATTATTTAATTAGAATGTATTCCCCAAAGTGCTGTATGGTCACTGGAGAATGTGATCATTTTTAGTGAAGTGTACATTACCAAATTTATCTCCAGAAACACTGTACCATTTTAAAATGTGAAATGCGATGTTTCTATGCAGTCTGCCAATAATGAACTTTATAGTTTTTGTAATTCTTGCTAGTATAAGTACAAATGGTGTACTTACAAATATTAACATATATAGTTATTTTTCAAGCTGAATACTTTTCTGTGAGTGTATATGCTAAGCCTTTTCCCCCTCCTATGTGAATTCTTTTTGTTTAGGAGTTTTCCTAATGTCCCATTCATTACTTGTGCTAAAGTAATGCCTGTTTATTCTACCCCGGCTATATTTTGGAGTACATGCTATGCAGATGACTAAAACATCATGCATGGCCTTTCTTGTCTCTTCAGTTTTTCCCTGTTTGTAATAGAGGTTTATCAGTGGGGAATTAGCTCATATCGAAATGTATGATTCAGACCAAGAAAGAATTTGCCCTTACTAGCTATGCTACAGGTGGAAGTGTGTCCTCCGCCCACATGAACAGAATGATTACTCCTGTTTGCCTTTTCGCTTTGTAAATCAAGACTTTAATGGTCAGGGTTGTACTCTGGGATCTTACGCGACTTTTTCCACCCACCCTCATTTTTCCTGTTTCAAAGGAATAGCAGTCTAAAAAAGAGTGTACCTTGAATACGTTAGCCCCTTGGCATGTACTGTGTGGGAGAATACCGGAGAAGAAACCATTTGAGGAGGAAAGGGGGGCCAGCAGGAGAGGGGTAACCATAGGGGCAGAAGAACTAAGTCTATATTTGCACGTACTTGTTGGTGTTGAACAGTTTAATGAAGTTTTCCAATAATTAAGGGAAGTAAAATGTTTAGAAATGTATGGTGATCATCAGTAAATAGAATTCCTTTTGTATCCTTTAACCTTTGAACACAGACTATGATGTGTTTGAAATTCCAAACATAAGTATTGTTTAAGATATGCTTTTAAAATACATTTTTAAGTAGAGTTTTTAAAGTATGTTAAGGAAAATTATTTCCTTGTAGATGGTGTTTCTGATACCCATTTCCCAAAAGGGTAAAATTCTCTCCCACTAAACTTTTAGCTCCTCGGAACTTCATAGAAGGACAGATCAAGGATTAGTTTGAGAAAGTGACCTTAATAGAATTAGGAAAATCCTGACTCTGTGCTAGAAATCCTCCCTGTCCTTCTAAGTAAGCTGTGTGTCAGTGGGCAAGTCAGCTTCTTGCATCTCAAAGCTTCTACTCCAGGCATTTTTTCAGGTGTTTGAAATGTAGATTTTTTCTTATATTATTCATTCTCATCCTGGAAATGAATTTTACAATAAAAATCTTACACCAAAGGGTATGTTTCAGCAATAAAGTTGGTCACATCATTAAGCAAAGTAAACACAATGGTAGTTACATTTCATTTCAGGTGTTGAGTTGTAGGGGAATAGTTTAATGTTTTAAGCTGTGCCTTTTAAGCATTTAATGTTTAACTTCTTCAGTTTTCCAAAATAAGATGGTAGTTTGAAATTAAATGTTTTGGCACTACTGTTGCTTTCTCATGTAGAAGTATTTGTTTCCACCCTGTGTTTTACTATTTAGAGTTACCTTATCAAAGACAATCAGGAAGTTTTATTCTGTGGGTTTATGATGCAGTACTTTGTTTGGCATTAATTGATACCTGCCTCTAGGCATGTAAGCTGTGTGAAATGTAACAAACAGGTGCCCTAATTCCAGAAGAATATGTTGTAATTGTTTGTGGAACAGATGAATAAATATCTTTAGGGCATAGCCGATCCTCAGGTGGTGAGTGTGATGTGACTGGGGGAGATGTGCTTGTTTGCTGTGCCCTCCTGCACCAGTCGCCAAAGCCAAACGAATATTAATTAACAGGGGCGGGCTGGTTGTGGGGACTGCCTTCAGCTGAGTTTTGGCAAGGGTGGTTTAATTCTTTTCCTCCATAAAGGAACCCTCTTAGTTACAACAAACATTTTCATCCTGATGTTTAATGTCTTTAATTTTCTTAATTAGAATGCATTTCATCTCTTGCAAAAATATTACACCGTAAAGTTTTTATGTAACTGGCACTTGAATTTCACATTTGCTCCTCAAAGTGTAGATAATTCTCCCAAAATAATTATCCTAAAGGATTTTTCACCTTCTTTTCTGTATTCTTACTCTAACACTTTCCCATAACCCGCTCTGGAAAAATCATCAGATCACCCAGGGGGAAGCTTATTTACTCTTCTTGCATTCTCGAATCATTTCTGCTGTGACACTTAACTCTATCCAGCTTACGTATTTTGTTCTACAGTGGTTTAAAGTGATTTAGATACATTCTGAGTTAAAGACTGTATACATGGGGACTGCTACCAACAAGGGTTATAGTTTTGGACATGAAAAGGAGTCATATTTAGTTATTACCACGGCAGTGGCCCTAGGACAGGACTGAACAGAATTCTGACTTCATGAAAGAGGACTAGAAAGAAGTTTGCTGAGGACTCTTGGGTAATTCTTTTCAATAAGCTTGCTCTTAAATGAAAGTTATAAATCATATTTCAAGATTAAATAATGCTGCTTAGATATGGCAGATCAAAACCTTAAATCTTAGAATCGAATCTAAATGTTGAACAAAGCATTACTTTAAGTTAATCAGATTCATTAATCAGACCCAATCCATTTATTTCTGTATGTAATAAATTATACAGCTTTAAAAAAACATTTTAAGCTTCAAGTACTAGTATTATAACTTTAATTTCTGTTTATATGTGATAGTTGTAATTGGTGGCTAGGTCCCTCCTACCCTAGGTTCAGTGGTGCCTTCTGAGAAAGAGGAAAACAACAACATACACATACTTGCAGCCCATTCATGCGCAGTCCGCCTTTCTTCCCCCATGCTTCTTGATATTCTGTCCCCTCTTCAACACTGAATGTTCATGAAAAGTCTACTCTTTCCTGGCCTTCACTTCCCTATCTTCGACTGAATTGCAGGCAGTGAGGTGGAAATTAAAATGTCTTAAGTATTGTTCTAAGTGCACTTTCTAGGATATGGTGGTAGGGTAAGCTTGAGGAATTCTTTTTCCAGTTAATTAATGGACTCATTAATCACTTGTATAACACCCCAAGGATTCTTGAGTTGTCTTTCCAAAATTAGTACTTTTCAGGTACTAATGTATGAATATCCAGATGTAAGGACCCAGAAGGTGGGGAGGTAAATAGATCAGTGATGCCACCCAGTGAGACAAGCCCGTAGAGCCATCTAATAACACCTGAGTTTTATTTATTCTTCCTTATGGTCATTTTAATTATTCTAGAAAATTTTGAG
Source organism: Mormoops blainvillei (assembly GCA_004026545.1). Taxonomy (NCBI): domain Eukaryota; kingdom Metazoa; phylum Chordata; class Mammalia; order Chiroptera; family Mormoopidae; genus Mormoops; species Mormoops blainvillei. Next base: position 120,283 of record PVJD01000818.1, read on the forward strand.
TATTCCATTTATTTATCTTTCTTTAAACTTCTGTTTTCTTGGGCGACATTTGGCCTTTTGAACAACAAAATAAAATTGGAAATGCTAATGTTCTGAGCCAACTAAAGGAGGAAAATAAAAATGTCACCATGGTAACAAAGCTGCTTTCTAGATGGTTTCCTAAGATATGCCTGAACTAGAAGCAGATGTCTGATTTGAGAATCTTGCCTCCTTCAATGTAAACAAATAACTTCTGGGCAGGTGTTGGAAATAATATGGAAATCCTATTAAGGGGCCCAGGTTCCTGTCAGTCAGGAAGCCCATGCCACAAAGGGCTGGTTGTCACAGAAAGGAGCAGAGTAAATTCTCATTAGGCTTGAGCTTTTCCCAGGAAATGATTGTCTCGGTGTGTTCTTTCTCCTGTGAATCTGAATGTAAGCTGTTGCTTCTAGTGATCTATTCACGGTTTTATTTTTCTCCTCTTCATTCCAGATCCCCCCTTGCCCCACCAGCCTTTATTTCCGCCTCGGCCACCCCTTCCCTTAGATTAACACTTGATCTGTGCCACTGCTCTGAGAGCTGTGACATTTGTGATTTTAACCTCCCACCCTGGGTGGGGGAGGGGAGGGGTTGTCAGTCTTCATCCCTGGGTCTATTGGACAAGGAACCAGGCCCCCGAGGCGAGCGCAGAGAGCTGTGTGGGACGGACACAGTGAGGAGCGGCAGCCACAGCACTGGTTGCTGTTCTGTGTACGCGTACTTGGAGTTACAGTTTTATGAATTGAGCAGAAACTATAAAAGCATGGAAAGACAGCTCTTTGTGAACTTTTAAAAACCTGCATAGTTACCTGGTAAACCTCTAAAACTGCACTGTCTAGATACGGTGGCCACTAGCCACATGAAGCTATTTCAATTTGAATTCGTTTAAATAAATGAAATAAAATTGAAAACGCAGTTTCTCAGTGGCATTAGCCACATTTCAAGTGCTCGGTAGCCACATGTGGCCATAGTGACTGCCATGCCAATGAAGATACAGGACATTCCCATCAACACAAAGTTGAATTGGATTGGGAGAGATTTGGGCCTGAGAAACTTGCTGGTTCTGCTGTTCCTTCTGGTGAAAACGGACTACCGGTATTGTAAAGCAGGGTTCTTCTCGATGCCTAGAAAATAAGGGCAGTGTGTGTATTCGGGTTTGTAACTTCGATACTACTTAGGCATGGGAGGTAATGGTTGGCTGCACTGAGATAGTGATGTTTAAATGGTCGTAGGTTTCTTTTTTCCTCGTGGAACGGGTGGAGCAGTTTAACGTGAATCTTCCCAAAATGGACCCCCAGGAGGTGCATATTAATGTTTCTAGAGAAAGTGAGGCAGTTTGGACGTGGTGGTAGTGGTAGTAGGGGGGTTTGAAGGCTGTGCTCAGTGATGCTCTTTATAATACTCAGAAGGTTAAATGTGGATAAACACAAAACAGGCTTCAGAAAAGCTACACTATTATTATGCAGCATTTCTCGGACTATAGTCCCCGAGACGCACTTCATAAAGCCAATAAAGCGCGCACTGGTGGTCTCCCGTTGCCCTAGCAACAGACCATGGGGCACAGTGTATGTGAAATGCATGAACATCTGTGAATTAATCTTTTTTAGTTTGTTCTTTTCTTGGCACTGATTGGGCCACTTGGGCTTGTGCCTGTGACACCGTGTATGGAGGGGTAATCTGGAGCGGTCCCCAGGGCCTTGCCCTAAAGTGGATGGTGGAATGGCAAGTGCACGGAGATTTATCCTGGTAGTGCATTCGGCAGTGGAGGGATTTGGCCTGACAGCACTCTCAGTGGGACGTTATTAGCTTACTTTCTGGTGCGTGGGGAAATGAATAAAAATTTTTCTAGTAAATCTGACCATTATTGGGTTTATTGGGCTGCCCTGAAAAAATAATCTTTAGAGAAAATTGAAATAATCACTTGTGTTGATACCACAGTTACCAGGACGTGAAAGGTCTCTGAGTTTACATTTTGCACCTTTGCCCCAACCCCAGCTTCCACCCCAGGGATCCTCCACCCTGGGGTTATAACCCAACCATATAGGACTAGTGTGAATGAGACTCCCGAATTGGATGCTTTGGCTGGGATCTGTTTTGATAAATCTGGTAGTATCTTAGTCCGACTTTAGAGAAATTTTAAACTAAACTGGTGACATTTTTACTCTAGGGAGAACAGAGCAAACTGACTAAATAGAGAAGCATTCAAGAGCAATACTTGTATTAGATAGTTACTCCCTCCCACACCCCTAAGTAGGATTGCCCTCTGTTCTTCCCCTTTCCTGCTCCTCCCCCCATTTCCAAACAGCACCCTCCCCCCAGACTGCAGCACACCCCTCTCCAGACTTTGTGTTCAGTTCCTCCTGTCCGCACCAAATGCTCACTTGTAAACTGTTTTGCTCACCCTTGTTATTTTCAATTCCCTTCCCTTTTCTTCCTTTTTTCTCCTTCAACCCTTTTTTTCTCTTCCTGCATTCTTGCTTGGAGGTCAACCCTCTTTCTTTCCTGGGGAGGAAAGAAAGAATATTATATTTGAAAGGCCTCATGCTGGATGTAGTCCCTGTGTTTAATATTTAAGGTGAGAAACTTCTTTAATAAATGTATTAAGACAAAAGTGTGTGCTGCATGCTAGTCCACTTGATTTGCTTGATTGTCATTAATATTGAGGGGCATTTAAGTCGGAAGAACTACTTGTCAATCTGTACTTGTGTTCTGAACCTTTGTAGCCGAGAGATTTTCCTGATTTTCCGTTAGACAGCTAACCAAAAATTATTATTTTAATGGCTTCTGACTTCAAAACCTGTCGGTGTTGATAGATGAACTTGAAAATCGAGCAATGCAGTTGAAATAAAATATTAAAAGTTTGTCAGTAGGTATTGACTTGGCAGCTGTAGGGCAAATGGGCCTGCGCTGCCTCCTTGGGGGCACATAGTAAAGATTAGATACAGTTCCTTCCCTCAAATAATTTTTCTATTCAAGTATGGAGCTGAGATATGCTGTCTTCTGAGTAGAGTAAAATATATTAATAGATTGTTCCTCTTCATTTCTTAGAGCTTCTGGTTAGTCCTGAATTCCTTTAAAATGTGCATTTAAAACTAGCTTATGATGGTTGGAGGACTAGCTTCTGAAGTCAGTCTTCCCTGGACACTGCCAGGGCTGATGTGCAAATACATGCAAACAGGGAACCTTCTGCAAGCACTGATAGCTATGCCAGTGGCAGCATTCAGTAGACGTGCAATCTTGGTGGTGCCTCTTCATTGGCATTCAGATAGTATTCTGTAGGAATTAGCAAAACAAAATATTAATACCAGACTTGGGGATGTTTGAACTTCCTCACTTTTTGGTTGGTTTCTCTGATTTAAAAAAAAAAAAAAAATTCTGTTGCTGCTCTCAGTAAATAGCCTCATTTCTATTCAGATGAAATTTTATTCTTTCAGGTACCAACTTTCTAGAAATATGCCATAGCTTCAGAAATCCAAGAGTTACAGGCATTATTAGAGGGCTTAAGAAGGAAGTAGAATTCTCAAGTCTTGTTTTTTCATGCCCTGGACTAGTATTTGTTTTTTGAAAGCGCAATTCTTTTATGCCCAAAACTAAAATTTCTTAGACACTCATATTAAGAACTGTAAATTCCACAGTGATACATGGCATTGAGTAAACTGACTATAGTGGTGAGTGGAAATGAGTTTGAATGAATTTGAATCTCTGCTGTTTCCTTCATCTGTGTTTGACAAAGTGTGTTAAAAGCAGTAGTTTTGTAATCTGGATGTTCAAAGGCTGGGAAGGGAAAGAGAAGACAAATAATGCAGACAAGAAAAGATCTCTAGCATTCAGATTTTTTTATCCCTACTATATGTGCTAGCCCAGCAAACAGCAGTAATCATTGAATTTTATTTTTAACTTTTTAACTATTACTTGCTTTTAAAATATTTATAGAAATAACACGAGTATTTTTGTTACTGTTGTGGATATGTGGATCTGTAAAAACTGAAGGTATTTAAGGGGGAAAATTCTTGCATGTTTTTCTTAAACACAATACTGCCGTGGAGCGTTTGGTGGTAGGACTTGTCTCAAAAGGTAGAGTTACCAAAACTATACATGATACCTTCCTGTTGGGACTACCCCTAACATCTGTGGGGCCTGCAAAAGAGTAAAAGTGGAGGCCCTCATAGCAAATGTCTGGGTATTTAAAAGTTAAAAATCCAGTTAATAAATACACTTCATGATGATCTGAAATGCCAGGTTTGATTTTAAATTCACAGGCCTCTTGGCTTTCATTGCTGGAATCACATGGGTCCTCACATTTTTTCCTTCTCACTTCAAAGCTTCATTTTACCCCACAGGCTACCCTCAGGCCTAGCTCTGTTCCAACCAGTAGCTTAGTCTATTGCTGAAAGGCCCCAGGAAGAGGACTGGGTCAGCCCTAAACTTGGGCCTTTGGGCAGGGAATTCCAGGATCGTGGTACCCAGCTCATGGTATGGAATGGGTGAGCAGAGAGTGTGTGGCCGTGTCCCTTTGGCTCTGAGGAGGGGCTTAGCTGGATGAGGGCCCAGGTCAGGGGCCTGTCTTGCCAGGCTCTTTGGTTTGTGTATGATTTCACAAGCCATACATTTAAGAGGAAAGAGGGAAGTGGGAATTTGCAACTGTTATATCTCATACTAAGTCTTTGTTAAATAAACCTCAACATTTTGATCAAATTAAGGCCAGGGAATTGACATTCTAAAATATAATCTTTAGGGACAGGTGCTTTTAAACTATGCTTGGTAACTTGTTAATACATTTCTAACTATACCCTTAAAATACTCCTAAAAATCATAAACACATTGTACCTGTTGGCTTTGTTTGTGAAAGGGAAAGGGGTAACTTTTAAAGCAGAACAAGGTAAATGCGGTCAAGGGCCATGGTTGTGGGTTGTTCTGATGGCTGTGTAAATGGCTTTATACTCGGCCCAATCTCCAGTCTGGTACATAGTGAAGCTTCAGCCTGTAGTGACACTGACAGGCAAGGTTAGACTTAAAAGGATTAGTTGTAAAGACTCGGCTTTTTTAGACTAGAGATTGTCACTGGGAACTGACTCAGGTCATGGTTTCTGTTTTCACCTGTTTTTGTTCCTTTCATGTGCTTCCACATGGGCAGTAGGACAGCTGGAAGTGCTGCAGAAATATTTGAAGAACCCTGTTTAGTAGTATATGTGGAAACTCGTTGAATAATTCACATAACAAATGATTAGACAAGTACTTGTCCATCTGCCTGAATTATTCTACATGTTTGCCCAAGCAGCAAAGGAGGCACACAGCGTTTCCTCCTCCAGAGGGTATACAGTGGCCGTATTGACCCGTCTAGTTATTGGGTTTCAGCCTTTTGTTGACATTGCTGTAAATGAAAGCAGCCCAGACAAGCTCCGAGCAGCTGGGCTGGATAATTGTGAAGGATTCATGCTTGTTGCTGTTACCCCCAGTGTTTGCAGTGGGTTGTTTGCTTTGACTTTTGTTGAACTGTTGACAAAAGCATTAGATACAAATGGGAACAAATAAAGTGGTGAGATGCCAGGAGGGCTTGGCAGGAGTAGTGGTTTTCATTCTGACTTAAATGGGGGATGTTGGAACTTATCTAGATGGGAAAGGGAAGGTGTAAAGTGTGTGTGTGTGTGTGTGTGTGTGTGTGTGTGTGTGTGTGTGTGTGTAGCTGTTTTCTTTTCAGGTACCAAACTGGAAAATAGTTTGCTTTTTATTACCTTGGCTCAATGTGAGAGAATTAAGGAGGACACCATGTCTTACAACCTTAAAAAAGCCACACTTATACTTAATGCCCTTCAGGTGCGTTGCTGGGCCAGGACTGCTGTAACAGAAATAGTTTCTGTGTTCCCTTCCCCAACTTAAAAAAAAATTTTTTTTTTAATAATGGAAGTATTTTGGCTTGGAGAGATGACAGGCATGACGTTGAGGTAGGGAGGATTAAGAAAAACAGTATATGCTAAAATAGTATAGCTAGCAAAATGGAAGTCATTTACTGGAACCATTTTAATTTGGTTTAAACAAAATACTCTTTTGTATATTCAAATGGAGAGTAGCTCAGCTGTTGTGAAGCCAGAAAATTAATGGTATTTTTAGTGAAATAGCAAACGCATGTCAACAACATAGCTGCAGATGATAATGCTGGCATTTTATTCATGAGGAATTATCAATGCAGGTTACCGGACAACATAGTGTGACTGAAAATGATTGAGAGTCGGAGAAGCCGCTGTCCTTCTGCTCGATGATTTCATTTTGTATTTAGTCCTTTTTCAGACTTCATTTGTGCATGTATTTTCCCCAGCACAAACCAAAATATAAAGTCTTCTTGGCCGGGGATTGTATGCATATTTTTCCCTTTAAAATTTCTTAAAGTGGAAGTTTTTTTTGAGTATTGACGTAAAAGCTACGGAGTATGTTTTCAAATGCACAGCTGGCCAGTGAAGATGGGTAGGCTTTGGAGGAAGGTCTCTGAAGAATTCATCTAAATCGGTCTGTGGGAGTTGTCTAAAAGCACTAACCAGCACAACTCACCAGAATGCAGTAGATGGAGAACTGTCACAGAATTGCCTTCCTTGGCAAGGAAAGGATATGGAATACATAGTGAGGCCAGAAAAATATTTATAAAATATGGACAGGGATAGATAGAATATATACTTAGGAAGTTAAAATGCTCTCTGGAACAGTGCATTTCAGTGATATGATAATTGAAATGTTTACTAAAATTGTGTTTGGTCAGAAAAATTAAGCCATTTCTCTTTGTGTTTGGTCTCCAATTTTGGTTCCGAGTGCTCTGGGCATCATCCCTAAGACCCTCTTTTGTTGGTACTGCCTCACCCAGTGTCGGAGCGAGGAGGAGCCTGGCTTCCTCCTCCGTGTTCTGCTCTCCAGCCTTATCTGTCGGATTCCCCTCCTGTACTACTGACAAAAAAAGTGGCTTGTACCTTCGTGTCATTGTCCTTTAGTTCCAGTACCTCACTTAACCAGATCTTAAAGAATTACAGTGGGAAATAACAGGAATTTACTGTTTATTGCAGAAGTGGGAATGGTAGACTATTTTAATCTGCAGCGTCTCTAGTCCTAGAGACTCCTAATCAGTTGAGAGGTGGGTGGGGGTGACTTTCTGGGTAAACAAATGGAGGTGTACATTACGTGACTGCTCTGTAGTTTGCTAAAAAGACGCAAAATGAATTCTCTCCAGGTTTCAACTCATAGGTGATATTTGACTTAGCCTCAGTAGATGATCAAGTGTAGGGGCATAGATCTGAAGTTCATAAGGAAGAAACCCCTGAAAGGGCTGGTACTGAGTGAAGATAAATGCATCTATGTGACTGAGAAGTTGATGTTGCTCTGGGGCTTAGCCCTCAGGAGAGGAGGTGGGGAAATCACGCAAGTTAGAAAACTTGAAAAGACAATAAGGCAAGAAATTTATCATTGTTAGCAAGCTAGAAGAAAAGAGCGCGCAGGACGAGACTCCAGACTTGACCCAGCATGACTCCAAAATTATGAGAGACCGTGGGCAAAAACGTAATAAAAGGCTCACAAGTGAAAGGAACGAGTTCAAGAGAAATTGACTTAGGCCAAGACAAATAGGTTGGTACACTGCACCCTGAGGCAGTGGCCAGAGCCACAAGGGTAAGCATATTTTGGAAGAGACCTGTTTTATAGACAGATGGGTCTCAGTCTTCCCTCCTCCTCTTTTCCCACTGCTCAAGCAGTTATTCATGTTCACTGCGCTCTTAAAGCTAAAATAACTCACTTATAAAGGGTGACTCAAGGTGGCTCTTTGTGTACTCTGTTTGAACCACATTGCTTAATGTTGGGAAGCTGGCATGTGTTGCGACCTGTCCACATCTATGCATGTGACACGCTGTGAAGTCTAGCCAGCCTGCAGGTAAAAGGCCGTGCTGGGATATTGGTCAGAAACTCAGGCTCAGGCGGTAGGGACCTGGGTTCAAACCCTGCCTTTTGACAGTTACCAGCCAGTGCCTTGGGGCAAGCTCCTTCTCTCATGTTCTACTTACTGTAACGGTGATGGTAAAGGTAACTTTTCAAAGGGGCCTGACACTTAGTAGGTACTAGTGAATTTTACTTTTTTTAAATATACAATATGGATACTTTGAAAATAACTTAATCCCATTTATTCTTTTGGGGTTTAATATTTAAATTAACTTGCATTCCACAGACAAGCACCACACTGACAGAAGAAAGAAGTAAACTAGAAATGTGCCAGGCTATGGGGAAAATTATTCTGAGATTAAAATTTTGCTACAGAGAATCTACAAAATGGATCTTGTACATGCAGATGGTTGAGAATTAACTTGAGCTGATCTGAGCACACATTTAATTCCAAAGGGGATTTTATGTTTTGAGATAGTTCAACCTTGGCCGAGAACCTGACTTTTATGTGTTTTACAGCAAAAACCACTCGTCACTCATAATAGATGAAATTGGAGACCAAACAGGGAGAACCTTGTGGGTTCCTGTCAGTCTAAACCCAAATCCCCTTTTTAAAAGTCATTACCCTGCTGCGCCAGCACTGTGTGCTGCTTTCGGTAGAAGAAGCTATTAACTAGCCTTACAAGCGCTGGAGGAGTGGCCCGAGGACTGTGGTCCCAGACTACTTTGTGTTTTGCAGAGATCCTCTTTGATTTTCATGTCAGATTATCTGTACAATGGACTTCTCCCACCAGTTTTGTAAACTATAAGAATCCTGGTGTCCCTCTAATTGTGTGGGGAGAAGGGAGTGTACCCAGTAGATACTTGTCGAGCACGAGAGACTCTGCTGCTTTTCATTACTTTACTGCTCATACGCCTGATCCCTGTCAATAAGGTTGGCTGTTTGGGGAAGGAACAGACTTCCCTGCACTATAACAGTGATTCATTCGCAGCTCCTGTTTTCCTCCAGGCTGAGTTAACAGAAGAATCTCATGAGGAAGTGACAGGCAGCCTTGGTGCATGTTTTGACAGGGGTGCATCTGAGGGAAAAAAGGATATGTGTGGTATTCCGAGGGGACAGACGGCGTGGGCCCAGCAGGGCAGGGTAAGCCTGGTGCCCCACCCTCCTTGAGAAGTGCTCTCATAAAGGTGAATGCTGTGAAATGTTCCCACAGGGTGATGGCTGGTTGCTGCGTTTTCAGTACAGAGATTCGCCTCAGTTTCTCCAAAATACGTCATTTCGAAAGATACACTGCCTATGCTTTTTAGGCTGTTGAAATAGTACTTTACCTTCCTTTTGCTCATTTTTTGATGTGCGGCATTTCAATGATAAGTGTCTCTCTCTTTCTCAGAGCTTACAAAATGAGGGGACCCTCCTGTCATGGGGAGAGGGAATCCAGAATGTAAATTCACATTGCTCAGAGTCATACCAACAGGATTCTAGCAAATTCCATATTTTCTTAATAAGAATGACAAAACGGCCAGAGTTCTTTTACACTCTGGGCATGAGGCGGTGCTTGCCCTCATGGGGAGGGTGCAGGCATAGCCAGGCTTCCCACTGGGGTTAGGCAGTGAGGGGCATCTGAGCAGATAGGGTGTTGTCTGCGCAGGGGCCAGGGTCAGCCTGGCAAAGCCTTAGAAGGTGTCTTTCAAATGACTCTGTTTTGTAGAAAATTACCTCATCTGGATGCTCAATGCCATCTCCCTAGATGATGTTTTCTATGAGAAGAGGACCTGGGAACCATCAGGCACTCCGTTCTTAACAACCAGACCTCTGTTTTAAAAAAAGTGATATCTCCATGGAAGGCCCAAGAAGCCTTTCTTGGGGTCAGCTCTGCTTGAGAATTCTTGGGTCTTCTCTTTACTTTGTTGTACCTGAGGTGTCACTTTGGAGTGCTTTTTAGCTCAGGTTTGGAATCTGATCAAAAGGGATTCAGATTTCTCTGATTATCAAACTAAACACCAGTGGTGTGTTTTTTTGTTTGTTTTCTCGAGATTTATTTTATTTAAAAGATGAGGGAAAGGAATATGCATTTCTCTAGCTTAGAAAACCCGTAGAGGAAGGATTAAATTAAGTGGCAACTTCCTATAGCCACCATTAGAGTTCTGTTAGAAAAACAAGTGCAAGTGAGGGCAGGTGAGCTGTTGAACACTCTCAGCCCAGGGACTCAATTAAAAATGCTTTTAAAATGTAATTCCAATCAATTTGGATAGTCCTAGAACATTGCAAGATGTGTGAAAACATGCTTTAAATGCCAGCAACCAGTGAAAAGGGCACGGTTTCAGAAACCCTGGTATAAATTATCTCCTTTTGGCTTTCAGAAACGTGGAAACTACATCACTGAAATAGTCAGAATAAATATCAGAGAGAATTGTACATTCTACACTGCAGATTCTATAAGGAATGAAATTTTTAAAGACCTAGTTTTGTTTGGCCTAAGATCCTGACATTTTTTAATGATTGTCACAACATTTGTTTTGGGAGATGTACAGATCAAATCTGATTATAACAAATATCTTTACAACAAAAATATCCTTATAACCAATTTCTAGACCCCCGACCAATTGCCCACTTACTTAAAACAATGTTGAATGGAACGCAATTCTATTAAATTAAAATAATATGGGTTAGTCTTGGAGGTTTTTCCTTTATGTTTTCTTACCTTCTGGAATCCATATGCGTGGATTGGCAGTAAGTGATTTCAAAATGTTTGTTTACCTTTAGAATATACTTTATGATTTTTTTTAATGTAATTTTCCTTACAAATTACCTTTAATATTGAAGTATTTGCTTTTGTGGGATGAGTCCACCCCAAATGAAATGCTACTGATTCCCTGCTTCACATATTTTAGTTTCTGGGTTTTTTGGGGGGGCTTTTGTTTATTTTTTGGGGGGCTTTTGTTGCCTTTTTTTTTTTTAACTTTATTTTTAGAAAGAGGGTAGTCAGGGGAGGGAGAAAGAGAGGGAGAGAAACATTGACTGGTTGCCTCTTGCACGCCCCCAACTGGAGACCTGGCCTACAACCTAGGCATGTCCCCCAAATGGAATTGAACCAGCGACGTTTCAGTTCATAGGCCAACGTTCAGTCACTGAGCCACACCAGCCAGGCCTGATTTTTTTTTTATTGATTGATTGATTGATTCTTGTATGTGCCCTGACTAGAGATTGATCTTGCAGCCTTGACGTACTGGGACAAGACTCTAACCAACTGACTTACCTGGCCAGGGGCTCTGTTGTTTTTATATCTCGAAAGTTTTTCACATATAACTTTTCCCTAAAAAGAAATTAAAGTAGTAGTATAATTTAGATTTCACTCATTATCAGCCACCAAAAGTACCGGCTGCAGCTTGCTCAAATGTGAAACAAAACACAGGCTCAAACTACAGTTACAGAAAAGGGTCATCATCATGTGAGAGTAGTTTGTACCTCTGGACCCAGTTGCCTCCCGTCCTGGCTGCATGTGCTCTCCTCAGTGGGATGTCTCTGTAGAAGGGCAGTTCTGGTCAGTGGCAGGTGTGGCTCCTGCCTCTGGCTGACCCTGGGCCCATCACCCTGGAATCTTCCTTATCACATGACACTTTCCTCAGACTTTCCTTCCCAGGTAAGAAAAATTGAGAGGTGGCCTATTGCTTTTCTCTGTGTTTAAGAAAATTGTTAGAAGGCTGCTTAGTATAGAATGGAAAGCATGTGCTTTGTAGCTGCTGTCTTGGGTTCTAGAAACAACTCTGCCACCTGCTAGCCTTTTGACCTTGGACAGTAATAATGAAAATAATTAGCACTAAGGCTGCATTTACTGTGTGCTGACCAGGTCCTTACCGCCATCCTTCTGTTCAGTCATAACAGCCCACTAAGGTGTAGTTTACTGTTATCTCTGAATTGCAGATGAGGAAAATGAGACATAGGTTTTCCCACAGTCACCCAGAATGTAGCCAATCAGGTGAACTGTTTCGAACTAAGTTAACCTCCAGAGCCCTTCCTCTTCATCTCTGTACCAGGGTCAGTTTAAACCGCATCTGGATGAACTTTACTTGGTGTAGGATAAATGAGTAATAGAGACATACCTGAGGAAATCCAGCAAAGTGCCTGCCACATAGGAAGTCAGTTAATAAATGGTACATGAGCTTCTTTCTTTCCTGTCTGTTACATCCACAAAAAACCAAACTAATTAGATTCTGATTTTTTGTATCTGTAATAATTCTGTGTGATGTGTTCTTTTGAATGACTTATCTGTCATTTCCTTAGGGTATATGCTTTTCATGGGGCAGGGAGGAGGTGACATGTGTTTATAATAGTTCATATTTTGTATACCTTCAAAATGGTGATTTGAGGCCATTTTTATTTTGCGGCATTTGGGAATGTCATCACACACAAAGTTCTATGTGTGTTTTTGTGTTAAGTGTCTCATATCTAGCAGATGTATCCTCCTCCTCTTACAGCTCAGAATCTGTTATCTGGTTAATTAAAATTTATGCAGATTAAAGAATCTGACAAAGAGTTTAACTTGTAGTTTCATCAATTTGTTGGAGGTTAATAGGAATACTCTTACAATAATAAATAATAAAACTTCTATCTTGGATTTTATAGTTTGTTGTCATTTCATTTCATGGAGAAGCAAGGGTGTTTTTTGGTTTTGGTTTTGTTTTGTTTTGTTCTTAACCACTAACTACATTTAGTGATAATATTTTTTAACTAAATGTTATAATAATTTATAATTATTAAATTTATTTATACTTTCTGCTCTTCTTTATTTGATTAACAAATGCTCTTGCTTTCAGTGTTTTGGCTGCCAATCCCATCAGCTAACTTTTGGAGACCTGTGACATGGATTGAGGAGGGACCTAGGGCTAAGTACCTTTAGAATAGAAGAGGCGGGATAGTTGGATGGAAGTCACAGAGGAATGAGTGCTTGATTCTAGTGCTGTGTCAGTTTGTTGAGAACTTGAGGAGTTTGGTTGAGGGCTGCATATGATGGCGGTTTATACTTTTAGAATGCCAAATTAGGCCCCAGGGCTTGATAGAAGCATTTTTGTACTGATTTGTGAATCCACTTGAAAAGAATTAAGACATAGAAATTAAATGTCATTTATTCTACGTTTAACAAGCCACCTTTATTTAAAACAAAAATAAAGCATGCCACCGGGCTGTCCTGTAAATCCAGAATGTATAATCATTAACAGCTATTGTGATCGGAGAAGGTGCTTAATCATTTTCGAGATTCCTCTTTTCTTAACTAAGCACTATTAGTGCCACCCTGATTAGTTATTTTGCTTCTCTTTTGAATACAATTTTCAGCTTACATTAGGGACTTAAAGTGAGGTGAAGAAAATGATGTTTTAGAATCCTGTTCCAGCCGCATTGATCTGATTGGATCACAGGCATCATGCAAGATGCTTAAAGCTAGTGTGCCCTGTAGAGTGACAGTAAGGGAACCCATTTTATGCTAATTTTATTTTACTGTCATATTTGATGATCTGTTAATTGCCACTGATATTTGTTTTAGATACTCTAATTAATGGAATCTTCACTGTTTTTGCTCTCCAAGGTCTTTCTAGCAAAGGGCACAACAGATAAATACATTACTGCTATTGTTACCACTGAAACTATCTTGGTTCAGTAGTCTAACTCATTGTGTTTATTTTATTTTTAAAGTAAATATTTAGAAAGAGGGGAAAAAAGCAAACTAGGGAAATTGTAGAAAGAGCACTGGACTGGGATTCAGGGTATCTGCCTGTCATCTAACAGTGGGCATGCCCTCGAGCCTCTCTTCGCCTCAAGTTTCTCATCATGTTGCATGACTGCTGGGGTTCTTCTGAACCTAGGGTTTAGCTATGTATTATATTATAAATCCTGTGAAGTATTTTGTTTATTTAATAGTAGTATTTTACTATGGAGAAGCCCCAGAGTATTAGAGCTAGGTGTTATTCTCCTATACATTGAGGTATTCTAAATGAAATATTGAAGCTGACTCGGACATGTAAATGAAAGATTCCCCCCACCCCTGCCCCCAAATTGAATGAGAATAATGGTGTTTAAGCCATGAACCAAACAAGGGTGTAATAGAAGGAGGCTGGATTTGGAATTGTATAGATTTAGGTTCAAATCACAGTCCTTCATAGACTAGAGATAGATGATTTGGCAGTATACTCAATTTCTCCCAATTATAATAGATTCTTTATAATAATGACAACAGTAATAATATTATCCATTTCATTGGGTTATTACAAAATTAAATGAGACAATGTGTGTAAAGTTATCTTGTGAAGTGCTTGGCAACCAGTCAGTTCTCAGGAAATGCTAATATCATGTATTTAAAATGGCATCCTGGCTAATTCAATATACTTTTTGCATGCTAAACGTTGTAGTGCCTAGATTTCATTCAGTTTGTGGCATCTTCATGATTTTTTGTTCTTTCGACAATGCAGCCACAGTGGAAATAATGGCAACAGCTCCACTATAGCATCTGAAGCACCTGTTGTGGATCAGGCATTTGGTCCATGTGCTGTCTATGCCTTGTTGCATTCTTACATGCCCTTTCCTTCCCTTTCAAGATATTAATTTTAATTACCTGTAGGTACTGGACTATGATAATAGCAGGGGTAAGATGACATGGTAGAAATTTTTAAGTTTTTTAAATTGATAATCGTGGGTCCCGATAACCACTTATATAGTTATTTATTCATTAAGCTCTTTTGTAAGACATTTCTGTATTTTGAAATTATATATAACCAAAACAAATTTATATTGAACCTACAGTATCCTAGAAGCTGTAAGATGTGACATCCTCATAACCATCCTGCTTCAGAATTTTGTAGGTTTGTCATTAATTTCATATCTGTATAAATGTGGTCCAGTTGTGGGTTCTCTTTAACTTACGGAATCATAAGTGGGCAGTGTAAGAAGTTCTTTACATTTACCAAACTCAGAAACTTCAGAAGGAACATTACTGAAAGGTTAACTTTACCAGGTACTCTTAGTAAAACTATTTTTGTGTTTTTTGCATTTGTGTGTAAAGGTGAGTGTGAAATCAGTATCTGTTAGCAAAACAAGTAGGTGAATGATATAATTGCTATACAGGTTCAGGGAACTGTTTAATACTGAATGTAGTCCCTGTGTCTGTTATAGAAATTAGGAAGAAATATGGGAACAATAATGGGGCAGAGAAGAAATTCTGCACAACCGTACCAAGGATCCAGGATATTTAGGTCCAGGAATGAGGAGCTTCATCCAGTTATGTATATGATACTGTTTTCTCTTTGATAATTAGAACCTTTGTTTCCTCACAATCCTGACTCTGTGAACCTCATGTAGTAAGACCAAAAACAATGTGTAGGCTTTACTCTGTATATATTGTATTCGATAAGTGTTCTTATTTATCAACAGAATTTCATTGCCAGCTGGAATTGGAAACCACATGCAGACCTTGTTTCATTCCCGGCTTTGCTTCTTACTAGCTATGGGACTTCGGACAAGTCTCTTCACTTGCTTTTACTTAGCATTAACATCACTGTGGTTGCACTAAAAGCTCTCTAAGCTTGTGTCTACATCTAAAATTTAAGTTAAGATTCGGTCTGGGGCAAGTTATGTATTGATGAATTAGAATGGGTCTTGAGTATGTACTGTCCACTCTGGTGAAAGGAACTTGTCATCTGCCAATTCAGTGAACAGTATATTTTGTTCTTCGTGTTTCGGTGTATCAATGAAAGTGGCTTTCATATATTTGTTAGATTTCGATAAGGGCCTTGCTTCATACAGATCTCGTAGCAGAAGCAAAGGGGAATCGGGCCCAGACTCCTTGCCCACAGAGTGACAGGATGTACATACCGAAAAGGTCATATCTCTGACTTTCCTATTATTAGGTGTTTGAGCGTGTTCTCTTGGGAATTAAAGATATAATGTCCACATTAAGGTGGTGCTTTAAAACCGTATTGCCTTTTTAGCCATATAGCTACAGGTACTTAGTGATTTGATTGGTAATTTATTAAGAAAGCCATGCTACATAATTACCAAAGATCCCTTAACCACCTCCTAGATGCATTTTTTTAATGTAATTTTTTTTTATGACCCTTGGATGACATAAGAAAATGATACTGAAAGTCAAGTCTTAATTAGGTTAGACTCACCTCCTAAGTGTCTCAGGTAACCTGTTGTAAAGATCTGGTACCATAAAGAAGGCCACAGCAGTACAGCAAAGGTTAGCAATTGCTTAAGATTTGGATCTGAAATCACCACACACTGTGGTTCTCTTAAGTTAAAACTTTATTTTAGAGAGAGAGAGATAAAATAAATTTGCAGACTCGTCAGTACTCTGAAATTGAAAAAGCTCTGAAAACATTTTTTTTTTTTTGCTTCTCATTTGGTAACAAAACTGAATTGACTATAGAAACATTGTTTGATTATGAGGTGTTATCTCAGACATTGCTACAGTAAATGTATCATATACCTTTCTCAGATTATCAAAGTACTGAATTCCAAAGCACATCTGGCCCCGAAGGGTTTTCTGACATACGGTCTGTAATTGCAGCCTTGGAATTTATGTGCTTTTATCTTATCTCTAACTTTTAAAAACTCTTTTAGGGCAAAGACCTTGTCCTTCTCAGCTTTGAACCATTCCTGTGTTCCTGTCAGGGTACCTCTTGTTACAGTAGTCATTTTGTTACACTCTTGAATAAGTCAGCAAACTGGGGGAAGAATGTTCAGGCAGCTTTAACCCATTCTACTCCACATTAGCCAACATTTTCTTCTCTAGTGTCCTAGGCATAAGTTAAGCCATGAAACTGAGTTGACTAATAACTGAAGTTATCAGATCATGCTTTTATGACCTTCTCCCTGCATTTAAAATTATGAAAATTTAAATTGCTCGAACCTCTCAGAGTGGCGAAATGACTTCTGGGTGGACCTGGAGATCATACCAGGTAGACCCTCCTCTCCTCTCTGGGGTCCTCTGGAGTGCCGCTGAGGGGAGGTGCTGGACGCTGGATAAGATTGTTGTGGTGATAGTTTTTAGATTATAAAAAATGTAGGAATAGATCACATTCTCTTATAGTTACATGGACGAGGGTGTGGGCAAACTGTGGCCCACAGGCCAATCCGATTTCAGGGAGTGGGGGGAGGGGTATGTGCCCTCTGAGCTAAGACCATTTTTACATTTTTAAAGAGCTGTAAACAAATAAACAACAGTAAGCCACAAAGACCTTATGTGGCCTGCAGAACCTAAAGTGATTGCTATCAAGACCTTTATAGAAAAAATTGGCTGACCGTTGGCCTTAACTCCCAGTTTACTTCTCCCTGTCTTTAGGGCTAATTCTTTCCTTTGCCCTTCTTCCCTTTTTTTCTTCAAAGTCTTCTGACTCCATTCATGGTCATTCTTCTAGGGCTTATATGGTACTTGTTTTTTCATGAAATGATAATCCTAAAAGATGCTTTTTATCCCCTTTTAAAAATAGCCTCAGAAGAAACTTAAATGAAGATGATATGTAGAATTAAGCTGAGCATAAACATGAAGTTGAGCATTACTTTAATAAAATGGGAGAGAACCCTTTAGAGAGCTTCTGTGGTGTCCGTTGTAATTGATTTTATGACAGTGTCATTATTCCGGTTCCTGTATTTTCAAAATTCCTTCAATTCACAAAATTGTATACACAGTTTGAATACTGAAAATATTTTCAAAAATAATGATTTGGGAAAATATTCATTGTTTTTTAAATAAGTGATTTTTTTAAACTTATGACACATGTATAAATTATGTAATCCTGGACCATCAGTGTAATTTAGGATGTATACTGTGGGACATTCTTTTTTTCCTCTAAATTATTTCAGTTACATCAATATATACAATTTTTATATCTTCATTTTACTGCATGAATTGATAAAGTGTGAGTAACATTGCTGACCTTGTCATACTCTTATTTCTTTTGAGGGTATTAGTGAAAATCAGTCGAGGTCCAGAGTTAGATATCCTGTGTTTCACACCAGCTTTCCTTCTTTCTCCCTGTATGACCTTAAGCGGCCACTTAATCTTGCTGGAGTTCTGTCTGCTCCTCATTAACATGGTGGTGATAATGCTATCCTAACAAAATTGGGGAGAAGGCAAATGCAATGATATATGTGGAAATGATTTGAAAATTACAGAGTGCTTTTCAAATGTTACTTGGCAATTTAAATTTATGGTCATTTACCATTTCTTAAACTATCACAAATCATGAGGCTAAGAACCAAGAAAGGAATGAACTTGCTTTTTAATTTACATTATTTTCATCTCTTCCTAATACGAATGGCTTAAAAAGGGGAGGGAGCATTTATTCTTAGAGTGCATATTCTCAATTAAATGGTTTTATCAATTAACAGTTGCTGTGTAACAAACCTTTCCAAATCTTAGTAGTATAAAATGAAAACTAGTTGTTATATAGCTCATTAGACTTTGTGTCAGCTGTGGAGGGAAGTCCTTCTCCCTGAACTGGGTTTGGCAGATCTTGGCTGAACTTGCTCATGTGTCTACAGTCAGCTGGATGTTCTAGAATGTCTTTAGCCCAGGTAACCTGGCTCTCCCCCAGGGATCTCTTGTTACCCTTCAGCAGGCCTGCCCTTTTGACAGTGGCAGAGCCAAAGAAAGACTCTCTTTGCATCAGGTGTGTTACAGTATCCTTGGCCAAAGCAAGTCACGTAACCAAATCTAGCATCAGTATGACAGAGCACTGCCAAATGCAGATACAGGGAGGTGTGAAACCTGGAACGGTAAGTCATGGCAGTCCCATGTTCTTGCGAATGCCTTGCATAATTTCAGCGCGGTACACACTTTCATTCTTCACCACTAGACTAGAACCTTGACAGCCTCACAATCTGACTGCTTGGAAAGAAATAGCCTATGCACAAATACACACTTCTCATGTTTTAAATAATACAAAAAATATTGTTTCCAAGACAACTTTGATGAAATATCAGCTTTCTCTAGGTTCTAAGCCCACATAAGAAACATTGTTATCCTCATCCCTGCTGGGTAATTTGTATACTGCAGTAGTTTGTTTGGAAACATGCCTGTTGTTCTTAAAATATGCTTAATGCTAGATTAGAGAACAGATTTTTTTTTTTTTTCTGTTTATGCAAGCTCATTTCTAAAGCATTTAAAATAAAGAGCTTGGGCATGTATGGTATTTAAAAACCCTTCACATGATGTTTTTAAAACAGATCAATTTCAGCATTAAAATGTTAGGAATTCAGCCAAGGAAAATTCAGCTTGGATTGTATAGCTGTAATGATAATGTATTATAGCCATCTTCTTTGAAAGTGATTGTACCAGCAGAGCTGAACCTGGTGAATTACATAATTTAAGAGTGTTTACCAGAACAACGTTTTAGGGAGATTATTCAATCCTTTTCTAAACAAAAGCAAAGCAAAAGATGAATTTTATTATGAGGTACTTAAATTCCAAGAATAGTCATCACAGAATAACTAAAGATAACTCATTTGAATTGAACATAAGGTCATATGTCTGAATGTCAATTATCACACTTAACTACTTGGCAGAATATAAGGATGTAAGAGAGTATGATTTCTGCTTTTTAGCTATGTTGGCTTGAATTTAAAAAAAGGTCTTGCGTTTGCATATTACTTACCCAAAAAGTATTGTCAAGTCAGAAGTAACTTCATGGTTGAGACTTTTAATAAGATTGCAGATATAAGTAAATAAGAAAATTTAGTTATCATTCCCATTATTTAGGCATATCATTAAACTTCTAAAAAATTTTTACAATGAGAAAGCTCATGTGCCCTTAATTCATCCTCAACCAAGTAGCCCTGTGTCTCAAAGGACCCACCATATATTGCATGAGGAGTGTTTTTGTGGGTCTGCCACACCTTGTTTGCTGCTGTCCTCATTCAGGTTGAGTCAGAGAATATTTGGATGGTCATGTTCATCATTTTTGCATTATAAATATTGTTCCTTGGAGAAGGGCTACCAGGGGAATTTCTTAGTGCTTCCAAAGGTGGAGATGAAACAAGAGTCAAAAAGAAATAGATGGGAGAACTTTTGTATAGAGATCCTAGCTTTTTTTTTTTTTTAAAGATTTTATTTTAGTTTTAGAGAGAGGGGAAAGGAGGGAGAAAGAGATACTTTAATGTGTGGTTACCTCTCGTGCGCCCCCTGCGGGGGGCCTGGCCGGCAACCCAGGCATGTGCCATGACTGGGAATCGAACCTGCAACACTTTGGTTCACAGGCTGGCGCTCAGTCCACTGAGCCACACCAGCCAGGGTAGGATCCTAGCTTTTAACAAGCCAGTGTCTCTATCTTGACACTGAGGCTATATGGATGTGGTGAGAAAATCATCTAGAAAGAATAGTTGCTAAGACACTTTAATGACGTTGTCACCATTACTGGGAGTGGGGGTGGGTGGTGGAAAGTACATAAACAGAGAGAAGGGCATGTGAAGATAGAGACAGAGATTGGAGTTAGGCTGCCACAAACCCAGCAGTGCCAGGGTTGCCAGCAACTGCTAGAAGCTGCAGAGGCAAGGAAGGATTCTTCCCTAGAACCTTCAGAGGGAGAAGGGCCCTGTCAACACCTTAATCTTGGATCTCTAGCCTCCAGAACTGTGAAAGAATACATTTCTATTGTTTTAAGCACCTGCTCAACCCTAGGAAACTAATATAGCCCCCAAGAGTTAAATTTATTTGTCAGTTTTGTGTCATCATCAGTGTAGTAATTGTTGTATGATGCTAAATACAGTGAGCATCTGTATATAATAAGCCACAAAACTGTTATGTGTTAAATGTTTTTGAAACTTTATTATTCTGTGGCTAGCCTAGCACTGTGCTTAGGCTGTGGGGACATAGGGGTAAGAAAGACAAAGAAATGCTGACCTGCAGGGAGCTCACATTCATTATATAATGAACAATTCTGATGAAATTGACTCAGTTGGCTTTTATGTAGTCTGCATTCTTGTTCCTTTTTTTTTATCTTCCTGAGTCCTAATTGACCTTTATATCCAACCTTAGGTGATGCAACAAACGTTCCCATGCTTCTCACTCCCTCCCCAGCTCTGGTGACCCCACGCAGTTGTGTAGGATCGCAGTTCATAGTCCCCAGAGTTGTACAATCCACATCCTTTGCAGTCACATGTGGTGGCCCCACGGATGCCACATTTTCTTGTCTTCCTCCCCCTTCAGAAAAACAAAGTGTTGACCTCAGAACTTTGTCACCTCTGAGGATTTTTTTTTTTACACATTTTAAGGTCCTTTTCATGTTTCATGTTTACAAAATTTGTAAGTTTTCACTTTATACATGTTTGATGGAGTTCTTGGCCTAAGTCAAATAGATCTGAATTCAGATCTGTCAGAACTAATGAAGCAAGCCCCTTTATCATTCCCTTGACCTCTTTTTGTCCTCTTTTATTGTTAGTGTTTTGCTGCTCTAGATACAGGTTGCTATCTTGTCACAGTATCTAGGCCTCATTTCCTATACCTGTTGTTAAAGTCAGGATTGGATTGTCTCCTAGTATCCACCCTAAATTACCTTGTGTGAGTTTACATCATCCCTTGGGATTTAGGTTTCTTCCTGTATGAAGTGAGGAAGTTGAAGTAGACAGGTGCTCCTCGAACCTTTAATGAACATGAAAAGCACACATGTTGGTTAAAATGCAGATTCTGATTGAGTAGGTCCGGGTGGTTGGGGCCAGAGATACTGAATTTCTGACAGCCTCTCGGAAGATCTCAGTGCTGCTGGACAGCGTATCACACTTTGTGGAGCAAGGGGTGAGATGTTTTTTTCTGGTCCCTCCAGGAAAGATGAGAACTTTCCTGCCTCGTTTGGTAGAGCCTGTTTATGACTGACCTTCACGTTAAGAAGGCCCACTGTTTACTGGTCTTCACATTCTGCTATTCTTACCACCCCTTCACACTGTGTTCCGAAGGCAAAGGCAGAGTACCCTGCGTGCCATCCGACAGTGCGCGGTAGGACCCTGCTGTCTGAAGTTCTTGTTTTATAGCTTGGTCCTCCCCCCGCCCCCGCCCAGTCTGAAGCTAAACCACTATCTCATGCATAATTAGCATTAGCCTTCAGGTTACATAGTTCTTCTTGTGGCTCTTTACCTTGGGTTTCCCCGTTCCTGGTAGATTTATAACCGTCTTCCTAACTATGATTAAAGTCTCAATGCTTTTGCTTTATATGGCGTTCTTGTCCACTTAATTACATTACATTGAATGGTATGTTGTTGCCATCAGTGCAGTTGGATTGCATTGTGGATAGCATCTTTGGATATTTTGAAAAATGTTCTTGTCATACAATTTGAGCTTGTAAATAGGAGTGCTGAGCATGCATAAATACGCTTAAGAAATTATTTCTTTATTACTGTTTAGTTGAACTGATTGTGACACTAAACATCAAAGTGATGTTTTATACGGCATTCTTCCCCACTAATTAACTTCATTAGTGTAGTTAATTACTGGGAAAAAATACCATATAAAACATCAAAGTCTAGATGTTTAATCACAGTTTAAAAAAGAAGTTTTATACTCTTCGATTGCCAGACACATTGCAGTTACCCAGAGGAAAGTCAGAATTTCTGTTTTGTCTCTTCTGGTCTTCAAAGCTTTTCCTGATTCTTTTCTGGTTGACCATTGGTTACTGGACCCTCACTGTTAATGTAGACAAGCTGACAGTGGCATGTGCAGGGCGAAATATCTTCCCACAAGCTATAAATGCACATGACTGAGAGACTCAGTTTCTGAAAAAAGGCAGTGACAATCTCTTCTGTAATGTGCTGTTGGTGGAGGAGTAACGGGCATTGGTTTTTCCCTTTAACCCTTATTTATATTATTAGTGTAGAATTACTTCATTTTTCTCTGTTACCACGTGTCACCCTTCCAAGCCACTTGTCTAATGGCTAATAGGCATATTTCCTTAATGAACTCAGACTGCAAAGCTGAGGAAGAAACATACTTTAAAGTGACAGAGTGTAGGGGAGGTGGTGCTACAAAGTTGATTATAGGAATTCTTAAATGACCAGCAGTCAAGCAACAAGAACTCCTTCTCAGGTCATTTCCCTGTGGTGTGTGTTAGATCATTTTTTAATTTTTTTTTTTTTAATCAACTGGGGTTTACAGTAGCAATAATATAATTCAGATAAGCAGTTATTGTAATTGACCTTGGCGATGAGTATCCTTGGCTTTTACCACAGTTTGCTTAATACCTGAGGATGGCCAATTATCTCGTAATGCCCACTTTATTGAGATTATTGTTTTAATTATGGCACTCAAAATACATCACTTTGTCAGCATGGTAGAGTCACGCATGGGAACACCACATTCAGGCATTCAGAAATGTGTAAGCATCGTGCCTCATTTTGTGACATGGTCGTGATTGAGTTTTTCTCACTCCCAGCTCCAAACTTTGATTTTGAAATATGTTATTTCTTACCAGTTAAATGTGGCTCATCCTGAAAAGAACAACCACAGGGAGATAAAGTCTGAGGTGCTGTCACTACCACGGAGCTCTGTGCCCTCTGAAAGGGCTGGAGTGATGCAATGTGCTGCTAATAGGCAGATGTTTTAGTGGATGAGTTCTGACAGCAGACGCAGTGCTTGCTGATTCTCAAGCCTAACATCAGCCATTCTCAACCTCTGAACCACCTGGGGGCTTTTAACATTGCCCAGGTACCGCCCCTCCAAAGAATAAGGCTGGGCCCAGGGTGGCTTTTTATATTTTTTTCTTAAAGCTCCATAAGTAATTCTGACAAGCAGCCAGAGTTGAATTTTTTTTTTTCTTGCAACCTGCCAGTTAGTCTTATCCCACCTAGCCCATGACCTTGTCCCACAAGACAGGATATCTTTAGGGGGGCTTTGCTCTCTGTCCCTTTCTCCTTCCTCCATTTCCTCAAAGACTTAACCTAGCCTCCCCAGATGCCTGAAACTCTGCAGTCCAGGATGGGGCCCTGGCAGTGTTTACTCCCCCATCCCAGGCAATTCCTGAGCTGGTGTCTCCCATGGGGAGAAGTTTCAGTGGATAAATCTCACTTATTTTGAAACTTGAGAACACCATTTCTTATTAATGTCTCCCTGTGCTCTTATAATTCAGTTTTTTGTTGATCACAGAAATGTGTCTCCCTTCCCTTTTTTCTAAGTTTCTTTGAATAAGATTCAGCATTTATGCTTTATTTAGCGTTTATCTCAAATACCTGGTCTACCACTTTGTGAAAATGTAATTCAGGTTAACGAGATCAGTAGTTCTAAACCTCCCAGTTTTGTTTCCTCCGTCTGCGATAAACCTGGAGGATGCAGGTCCCATGAACCGCTTCAGATTGGGAGCATTCTTGTGGGATACCTAAGACCCCTGCCCTTTCTTTTCCCAGTAAGAACCTATATCAGATTGCAGATGCATGACGATGACATCGATATGTTGACACATATATATTTATACACACCCACACACACTTAAACGCACTCACATATTTGTATGAGTCGCTGGGTTATACCTCTATATCTCTCTCAAAGCCATCTTCTTCATCCCTTCTCCAGCACCCCTTCCAGTCTGAGACACGACCATCACCCCGTGGGCCACTACTTCCCCTCCAGAGCTCTGTTACCTGGCTGGCCCACTCAAACCTATGCTAACAGCACGCAAAGCAGGGACACCAAAAGTGATGATAGCTCAGCTTTGATGATCTGATTCAGAATTTTGCTATTTTAATTTTAGAACACCTGTAAGGTGTATGTTGTGTACTGAGTGTTGGGTAAAGGTAGACGACG
The DNA here is from genome assembly GCA_004026545.1 of Mormoops blainvillei. Lineage (NCBI taxonomy): Eukaryota > Metazoa > Chordata > Mammalia > Chiroptera > Mormoopidae > Mormoops > Mormoops blainvillei. Next base: position 144,984 of record PVJD01000818.1, read on the forward strand.
TAATTTTTTCTGTTCTGAGAGGCTTTTAAAAGTCTTGCTCTGGCCCCCATCTCCCATAGAACTTTCCAAAAATCTCCAAAGAGATTTTAAAACATGTGTCATCTCATTGCTCCCCTTCGGTGGCACTTCAGCATAAAACACAGACTTCACCATTGCCTGCTGGGCTCTGCACGGCCCAGCCCCTCTCCCCCCAAGCGTCGTCTCCTCGTGCTCGCCGTCCATGGCTGCTGCCAGCCCTCTCTGCACTACCATCTCACGTTCTCCCCTTCCTTGGGGCCTGTGTGTGCGCCATTCCCTCTGCCTGCAGCATTCTTTTCCTGGCTGTTCAAATGCTTGGCTCCAACTTTTGCTTTTAGTGTCAGACTGAATATCATCTCTTCGAAGGGGCCATCCCTGACCACCCTGTCACTAGTCTCAGTCTTAGCATCCTGTTTATCTCCTTTATATGACATTGTCATCTGTACTTATTTTTTATTAATTTTATAAATAATTTAATTGCCCCCCCTTTTTTTTTATGTCCCTTTACTAGAATGAGTGCTGTCTATAAGGACAGGATCCTCATCCATCCTTTTAATTGTGTTCTGAGTCACACTGCCCAGCAGACTGTGTGGCGCATGGTTGCGACTCAGTTCTGCAGCCGATGATATTCAGTTATTACAAGAGATATGTGCTATGTTCCCTTGCCCCATGAGTCCTGATGCCTCAGTCATTTTAGAGTCATTTGTCAAGTCCCAGTGAAGTTGGGGTTGCTAGTCTAGTCTTCAGTCTGTCACTCTTAATTCAGGGTCATACTAAAAGGTGTGTTTGCCCTGGCCGATGTGGCTCAGTTGGTTGGATATCGTCCCACAAACTGAAAGGTCGCCAGTTCAGTTCCTGGTCAGGGCACATGCCTGGGTTGAGGGTTCGGTCCCTGGTCGGGGCACTATGGAAGGCAAACAATCGATATTTCTCTTTCACATTGATATTTCTTTCCTCCTTTTTCTCCCTCCCTTCTCCTCTTTCTAAATAAATAAATGATAAGTAAAGTTTTAAAAGGCGTGTTTTATGTGAGTCCTGCAGATAAAGAGAAAGAACTGAACTCTGAAAGAGGGCACCACGCCAAGAGGGCAGATAGATGCCTAGAATGAAGAATATGCTGTCTGAAATGTTTAAATCTGGACAGAGTGGATTTTCCCCAGAATCCAGGGCCTGAGGAAATACCGGTTGACCTTTTTGCAGGGAAGGCCAAAAGGTGACATTCGCAGCAGCTCTCTGGGCCTCATGCTCTGCCTGGATCGGGTCTGGTAAAGTCTTGACCTTTGTCTTCTAGGGCAGATACCAGAAATAAGCATGAAAGGAAGGGCAGCATCAACATGCCTGCCACTTTATGTAGTTATCTCACTTGGCCTTTATGACAATCCAGTAAAATAAATATCCTTATCTCCATTTTACAGTTAGGAAAATTGAGGCCTTGAGGGGTTAACATGCTAGTACACAGTTAATAAGTACAGGAGTTGAGATTTGAAACCAGAGTGCTCTCACTCTCGAGCAGCAGTTTTCAACTGGTTTGCTGCAGTATCTATTTAGTCAGGGGTACTGACCTCGTTTCCCTTAGATTGTCAAGTGAAAAAATGACAGCAGCCAACACAGCAATAGCCGTCCAGTGCGAACGCCCTGTCTTGAGCCATAAATATATAGATAATATAATAGAGTTGCAATTTATTGGTCACGTCACATAATAAGGTTGCATCTGATGGATTAATTCTTGGTACCAGAAATCCTTACGTATAACTATAGGCATCTGATTTTTTTAAAAGTCACTTTGGAGCAAAAAGCGTAGGTAATTATTATTATTATACTTTTTTGATAATCAATTAAAATTATACCTATTTTTTGTTAGAGTTACCAAAAAATACATATTTTTGGTGTGCTGCAGAATTTTAGTAATTAGTTTATGTGTTTCATGAGAAGAAAAAGATTGAAAATCACTCCTCTAGAGCCTGTAATTATTCTATTCTATCCTCATCCTTCTAGACCCAAAAGCACTGTAAAACTGGTCCCTTATTCACTTTGTGTCCCCAGTGTCTAGCAACAGAGTGGTCATTCAACTCCACTTCTAGGATTCGACTGGCTTACAAAGTCTGTTGTTCTTCAGATAGAGGTATAAAGCCTTATTTTTCCATTTACTCACTAATATTGAAAGTACTAGAGAATCACCTTCCAGTGGTCTGGCTGGCTCTGGCAAGGCTGCTAATGGCCTTTCTGACTCCGTCCTCAGTAGAAGGAAGGCCATGGGTACCTCTTTTAGCAAGCTTTGTCAGTGGCTTAAAGGTCTGTGACGTGACATTTTATTAATCCTGTGCTCCTGGATGCTTTTTTATGTGTATATTGGGTGGTGGGATTTTGTGCATCTAGGTGCCTGTTCCCTGGATGCTTATAAACCAGAAGACTAGCAAGATTAGTAGACTGCTGGCTGCGTTAACAGAGGGCTGTCCTGCAATTGGATGTGTACGCGTTTGTGTGTATGTGCACATGAGAAGAGAGACAGACATACCACTGGAATCATACGTATACTTGGAGTTATTCTGATCTTCATTTATTTGTTTAGCAAATACTTAGTAGACTGTCCTTACATTACAAAGTGCAGGATGTCCTTCCAGCTCTGTTTCCTATTAAATAGCAAAAGCGTACCACTAAGCTGGTGTTCTTCTTTTTTAATAAAATAGTGATTGATCGAATGGTATTCACCTCATTTCTCAGTGTGGTGAGTGAGAGTATTTTCTTCCAGTCCATTTTCAGCGTGCTGCTATTACCGCACCATTTAGCTCAATGCCAAATTGCAGTTGGCTCCATTCAGTTCTGTTTACTCGAGTAGCACTATAATGATTAAATGTCAGTGGGTACACTGAGTATACAAAAGTAATTAACCTAAAAGGACATGTTAGAATAAGGGTCAACAACCTCTTTAGCCCATACTGCCACCAGCAGGACTCAGTATTGACAGAGGTATTGCCGGGGTGGGGGGTGGCAAGGGATTGTGGGAGGAGGAAGAGGGAAAGGTCAGAGATGCAGGAACTACAGACCAGCACTCAGCCATTGCGTGAGATGCAAGTGGACAGAGCTCTGCGGTATTTTCTATAGTTCTCTTATAATTTAGCTCTTTGACCTATGATTATCTGAAAACAGGGAGATCAGATCTTGAAGACCTGACTCCCCTTTCAACATCTCAGCCCTGGTTAGTGGAATGCTGTTTCCGGGTTACACCGGAGTAATCTTGGCACACGTTTGGTGAATCAGCCTATTCTTACAATGTTTTATGTATTTTGTTCAAACCCTCACTTTAGATCTAGTTGTCAGATGAAAGCTGCTGCTTATAATCATTTCTTTGGAATGATTTGAAATTATGTCTCTAAGTATCTGTGTCTCATTTGTTTTCATTCCCCAGTATGCTGAAGCCACTTCGTTAAACTCACATTAATGTTTTATGTCTCTTTACATACAAAAAATTCACTTAAAGCTCTAGATAGTCATCTATGATTTAAAAATCAACGAATGTAAAGCTCTTACACACACACGCACACACACAAGCATTACATCTGTCTGCCCTATATTTGGCTTTTCTGTTTTATCACCTGTGTAGTAGTAGCTTACTATCCAGAAGAAAAATGGAAGTACTGGGGATTTTTTTCTCTTTTTACTACATACCTCCTTGAGGAATAGACATTTCCCCAGGGATCCCCATTCTCTAAATGAGCAGCCACAGGAAAACTGCTGATGGTGTATTCTTCAGGTGTTGGTTGGGCAGGCAGGATTCATTTAAATCCTGACTTTTCAGTGGCCAGATTTGAGGAAGATTTGTTTCTCTCTGGTCATAAACAGCTAATGAGAACATGATGAGAGAAGAAGAAGAGGGATAACCATTTGAAAACTATCTCCCTTATGGTGAAGATTTATCTCTTTTAGAATAAAGAAGAAAAATCGGAGGCCTTGATACAATAATGTAACGACAAATACTCCTTCTGTGCCCATCCAGAGGTTAAACCTGTGCTGACCTTGCGGGAGGGGGGCCTGTGCTTTTGACTGGGGGGGCAAACAGGGAAAAGGCACCACTATTGACCCTCTTCTCTGCCTGGTACTATCCTGATCTTCAGTTCAGTTTTATTTTTTATATTGCTTCCTCTTAATATCTTTTTAGCATCTCTGAAAATTCTTTTGCCACTATATCACTTTCGAAATTACCACTTTTGAAGGCTGTCTCCCTCCTTTGGTGTGCCTGCATATATGCACCTCCAAATACCAGTCACACCCACACATAGCTATGCTGACCATGACAGCCGTGTTGAGTGCTGAGAATACAAAGAAATAAGGAACAATAGTGCATGCCCTTTAGGAATGCATACTCTCTCGTCTCAACATAATGAAAATAATACAGGCTCAAGGAAGACATGGACATATGCATTGGTACATGAGCAAATCAAGTTCTGTAATCATTTGTTTGTTCAGTAGCCGTTATTAAGGCATTGAACCAAGTATCAGATTTTCATATGATGAAACCAGGTTTAGCCCTTGCCTTCTAGGAACTTATAATCAAGTAGAAGAGACCAGCAAATAATCATATTAATGGCTATGATACAAATTCTAGGAGGTAAAAGGGGGGCTCTGATAGAGATTTTCAGGAGGAATCTTGGATAGCATCACTGACAAGACCTTTCCTGAGAAGGGGGCATTTAGGCTGAGACATAAAAGGTGAAAAGATGCTAGTTGCTCAGAATCAGGGGAAGAGAGTTCTTGGCAGAAGCCTGCACTGAGGGGTGAGAGATGGGGTGTCCAGCCCTCTGAGAAAGAGACTTTCAACTGAGATTGGAGAAGAGGGGCAGCAGCCATGTCAGGCCCGTACGGCTCTAAAGCGCTAGGTGCTTCTACTAATGTCTTGATTCCTATTCAAGACCTTTTAGACCTGTGTCATCTAATATGGTAGCCACGCGCCACATGTAGCTATTGAGCTTAAAAAATGTGGCCAGTCCAAATTGAGATGTACTGTAAAGTGTACAGCAGATTTAAAACATGAAGTACTAAAAAAAAATGCAGATATCTCATTAATAATTCAGATATTGATTACATGATGACATGGTATTTTTTTGGATACACTAGGTTAAATAAACGTGATTAAAATTTTACCTGTTTGTTTAGTTTTTTAAAAATCTGGCTACCAGAAAAATTTAAAATACATATGTAGCTCACATTATAATTCTGTTTGTCAGTTCTGTTCTAGAATACAACTCACTTTCATATTTTAGTGAAGGGCTTAAGACCAAATTGGCTAAATGGTCACTAAACTATTTCATCCTTTTGGCTGGTATGAAGAAGACCTGGAGTGTTTCAGGATTAACAGTATATCAATTTAAAGGTAAGCTGCTGCCTAACAGTTTTAAAACTGTCGTTTCCTTCTCTGTTCTTGCTGAATTACCCTCTGATATTATAGAATATATTTGCATATATAATACATAAGAATATATGAGGCTCTGTAAAGTTAACACTCTTTGGAAGAAAAAAATGTTTAGCCTTTCAGAGAGATTAAAACAGTTTACTGGAAAAAAAATAGCAACATGAGAAGACTTCCTTTTCCAATAAATTTAATAGTTACTAAAATGAGGATTCTGGTCCATTAAGATACAGCTTGCCAAGTATTAAAGCTGAATCACTTATTTTCTCTGAGCAGCTACCCTACTTCAGCTTCTTTCAAAGCAGCTGTTAGAAAAAGTATGTTTATATTTTGATTCAAGAACAGAACACAGTATAAGAATAAGTCCAACACCGGTTTACCTTCACCAGAAAATTCAGTTAAGGAAAATTTGGCCAGACCCTCCCCACTCCATCCCCTTGTTTATAGGGCAGACTCATAATTGTAGTTCACATTTGTCAGTGAGACCTAGTAACATTGATTATAAGGCAATAGGTGAATGAATGATTTAGGATATATTTAATAGGTGCTGAACTATAAAAAGTCATCCCAGAAGAAGGTGGCAAGTACATGTGACTATAATTTACATAGTGTCTACATGCAAGATGTATAGAATCTGTATGAATGAGGGAAGAGATTTCTTGGTGGAGTACAAGTACACTTAGGAAGTGTTATGTCTTCCAAACCTTGCTGAGATTCATTGGCTTAAAGAGCATGTGTTGTCTTTGAGGTGATTAAACAGTTTAAAATATGTAAGTGACTTCTGTGTAAATTTGTGTGCACTTGGCAAATTTGTTTGTTTGTTCGTTTGTTTACAGTTTCTGGGAGACCGTTAATAGTCTGCCATTTCTAAAACCAGGAGTGAGATTACTTGATTAATTTAGCTTGTGCTTGGGCTTTCCTCTCTATCAGTGGTCAGAGGATGTATTTGTCCCCTCTCAATTCCCCTAGCTACTTCCTCCTGTGACCCACATTTGGGACCACATGCAGCCAGTGGCTGTGAAGAGAGGAAACTAAGGTGCCTACATGAGGATTAAACCTCTGTCTTCGGTGTCAAAGCATCGTGTTCCAGCAGCTCAGCTCACCAGCTAAAGTAACTGTGTTTAATGAAATTTCTGGGGCGGAGCCAGCAGCTTTATTCCAGGAAGAGGAACTAACAGTCAAGAAAACCCAGGAGGACATTAAGATAATGTTCTAATTTAAAATCAATTTTATTGATACCTTATAAATTATTACGGCATTTTATCCTGACCAAGTAATACATAATGCTGAGGCCATGACAACAAAACATGAATGACCAAGTACTAAAGCGCTGTATATTCTACCACATGAAGGAAAAAAATATGTAGGGCTTGTATTCAAAGTATTTTTAACTTAAGGATCCTTACTGGAGAGTAAGGCGTATATTTTATTTGTCTTTGTATGTCTGTACTTGGTGGGTATTCAGTGAGTATTTCTGTAATTACCGGCTGAGTCCATAAGCGGGCTAAGATTGTGTCCTGCTTTTTGCATTAGCAGTAGCTCCTCTTCGTGGTGCTAGGCGCTGTGCTTCACCACATGCGTGCACTCCTGTAACCCTCAGAGCAACCTTCCAAGGAAGCGCTCCTGTTATGCTTGTTTTACCCACTGGGGAAGTGGAGGCTTGGGGAGATACAGTAATTTGTCCATTGTCAAATGGTACAGCCTGGTCTTGAACCCAGGGCTCTCTAACTCAGGCACCCATAGTATGACCATTGTGGATACTGCCTGCCTGGTTTGATAGAATTGTGATTATCTGAAAAAGAAACTTATCTTAAACCAAGTTTCTCTTACCAGGAGAGAAACTGAAAGACAATAGAACATTTTCAGGAACATATTCATAAAATGTTATAGAAGCTGGAACAGTTATTAAGAATAGACTCATTACTTTATATAGAGATTCTATGAAATCTTGTTTTAACAAGGGCAGGTCTTCAGAAAGTTCCAGTCATTTTTGAAGGTGAATTTTGACTATGTTAATTTGAAAACAGTGAGTTCTATGAGGGTTATATACAGATTGGGCTTTTAATGGCTTGCTTAATTAAGTAGGTTATTTTAAAAGTTTTTGAAATGAGCAGTAACCTGACACCAGTGACTGGCTAAGAGTCCTAACATATTCAGGTGTTTTACCACTAACATGTTATTAATTGTAAGCTAATTTACATACATTTGCATGTGTTATGAGGAAATATGTAAGACATGTGAATTTTGACCTAGTAATTTTTAAAATTTAATCTTTATTGTGTTTTTTCCATTACCATTTAGTCCCCTTATAACCCCCTGCCCACCCTCAATCACCACACTGTTGTCCATGCCCACGAGTCCTTTTTCCTTTTTGTTCAGTCCCTCCACTCCCTCAACCCCCACCCCACAACTAGCTGTCATCCTGCCCTCCGTCTATGAGTGTGTCCGCATTTTCCTTGTTAGTTCAGTTTGTTCATTAGATTCCACAAATGAGTGTAATCATACAGTATTTGTCTTTCTCTGACTGACTTATTTCACTTAGCATAATTTTCTCCGGGTCCATCCATACTGTCACAAAGGGTAAAATTTTATTCGTTTTTATGGCCAAGTACTATTCCATTGTGTAAATGCCCCATAGTTATTTTATCCACTCATCTGCTGATTGACCCTTGACCTGCTTCCATACCTTGGTGATTGTAAATAACTCTGCAGTGAACATAGGGGTGCTTATGTTCTTTCAAATTAGTGTTTTGGGTTCCTTCGGATATATTCCCAGAAGTGGGATTGCTGGGTCAAAAAGCAGATCCATTGTTAATTTTTTGAAGTGTCTCCATAGTGCTTTCCATAGTGGCTGCGCCAACCTGCATTCCCACCAACAGGGCAAAAGGGTTCTCCTTTCTCCACATCCTCACCAACACTGGCTGTTTGTTGATTTATTGATGATAGCCATTCTGACGAGTGTGAGATGATATCGCATTGTGGTTTTAATTTGCACTTCTCTGATGATTAGTGATGTTGAGCATCTTTTCATATGTCTGTTGGCCATCAGTATGTCCTCTTGGAAAACATGTCTGTTCAGGTTCTTTGCCCATTTTATGATTGGATTGTTGTTTTGGGGTTTTTGTTTGTTTGTTTGTTTTTTTGGTGTTGAGTTTTGTAAGTTCTTTATAAATTTGGGATATTAACCCCTTATGAGGTGTATCAGTGAATATGTTCTCCCATTCTGTTTGTTGTCTTTTTACTTTGTTGATGATTTCCTTTGCTGAGCAAAAACATTTTAGTTTGATATAGTCCCATTTGTTTATTTTTCTTTTGTTTCCCTTCCCTGGGGAGAGATATCAGATAAAAAATTTCTGTCCAAGATATTGCTGCCTATATTTTCTTCCAGGACTTGTATGGTTTCAGGTCTAACATTTAAGTCTTTGATCCATTTCAAATTTATTCTTGTGTGTGGTATAAGAAAGTGGTCTAGTTTCATTTTTCTGCATGTATCTCTCCAGTTTTCCCAACAGCATTTATTGAATAGACTGTCTTTAGCCTATTGTACGTACTTGCTTCCTCTGTTGAATATTAATTGACAAAGTGTGGATTTATTTCTGGGCCCTCGATTCTGTCCCACTGATGTATGTGTCTGTTTTTATGCCATCACCATGCTATTTTGATTACTCTGGCCTTATAGTATAGTTTGATATTAGGTAGCATAATTCCTCTAACTTTGTTGTTCTTTCTCAGGATCACTAGTGGTATGCAGGGCCTTTTGTGGTTACATATGAATTTTTGAAATATTTGTTCTAGTTCTGTGAAATATGTTGTTGGAATCTTGATAGGAATTCTATTGAATCAGTAGATTGCTTTGGGTAGTACAGACATTTTAATGTTGTTAATTCTTCCTATCCATGAACACGGTATGTACTTCCTCTTTCTGTATTTTCTGTTTCTTTCTTCCTCATCTTACAATTTTCCAAGTATAGGTCTTTTACACCCTTGGTTAGGTTTATCCCTATATATTTTACTGTTTTTGTAGCAGTTACGAATGGGATTGTTTTCTCGATTTCCCTTTATGTTAGTTCATTATTGGCATATAAAAATGCAGCAACTGATCTCTGGATATTAATTTTGTGTCCTGCTACTTTACTGAATTCATTTATTAGTTCTAGTAGTTTCTTGGTGGAATCTTTGGGGTTTCTATGTACAGTATCATGTCATCTGCAAATAATGACAGCTTTACTTCTTCCTTCCCAATTTGGATACCTTTTATTTCTTCTTTTTGTCTGATTACTGTGGCTAGAACTTCCAGTACTATGTTGAGTAAGAGAGATGAAAGCAAGCATTGCTGCATTGTTCCCAATCTTAAGGGGGAGGCTTGCAGTTTCTTCCCGTAGAGTATGATGCTTGCAGTGAGTTTGTCACATATGGATTTTTTTTACGTTTAGGTATGTTCCCTCTATTCCCACTTTACTGAGAGTTTTTATCATTAGTTTGTGCTAGATTTTGTCAAATGCTATTTCTTCATCTATTGATGTGATCATATAACTTTTATCCTTCATTTTGTTTTTGTGGTGTATCATGTTAACTGATTTGCAGATAATGTACCAACCTTGCATCCCAGGAGTAAATCCCACTTCATCATGGTGTGTGATCTTTTTGATGTATTGCTGGATTCAGTTTGCTAATATTTTTTTGAGGGTTTTAGCACTATGTCCATCAAAGATATTGTCCTATCATTTTCTTTCTTTGTAGTGTCTTTATCTGGTTTTGGAATTAGGATAATGCTGGCCTCATAAAATGAGTTTGGGAACCTTCCTTCCTCTTGAATTTTATGAAATAGTTTGAGAAGAAGAGTTAGTTCTCCTCAGAATGTTAGTAAGATTCACCTGTGAAGCCATTTGGTCCAGGGCTTTTGTTTGTTGAAAGTTTTTTGATTACTGCTTCAGTTTAATTAGGTGTAATCTGTCTATAAAGATTCTCTGATTCTTCCTGATTTAGTTTTAGAAGACTGTATGTTTCCAGGAATTTATCCATTTCATCCAGGTTGTCCAGTTTTTTTGCATACCGTTGTTGATAATATTTTCATACAATCCTTTGTATTTCTTTGGTGTCAATTGTTATTTCCCCTCTTTTGTTTCTGATTTTATTTATTTAGGTCCCTTCTCTTTTTTTCTTGATGAGCCTGGTTAAAGGTTTGTCAGTCTCATTTATCTTTTCAAAGAACCAGCTCTTGGATTCATTGATCTTTTGTATCTTTTTTTAAGACTATTCTGTTTATTTCTGCTCTGATCTTTATATTTTCTTTCTTCTGCTCGCTTGGGCCTTGTTTGTTGTTCTTTTTCAAGTTTCTTTAATTGTGAGGTTAGACTGATTATTTGAGCTTTTTCTTGTGTTTCGAGACAGGCCTGTAATGCAGTGACTTTCCCTCTTAGGATTGCTTTCCTCGTGTCCCACAGATTTTGGATTGTTTTACCCTCCTTTCCATTTGTTTCAGGGTATCCTTTGATTTCTTGTTTGATGTTGTTGTTGACCCATTCATTGTTTAATAGCGTGTTATTTAGTTAGCTTCCATTGTCTTTGTGTTTTTCAGTGTTCTTCTTGTGACTGATTTCTAGTTTCATCTCATTGTGGTCAGAGAAGATGCTTGATGTGATTTCAGTCTTCTTATATTTATTGAGACTTGTTTTGTGTCCTAATGTGGTCTATCCTAGAAAACATTCCGTGTGCACTTGAAAAGCATGTATATTCTACTGCTTTAGGATGAAATGCTCTGAAACTATCAATTAAATCCATTTGATTTAGTGTGTCGTTCATTTAAGACCTCCGTATCCTGTTGATTTTCTGTTAGATTGAAGTCAATGGGGAGTTAAAATCCCAAACTATGACTGTATTTCTGTCCATCTCTCCCTTTATATCCATCAAGATTTGCTTCACATAGTTAGGTGCTCCTACGTTGGGTGCATAAATGTTTACTACGGTTACATCCTCTTGTTGGATTGTTCCCTTTATCATTATGTAGTGTCCTGCTTTATCTCTTACTGTAGCCTTGGTTTTAAAGTCTTATTTTGTCAGATATAAGTACTGCTACCCCAGCATTTTTTCCCCCTTTCGTTTGCATGAAATATCTTTTTCCATCCCTTTACTTTTAGTCTGTGTATATCTTTTGATCTGAGATAGGTCTCTTGGAGGCAGCAGGTACAGGGTCCAGCACAAATAACACCCTTTTTTAATTACAAAATCTTTTATTAAAAAATCATAAGCATGTAATTCTGTAACATGGCAATATCACATACAAGCATACCATATGACATTTTAGGTGAAATGTTCAAATTAAAGCTATAAATTATTACACGCATATTACTACCTTACCAACCACACTCAAACAGGTGTTACTTCTGCCAGGCTTGAATATGAGTCTTGTTTTCTTATCCACTCAGCTACCCTGTGCCTTTCGGTTGGAGCATTTACACCATTTACATTAAAGTTCTTTTGATTTTTCGCAGTTTAGGATTATTTTTTCATCTCTCCTGGTTATTTCCTTGTAAATGAGATTATAAACTTTAAAATGTTTTATCAGTTTTTAAAAAAGCTCTATAAACAGAAATATATAAACCTGTTGTGTGGCACTGTGTAATAAAATCACAATGAGAAATGCACTAGGGTGTGGTACTTATCAGTTTGGTGTACATAAGTTTATTAATGATATTCCCCTTTACTTCAGAACTTGTTGAAAGTATTTCATAACTAAAATGTTTTGAGGACTAGTGACCGTAGTTGACTCTGGATAACTCATGACTGTTGGGCTTCTCCTGAAGGCCCTTCTGCTTAGGAGGAGTGGGCTGAGTCCCTGCTGATATCCATCAGTACCGTGGCTTTTCTGAATTCAGGAAAGCCACCAATATTCATTTCTACTCTAGTTATTGATGTTTTGCAGGAGAAATGATGATTGAGGACTTTGGTTATAGCATCGATAAAGGGTGTACAGGGCTCTTGCCCTGCCTTCTCCACCCTCCCCACCCCCACTGCCATAGACAAAACTCCCCCGGAATCATTCCTGGCCCAAACTAATTCCTATAGTGAATGCACTACAGGTAGAGTAGCACTGTAATTGATCTTCTGACCAGGGCAGGCTGGTTTTGAGAGTAAGGAGAGATCTGGACAACTGGTGTAAACTGGAGACACGCCGGGACTTGTAGTCACACTAGCCAGATTTTTGTGGTGCCTCCTACCCCATCATTATCCCCTTTATCTCTTTGAAAACGGATTTACCTTTTGGTGTCAAGTAGATGGGATATTTGAAGGCCACAGCTGATGAGGAAACAAATGGTGGCAAATGAGGTTAGAGTTCTTGATCATGGTTGTTCCCTTGGCCTTTAGCCTGCCCTTTCTGGTTGGACTCATGTTAGTGAACAATGACATCTGAGCCCTGCACCTGTGCAAAGGGAAAGCCGAATTAGCTTGGCGTGCATTTGAAATCACTTTCATTAGAAAGTCCAGTGTGGAGATGGTATTTATAGCCCTTCCTGCAGTATTAAACCAAAACCTTACTGTGATTGTTGAAAGGAGATGTGTTTTGGTTAATAGCAGCCGATTGAAACCCTATCATTATGGACCATTTGTGTGTCTGTGCTGAAGGGTAGTGCTACACAGACACTTAGAGCAGCACTTATGTGAGGCGTAAAAGAGAAGATCCGCAGGAGCTCTGTAATAAATACAGTGCCGTACGCAGTCGTAGAGCCCAGTCACTGTTGCCTGCGAGGGACTGTGCCTTCTGCCTTACGTGGATTCTTTCACTCAGTCTTCAGAGCAGCCCCGCTGAGGGAATGCACGGGGTGCTGTTGGCCACAAACTGGCTGAGGCTGAGCAGCATTGCCAAGGCTACAGACCTAGTAAATGGAAGGCTAGACCCAAACCCTGGCAGTCTGATTCAGAGAGGTGCTCTTGCCTGGTGGTAAAGTCTGTGCTGTCTGTTATTATAATCAGTTAATTATAACAACACTACCTCTTCTGGGGTAATACTTTATAGAACCTTCTCATACATGGTAATCTTTGATCTTGGGGTGGCAGAGGGGAAGAGGTGAAGGGGCGAGACCATCTCTTTAGGTTGCTGGAGCTGTTAGTTTTCCCGCTGACGTGGTCAAAAAGCTTTAGTAAAGTCTAGGTTGGATTTCAAACTAGGATCCAGAACTTTTCTCACTTTGAGATAACGTGATTTGTAAAGCTAGCAATAACTGTCTTTAAAGCTTATCTTTCACTACCAAAGCAATCAGTATTTTCCATATAATAAGACATATAAATTATTTTTTTCTTGGCTTCTCCCTGTTTGTTTCCTTCCTCTTTTTCTTTCATTGAACATCTACCTTGTCCTTTGTAATATTCCCATAGAAGTGTTTACTTTTTAAAAACACAGAGCTTTTTTTAAAAGTTAATTCTAGGTGATTTTTATTTTACAGAGCTTTTTACTAAATATTCACATGTAAGGTATTTTGTCCACTTTGAGTCAACCACTGGCTTTCATTTTCTTAACAAATTTGCTAGTATATTTACGTGATCAAACTGTAATAAGAAAAGATTTATGTTTAATGTTTCTAGATTTATAGATTTATACAGAATCATGATGCAACTCCAGTTAGTTTCTTATGTAGTAAACAAAGGAAATATCTAACCTAGCTTAGCTTTTAAAATAACAATAAAAAGCCCTGACTGCTGTGGCTCAGTGGGTTCGGCTCGTCTCACAGACCGAAAGACTGCTAGTTCGACTCTTGGTCAGAGCACATGGCTGGGTTACCGGTCAGGTCCCAGGTTGGGGGAGAGGGAACAACCCATCATTGTTTCTCTCGCACATCAATGTATCACTCTCTCCCTTTCTACCTGCCTTCCCCCTCTCTAAAAAAGTAAATTAAATCTTTTTTTAAAAAATAATAAAATAACAATACAGAAAAATAAGCTTTTTTTTCTGTAAAAGCGTAACTTTGTCTTCAGCAGTACTTATTTAATTCTTTCTGTTCGCATACCCAGCAAAGATCAAGGTAGTCTTTGAGTGGCAGAATGGTACACTTGTAAGATTTGTGATGACAACCTGTGCCAAGTCCAACTTGATTCCGGAGCAATTAATGTTATTAAAACATTGCTTATTGCCCCAGTACCCATTGTTCAGCATAACCTTTAAATGCTAGTGATAATTAACTACTTTATCTTTCTACCAGGAACACCAACATGTAACTCTGATCTGCAGTAAAATTCACAAATAAAATACTTCCTACAGAGCCTGAAACAACCAGTTTAAAAAATAAATAAATAAAGCTATTTGTACATGTGTGCCAATAACCAAGCATAAAAATCTAAATAAGCATTACCATTTAATACTAATTTTAAGAAACTATTTCACCATTGTTTGCAAATTAGTTTTTCCTTTTGGACAGAGTGGAAATAAGTTCAGTAAAGTGTATCAGAATCAAAAGGCTCAGATAGTTTTTAATCATACACATGTCCCTTCTTTCTTTGGTAAAATACCAAATTAGTAGATGAAGTCATCAAGAAGTAGGTTAAGGAGCAAAGGTAAAGAGGGGCAGAGCTTCCATATTGCCCGTTCCAAGGGGCACTGCTCCTTGAGTCTTACTCTAGCGAATGGTTTCCCATGGAACTGTTCATTCGAGAAGCCCTCTGAAAGGGAATATATCACAGGGATTTTGGATTAAGATTAAAGAGTACAGAGGTGATGTTTCATCATTTATATTCAAAAACCTTCCCAGGCAGTTCTGTGCTGCTTATTGTGTCGGGTTCCCCTGCCCCTAGGATCTTAGAGCCTTGAGTGGGAAGTGGCCTTGGAAAGGGCCACACGTTGTGAGTGCTCTACTCATTGAGTGAACAAAATGTTAAGGAGTAAAGAGGAATGAGTGATGAATTCTGCATGACAGTGTCTGAAGGAGCTTTAAAAAGGGATATTAGAGCTGTCTCTTAAGATGAGATTTCAAAAGGATGGTACTGAGGGAGCGGGGCACCCTCATGGGCCAGAAGGAATGGCTGTGGGTGTACCAGAACACAGCGCTCAGGAGCAACAGGCTGCTGCGAGTGTGAGGCAGGGCCAGGACCCTGCGCTGGGGCAAGAAGGGAAGGGCCTGAGAAAATAGCCATATTCAGAAATCCGGATGGCGGGAAACCATTTGTTGTTTTTTAGGAATTCAGTTTGTCGAGTGTCTAGTGTCTAGGAAATAGGAATCCCAGAAATGTGGAGGATAGACCGATAGACTGGGGAGGGCAGAAACTGGATATGGGGCCCTGGCATTAAATGTGGTAGCTCACAGGTGTTGTTCGTGTGCATGATTTCAGTCGAGTAATGGTCATAAAAGCCTGATTCCATTGGCTCATGGTGTGAAAGCAAAGCAGAAGCTGTGAACCAAGTCTTAGGGCTTCGGAACAAGGAACGGAGCTCAAAAGAGAGATACGAAAGTCAAGAAGCAGTCCTTTTGCTTTTTAATTGAATTTATTAAAGAATGGAATCGTTTGGCTTCTAATGTTTCAGTCTTCAGCCTTACTAAATAATGCCTGCCATCTTGTCTAAGCTTAAGGGTGAATGTTTGAGTAGGGTTAGTTACAGAGTTCAGTGCATACATCTAGAACAGTCATTTAACACCTTGAAAGGGACTGGTACAGGAAGGGTCTAGGAATATCCAGCCTCTACCAGTGGGAATGCACTCACTCGCCATTCTCATCTTTCTCTTCCTCCAAACTTTCACCCTGCATCTCCCTGCCTTTGGAGTTGGTGGTGGAGTTGCCACACTGCAGCTAACCACTAGGGGGTGATCTCTTGGTACCTATACTGACCCAGGTGTGGAAAAAGTGTATTGGTTATCCTTTAACAACAACGTGCTTTGAAAGTTTAGCCACAAAAGAGAAGATGGCATCGTGGTGTAATATAAAACAGAATATAGAGCCCAAAGTTCTGACTGTTACATTGCTTCCCATAGTTAATTAAAGGACCCTTGGAAATTTTGTGTTCTTTTATAAATGTTAATTATTACTAACAGACTAACAAAGAAATAAAGTATAGGGAGTTAATTTTATAGAAGACCTTTACTGAACAGTTTTCCAAATTGATTTGGATGCCCGGCAAGAATACTCTGTGGTGATTCTTGTTCTTCCTAGAACTTTTTTTTCTTATCTCTCATATTCTTTGCCTTCTAAGATCAGCCCTTTCCTACCCCAGGCTGGGCTAATTGAGTACTTGCAGTTTTGCCCTGGGCCGTATTGAGGAACTTGGCTCCCCAGGCCTTTAGAGGCCACCCAGAGCCAGTTAGCGCTGTACTCAGCCCTGCTCCCTCTCTTACACCTGACTTTCATGTAGAGCACCTGTTTGGTCTTTCTGGAACTGAGTCACTAGCCAGTTCTTAAAGTTAGTTTCACTTTTCATCAGTGCTTTCTTCACTTCTTCGTCTATAGTTTTAAGCTCTCATAGCATCTAAATGTACTCAGTCACCACCTGGCTTAATGGCAGACAGACTCAATTCTCTGCTTCAGATCTTGTCACCGGTGTTTGTTTTCTGTGTGTGGAGCTCCTTAGGTTGAGAGCTCTTTGAAAGAGCAGAGATGACAGAGGTGGCTTAAGCTCATACAACTCACCCCTGACTATGATCCCAAGGGGTAGAGACCACCTTTCTCCATTCCCTGGGCCTAATGGGATTCCTGGGTTTCCAGAGATAAAAAGGAGCAGACTCATGGTAACTCTAGGAATCATGAAGGAATAAAGTGCATTTCTGCAGGTATTTTTTTGCTTTGCTTTGCTTTAGCCTGTCACTCTGCCTCTTCCAGGCCTTTAAAGTGGGGGACAAAACAAAATTCTGTAAATATGACCGTTGTGTATATGATCATCATTTCGGGGTGTTTAAATGCCTCAGGAGTACCTCTCCTTTTTTTCATTGAAGAACTAATTATCTCTCAAGCTGGACTCTAAATTATTTATAGTTTATCTGTAGAGGCTTAAAATACTGGCTTCCCATTAACCAGCCAACTTTAAAGAAAGTTGCCTGCCTTTTCTTCCTTCCTTTTTCTCTTGTGTCTGCTTTCTTTCTCAATTCTCTAAAGCTACTTCAACAGTATAATATAAACATCTCTGTTAGACCAAACCCATTCTGTCTTCTGAGTTTACACTATCCCCTGCATCCCTTTTTATTCCTCTGCTCCCCTGTCTCATCTCTGCTTCTCTGCCTTGTTCTTTCCATTTTTCCTGCTCCTTTTCCCTTTTCCTTTTTCTCCTCGTTATTCTCGCCATACCTCTGTTTTCTTCTTCCTTTTACCTCCTCTCCAGCCTCTTTAACAGCGTTGCAAGTGTACACTAATGGACAGAAAGGAGATAAAGTCTCAAATGATTAAAAAAAATCACGCTGTGAAAGGGCTGATCATTTCTCAACCCTGCTTCTTTTTCTCCTTCCAGAGCTCGTCTGTATCCCCGTCAGCCAGTTTCCGAGGTGCGGAGAAGCACAGAAACTCCACTGACTATTCCTCTGATAGCAAAAAGCAGAAAACTGAAGAAAAGGAAATCGCAGCTCGTTATGTAGGTTCATTCCCCTTTGCTTTGGCCATTTCACCCCTTGACTCTTATCAGCCAAAACTAGAATACAGAATAACAACATTCTGGGAGGAAAAAAACTTACTGCAGTCATAACGTTGCCTTAGTTGTCTAGTCCGAAGTCCCGTGTGGGTGCGGGTGAGTGCACACATGTATGCGAGTGAGAACAGAGTGCTTTATCTGGCAATGAGTAGAAGACTTGTGTGTCTCATGTTACTATTTCTATAGATGTATTTGCTTCCCTCCATATGTTTCAAGGTGGCTGAATTTTTTGTGGTCATCTAGAAATTGTAAGGAAAAATATAAAAGCATAGGTAGCCTGTTAAAATGTTTGGATGTGCTGAGGAATGTCGAAAGTCTGTGGAACATGACTTGCAGCGACATCCAGGATGTCCCTGGCATGGGCTGGCACTCTTTTTTTCCTCAGCGACTGGTCCTTTAGGTCACAGAGTAAAGGAAGCAAGCCGGGTGGCACTGGTATGGGGGCAGGCGGGCCCCACTCTGCTTCCTGTGGTGTTGCCAAGCCAGACTGGACTGGAGGCCTTGGGGGGAAAAGGGGTGAAAACCTCCCAATTTTAAAATTGTGGCTACTTACCCAGTGTTTTCAAAAACACTGACAGAACAAATCATACCCACTTGTAGGCAGGTTCAGTGTGGGCATGCCAGTTTTCTGCTAATACTCTAGTGTAGCAAGGAAACCACATACCCTTGAGTTTTTCAAACTATAAAGTGGAATCATTGTATTACCTACCTCAGAATTTTCAGCATGAGGTTTAAAGAACATAGTACATTGTAGAATGTTTAGCACTGTTTGGTGCAGTTCATTTTTATAAGACATGACCAATCAGTCTGGACTTTACCTAGAGTAAGTCTCGTGGCTTTTTTTTTTTTTAACTGGGGGAGGAGATAATACTTGTCAATTGTCAATGCAGGACAGCGATGGTGAGAAGAGTGATGACAACTTGGTGGTTGACGTTTCCAATGAGGTATGTTTACGGCTCACTTCCTGTTCTTACCCAGCTCTAACAATGATTAGTATCCTAACAATTAGTATTCACAATGTTTTCTTAATTTCTAATAGGACCCACTTTACATTTACCTGGAAAATTTATGTATTACTGCTTTTATATGTTACTGATATTTTTGTTACTGCTTTCTTTTCTTCGATGATGTGCTCCTGTGTTTTACTGCCACCGTGAACGCATACCACACCTCTGTGGTTGGTTAGCCTACAGATCTCATTGACAAGTGAATTGCAAATTGTTAGGGTTTTGATTTTTGTTTTAAATAAATACTATAAATTTGTAGTATTTTCTTTGACCTCAGTCCAATTATTTTCTTCAGTGATTTGGTGAGTCTTAAGATTACCTAAGCTGTTAAATACTTTTGGCTAGAAACGTCCACACCCAAGTACTGCAGCGTTGGGAACGAGCTGTTGGGAACGAGCTGTGCGGCTTTAATACCCAAGATGTTCTCTTGTAGGATCCGTCTTCCCCTCGAGGGAGCCCAGCACATTCCCCTAGAGAGAATGGCCTGGACAAGACACGCCTGCTCAAGAAAGACGCCCCCATCAGCCCAGCCTCAATCGCGTCCTCCAGCAGCACTCCTTCCTCCAAATCCAAAGAACTCAGCCTTGTAAGCGATTCTTCATCATCTTTCTTAGTGTTGCCTGTTTCAAGATGGTTGGGTTTGACTATTTTTTAAATTTTGCATTTTTTACGTTTTTCTATAGGACTTTTGTTTCCAAATGTATGTATATGTTCAGCTTTAAGTTTAATTGACAAAAGTATTTTTGGAACAGATGAGTTTACTGACTTGTCAGTGGTGGATGTTTGTTTTGTGAGTCTTTTTGCATGGCTAGAGGAGGGAGATGGGGAAACTGAGTGAAACACGTCTTAGTGAAGATGAAGAAGTACACACGGGTTACAGAGATAGTTTGGTCACTTGTGGTTTATGGTAAATTTAGTTTTTGGCTTGGATGTGATTTTGTTGCTAGCTTCGTTTGAAATACCAAACTATATATGACTGCAATAATTTTCTCTTTCTATCTAAAAAGTAGTCTGTCATTTACAAAAATGTACCTTGACTCAAACCACAAATCACAAATTCAAAATGAAACTGCTGGCAAGTCAGAATAATCCCCTTGTAACCCCTTCTTCTGTGGCTATGTAGTTAATTGCATTTTTGTGTGGTATGTATGTCTTTGTTTTTCCTCACCAGTTATTTCCTTGTAACATAACATTAACAACAACAAAAAAAGACAAGCTCAGTTTTAAATAACCTTTTGAATTCACAGCTGAAGGAAAGAAAATTTGTCAGTTTTTCTGCAAATTAGGGGACTGTGTCTCACAGATAGCTAGATTATGTTTTTCTCTGTTTTCTCTTGACCTTTTGGCCTTTCCATAATGGCAGCTCCCCTGTGCTGATGTGGCTGGCGATTTGGGCTTGGATCTTTTCTAACGGGACCTGTTAACCAGGAATTCCTTTGTGACTTGAACAGCCGACCCAGGAGCCCAACTCCACCGGTCACCCTTACTTAAATCAAAGCCACCAGCAGATGGTCATAGTCAGAACCCTTGATTTGTCTGCCTCCATCTGACACTAACCAGTTTCCTAGAAATGGTCTATTCTACCCTTCATTCCGCTTCAGTGTATGTCCCCTTGGACATTGGGTTTTGTGGTCTCACGGGACCCTTTTTTTAGCTCTTTTTAATTAATGAAAGTGAAGACCCAAGCTGAAGAACCTTTTTCATTTTCTTTTCTTTCCTTTTTCTATGTAAAGCTTTGTTTTTAAACATCATTATTAAAACTGTGTTCTCATTGTTGGTGTATCTTGTTGCATTTCTTGTTAGAATGAAAAATCTACTACTCCTGTTTCAAAGTCTAATACCCCTACACCACGAACCGATGCACCCACCCCAGGCAGTAATTCCACTCCTGGATTGAGGCCTGTACCTGGAAAACCACCAGGCGTTGACCCCTTGGGTTAGTAAGAAAAACGTTTTTCTATATATTTAAAAGTTACTTGGTTTTGTTTTGTTTTGTTTTAAAGAAATTAAAGCAGTTTAAAGAGTGCAGCTGTTGAGAGTGTTAATAGCTGGCAGTGAATGGCTGTTTGACAAAGGTATTTAACTCAAACCAAGCACCTGGCATTTACTATGTCTGGCGCATAGTAGGTGTTCAATAAAATAAGGTGAAGGAAGGAAGGGAGGCAGGCAGGCAGGCAGGCTTGAATGACATTTGTGAACATTAAAATAAGGTTACTTGAATCATCAGTCCTGTTTTTTAATATACATAAGAATGTCTTCATTATTGTTTCCTGCGTTTTTGGTTTTTCTCTTTCCTCCTTCCATTTCGGTCGGTAGCCTCAAGCCTGCGGACACCGATGGCAGTTCCTTGTCCATATCCAGCCCCGTTCGGGATCGTGCCGCACGCTGGGATGAACGGGGAGCTGACCAGCCCCGGCGCTGCCTATGCAGGGCTGCACAACATCTCCCCGCAGATGAGCGCGGCCGCCGCCGCCGCCGCTGCCGCCGCCGCCTATGGGAGATCACCAGTGGTGCGTCTGTGGTTTTTACAAAGTAAACTGAATTTCAGAGCACAGAGGATTGTCATACATATTCTTTTAATGTGGTTTGTATAATTGGAGTTGTATATAGTGTGTATTATAAATTAAATTATATGCACTTACATCCATTTTCTTTGTATGGTACGGGGATATTTTTTTAACTTTATATGTAATTTTAAAAAATTTAAACCTACAAAAGGACAGCAAGTAGATAATAATTTAGCGAATGCTTCATTTCCATAATGAACATGAATAATTGTTAGTATATTCTTTATGGATGTTCCACTCCCAATTATGTTACCATGAAGTCATAAACATCCCATCATTTCATCAATAAATAAATACCTCTGTATGTATTTCTAAAATCTTTTAAAGAACCTGTTCTCTCAGGTTTTAGATGAAATGAGTGACTGTCTTCTTTTTATTGTTTCACTTGCAAAAAATTTTAGGTTGGATTTGATCCACACCATCACATGCGCGTGCCAGCAATACCTCCAAACCTGACAGGCATTCCAGGAGGAAAACCGTGAGTGCCTCTGTGCCCCTGCTCACCGTAGACCAGGCCTGGGGCCCTTGCCGGCCCTTCAGACTTTGAGCTCTTGTAGGCAGTGTGGGGCAGTTCCCATGGCTTGCTTTTTTTTTTTTTTCCTTGCAAAATATTTTCCATTTTCCTGTAGCACAAGGGAAGAGGTAATGAGGTGGGGTTTTGTGTTTTCAATTTAAAATCTTGAGCTGCTAATACGGAATTGCAAATTGCTGAGGCATTTCCAGCAGTCAGGTTTTCTCTTCCTCTGTTGCTGTTTTCAAGGCAATTCTTTTGTTGCCTTGAGGAAAAAAAAGTCTTACATGCAAATCTGGATGCTCATAATTTGAGCATGTTGGGAAAAGACACCTAACTTCAAAGGCTGAAAAGAAAGAAGTGTGGCTTTGTGTTCAGTGGTGTTTCTGGAGAAGGTGGCTTGCTCAGTTGTCAGTTGGCTGCTTGTCCTGGGAGCCTGGGTATTTGGAGTCCTTGTATTCACAGTCCCCTTGAGTCATGAAGGTAAAACTCACATACATTATTGTTCCAGCTCCTTGTACATTTTCATTTCGCCATAGCTCATTCCACAGCCTTCATTTCAATCCAGTGTACCTTTCAATTGGCTTTATCTTCCCAGATACAAAGAGTTTACTGTAAAATAACACAGGCTTTTCCTTTAAAATCCCAGCTTGCTTTTTCTCTCCACTCTTTTGGAAAGCATCCCCATAGATTCTCCCCGCCTTATTACTCACATGTGTTTTATTCTCATTGCTCTTTCCATTGGCATCCTGCCTATCACTGTACGTGCTGAATAACTTGCTGCTTCCCCAATCTCTAGTGCTTTCTCACCTGCCCCCTGCTTTCCAGACTTGGCCCCCAGGAGCAGCTGAGTCTTCTCTCAGCGGCCTCCGTACTGGCTTGCCTGCCGTGGAGCACTTGCTCTCTCTGGTCCTTGCTGAGTACTTCAAATCTACTGTGGCCTTCTGTCTTGCATAGGTCTCTGCTGAGATGTCACTTAGGAGCCTTCCGCCCTGACAACCCTATCTAAAATAGCACCTTTCTCCCCCTTTTTCCCATCTTCATTCTTTTCTGTTTCTTTTTCATACTTGTCTGTAGCCATTATCTCCCTCTCCCTGCTTGAGTATAAGTTCCATAATAGTAGAGCAGAAGAACCCTTTGCACTTCAGTTACAGAAGTAGCTCCAGTGCCTAGAATGGTACCTGGTTCACAGTTTATTACAGTTCATCCTTGTTGGATGGATGATGCAAATATGTGCCGATCTTTCCTTTCTCTGACCTCCCATTGCTTATGTGTTCACTAATTGTACACTCAGGAACTTCTCAGCTTTTTGTTTCCTGTGCGTCCTCTTTCTCTCCCCAAGTTTCCTGCCTCTCAGCGTTAATCATTCCTGACCTTGACCCTTTCTTCACTTCCCACCAGATACATCAAACTCTTGGTTCTTCCTCCTGTAATTTACTGCTTTACATATAGACTCTACCCTAAACATTTCAGTTGGATCAAACACATGCTGGCTCCATAGTTAAGGTGCTCAGTAAATATTTGGCTGATTAATAAGGGAGGCAAGGCAAATTAGACTTCAAGTTCCTTGAGAATTGAGGGTATAATCAATTATCATAAAATTCTGTGTACTTATGTGTGTTCTGCAAATAGTTGTTTACTGACTGACAAGCCTTGTTGACCCAGAACTCTGATGTATTTGAAGGTGAAAGTTCAGTCTGTTGCATGCAGTGACCTAAATAACAAGGTCCAAGGATTAATCAAATAACTCGAATACCTGTGAGTTCCATATGAAGCTATGGGAATGTGGGCTTTTCCTTAGGGAAGAGGCATTGTCCTGTGTTCAGGTACTTATAGTCACCACTGCAGTTAATCAGTGGTTGCGCACACAGCCGTGGTATAATCCCCAGAGCAGACGAGGTGGTGCTTTTTGTCTCTGCTGCTGCCCAGAGACCGCAAGAGGTGAAACTGTGTTTGGTATATTTTAAGAAGCAGTGACATCCTTGGTTTGGAGGGTTGAAGCCAGTTGAACCACAGAAGAATCACAGCTGGTCTGATTCAGGTTGTACTTCTGAAACTGGAGCTCGGCTCCCTTCCTTCCTCCAGTCTTGATGCTCAGTATTATAAAAATTTTGAAATCTTTTGGGAAGGGTTAATGGGTTTGGAGGATGGCTGAGATTTTTGTTCCTGGGAGCGATAGAGTCACAACTAACGCAGTTGGCACATGACACCAGGAACCCCAAAGTTAGTGTTATGTGGTCCATGCAGTATGGGTTCTGGAGTGAGGCAGATCCAAGTTTGATTCTGACTCTGCCAGTTGACAACTAGAGAATGACTTTATGCAGTTTTTTAACTTTGTGAGCTTCCGTTTGCTTATCTGTAAACCAGGGCTGGCACTGCCCGACAAGGAGGCTGTGAGGATGAAGTAAGACAGATGTTGCATGTTTAGTCCCATGTTTGGTACACGATGGCTGTTCAGTCAACTGCAGCATTATTTTCTATTCAGCTTTGCCCCAGGATGTTATCAGTTTTTCAACCTCTGATGCAATAGAAACATTGTGGGGACAGAAATAGCTAAAGAAGAGTGGATTAAGTTAGGTTCCACATTCCTGTTATTGGTATGTCTTTGTATAACAGGGCATCAAGGCATAAATTCACATTTATTTATGCATATAGAGATTATATGCTTTTATTATAGATTTTTGCAGAAGAAATGATTATAATGGTTATATGACTCTTTAGATTATAAGATACAGAACTGAAATGTTGTGTTTTGCGTATTTTTCAACAGAAAAACTATTTTTTGTGCTAGAACATAACACATAATATATCACCTGTTGCCTTACCACACACATGCACAAAACGACTTTCTGCAGAAAGGCTTAAAGGAGTTGAGCATCTCTGTCCTAATTATTTTTACAAAATAAATTGCTAGATATCGAAAATTATAATTTCAATAGAAGCTAAAAATGGACTCTCTTCCTCACCTCTACTTAAATAAGGCTTCTGTAAATAGTGTGAAAATATTCGGTTAAAACTATGGTACTAATTGTGGCCTGGCTGGTGTGGCTCAGTGGATTGATCGCCAGCCTGCGAAATGAAAGGTTGCTGGTTCGATTCCCAGTCCGGGCACATGCCTGGGCTGTGGGCCAGGTCCCCGGTTGGGGGCGTGTGAGAGGTCGCCAACTGATATTTCTCTCCCTCTCTTTCTCTCTCCTTTCCCCCTCTCTAAAAATAAAGTCTTTAAAAAAAAACCAAAAAAAAAACACCTATGGTACTAATTGTACAGTAGGCTATGACATGTGAATTCAGCCATGACAAAAGATCTCAGGTTTATAGGTTTTAGGCTGCTCACAATTCAGAAATCTTTCCTTGCTCTTATATATATTTGCTTCTGTAGAGTAAGATTTTCCAAAATGAAGACACTGCCAGGCACACAGTAAACCCTCAGTTATTTGTTGACTGGCATAACTACTAGTGGATGCACATACTACTTACAGAATCCACTCTTCTGTCATACTTTATAAAGTGTAGTCACCAGACCTATAGTTGTGGATTCAAGGTCTAGTTCAGGCTTGGGACATTGAAAACCTGGAGAAGGTGTTGCGAAGTATGAGAAAGGTGAGTATAACATCACAGAATTGGGCCTCTTAGGGGGAAGGTAAAGGAGGTGGACTGCGGGAAGGCGAGGACCTTTGTTAAGCTGGGTTTTCATCAGAGCAGATGATCCAAATAAAGTAACTGTGATGTACATGTTTTAAAAAGAATGATTGGCAGATTCCTTGAATATTTGAAGTACAGTTCAGTCACAAAGTCCAAACTGTCTTCGTTCTCTTCACCATCTCCCTTGGAGAGAGCCATTCTTCGCTCTTAGTGGCTGCACCTGCCTGTGTGTGCACAGCAGGTCACTGTGTGTCTCTGGGTCCTGGGTCCCGGCACCCTCTCCCTTCAGCCCTGTATTTCTAGTTTCTTGCTGGACATCTTAGCCAGGCATCGTGAGTGTGTATTACTTTCTCACATCTCGTAAGTTCAGCTCTGCAGAATCCTGTATCTGTTACTTCCAGTGTGTTATCCTTCTCCTTTCTAGTTCAGGACCCTCATTACATCTTATCTAGATTATTGAAATAATTATCTCTTACTCCTCCTACCAGTGTACTCCTTGATACCAAATTTATTCTATGAATGGCTTTGCCCCAGTAATATCCCATCCCTTTTTCCTGCCCCACCAAAAAAAAGAGGTGTGTGTATGTGTGTATAGATATAGATATAGATATAGATATAGATATAGATATAGATATAGATATAGATATATGGCACTCAAGGGCACACACTTCGTGTGTGTGTGTGTGTGTGTATGTATGTATGTTTTATATGTATGCCTATTTTACACTTAACTACTAAATCCTTGTCAATTGAATTTATTATAACATCAATGCAATATTAGTAAGGTGAGAGAAATACAGAGTAAAGAGAATACAGCAGTGAAATGGGGAAGGGTAGGAGGTGGGACAAGGGTTAGAGGTGTTCAGGTGTAGGTAGAAGACACAGGAGTAATGAGGAGGACTTTGTAGAACTTGGCATGAGTATCTGCCATTCATCATTATCAATGTCATCATAGCTGTAGTTTCTCTCTATCCTGTCACTCTCTGAAGGCTTTGCTCACTGTCTCAATCCTTAGAGTTAATACCTGGGGCAAAGAGCCTCTGCCAGCTGATCTGGCCAGTCACCTTCAAACTCCTCCCACTAGGGTTTTGCGCATGTTCAGTTCAGTTCACCCTAAATTGTTTGACACCCCTGCAGTTCCCTCCAAGTTTATTTGAAATATTTAAGGGTCCTTCATTAAATTCTATTTGTGACATTCTCAGGCTAGCATTCTAAGCCTTCCCTTTTATGCCATCATATTGGGGGTGTGTGTGTGTGTGTGTGTGTGTGTGTGTGTGTGTGTGTGTAAAATCAGATTGTGCTCAGGCCAGCTCTTCCTGCCATTTACTTATAGAGTCATCATTGAATAAATGGATTCCTGGATTAAAACCATTCCAGAAATTACCCAAATAAGTTCACCTCATTTTAAAGCCCTTGCTCTCTGCTATTCCCCTACCTCCCCCTTCCCATCCCCGGAATCATTTTTCCATCATCCTTCCTCCTGGTGAAATCCTTCCATTCAGTAAAATCTATCTCTAGTATCATGTCTCTCATGAAACACAAGCCTTAGCTTTGTTTTTTGAACCACCACAGGACTTCCTACTTTGCATCTTCCATGTGGTATTATAGTCACTTCTGTACTTTTCTCATCATAATTCCTACATGATAAACCGTTTGTGGCCAAGGCCAGTGCCTTACCTGATTCTGTATTCTTAGCATGACACACATCGGAGTATGTGGCTAGGAGGTGTGCTTACTGATGCATCTAATTGGATAGAAAAAGAATAGTCCTTGAAGCTTGAGTAAGTCTAATTTTGAGAAAGGTTGGCTTTTATTACTCATTCCAGTACTTGTTGATATGTACACATCAAAGCGTTTGTTGAAATCTGATAAACAGTATGCACTAGAGCTTTATCTTTTCCAATCATGAGTATCTCACATATACTTGCAGCAGCAGAGGGCCACATTATGTCCTTAAATGCAAGCAGACTCTTGAAATTCTTAATAAGGGAGTTCCAGGAATACAGTAGGTGTTCCCAGAGTGATCGGGGTTGAACTGAAGAATTGTCCTATTTGAAAACCTCAAAAGAAACCGTGCGCCTGGTTTCTTAACTATTTAAACTCTCAAGGCTCTTTAAAAACCATTTAGTGAGTCTAGAGAGGAGAGAAAGGATGTCTTTTCAAGTAAATTATCATTAAGAATATATAACGCAATCTAAACTTGGAATAACCTTTCTTTCCCTTCTTTTAAGATTGACTCTTCGTGACCTCTTAATTGCTAAGCCAGTTAGCCTTTTTCTCAGTTGCCATCCCTCAGAATCTCAGCCTTTCTCTCCAAGCATCACCACCTTCCTCCCCTCCTTGCCAGAGCCGACACCCGGCTCTCTCCTGAGCAGGCCCCCCCACTCCAAGGGGCACCCTTTTAATACTTGTTTCACACCCTCAGTCCTCAGGGCCAGGGTGGGGGGATACAGACTGTGTCATCGTCATCCCCACCCACTTCTCCAGTCTCTCCTGGAACCAAACTCTTAACACCTGCTTGTGAAAACTCTATGCCTCTCAGGCTGTGCCTTTGGGCAGACTGCGCTTGCACATTGTCGGGAGCATTTCCCCGCTTTATCGAGGACTTGGCCTGGCATAGGGTCTTCCTGCCAGCAGAGTGCACCGTCATCCTGGTGACTCTGGTGGTTCACTAGGTCAGTGCCCCCCCCCCCCGTAACCGCACCACATCGCCTCTCAGCTTCCGTTACCTACTCACAGACCCACAAAGAAAACCTTGTCATCACCCCTCAATGTGTCACCTTCGAAATTCAAATGCCCCATCCAATACAGTCCCCTCTGCTTTCACTCAGCCAGAGTAATTTTTTTTGAATTGCAAATTTATTCCCAGCTTTCTCAGCGTCTCAGAGGCCCTAGCCACCTGCTTCTCCTCTAGATTACTGCACTAGCCCCAACTCCCTCTAGTTTTCCTTCTTTTATTCTGCCACCTACAATTCAGTCATCACCCAGCAACCAGAATTATCCTTTGAAACACTCACTAAATATGTCAGTCCCCTGCCCAAAAGTCTTCAGTGACTTTCCATTCTACTCAGAATAGTGCCCACACTCCGCATCATAACCGAACAAAGCCCTTGTTAACATTGCCCCTGGCATTCCCGCTTGGTTCTGCTTCTAGGACGCGGCGTTTGCTGTTGCTCTTCCCGGCACATTCCCCTTTGACATGTGCAAGGCCTGTGTCTGTCCTTCAGGTCCCGGGTCATACACCACCTCAGACCTCTCTGGGCCCCAGTCTTTTATATCTAAAGATAAAAGTGTGCGCGCACATGTGTGTGCAATAGAGATGGCATTTAACGACCATTGAGGTTGTTTATCTGCTTATGTGATGTCTCTTTTTCCCTTCTAGGATGTAGGCTCTGGAGGATGGGGACTTTGTCTGTCTTACTCACCTCTGATTCCCTAGCACCTGATAGAACTTGGCTCATATTAGTCATTTAATAAATATTTTAGGACTAAATAATAATAATAATTGTATCACACTCAGTGCTTCCATTTGCCATACTTTTCCCCCTCATAGCATCCTTGCCTGTCCTTCTCATTCTGACAGATTCCCGGAGAGCCGTGGCATGAGCACTCCTCACAGCATTGACCGTCTGACATTTTTGTATTTATTTATGTGAATCTCTCTCTCATGAATTTGCCCTTCCACCCAGTTGCCACCCACCTCTCCCCTCAGACCATAATTGTAGAACAACAGAGGGTATGTGGGTTTTTCTTTCTGTTATATCCCCAGTCCTCTTGGCATGGGTGTTGGCACACTGGCATACCCAGGAAATGTGTGTTGAATGGGTGAATCTTTTAAGTTGTCCTGTAATGAACCATCTCCTCCCCCTTTCCGCTTTACCCTCTCCTCCTGATCATCTGCCTCCTTTGTTCTTGCAGGAGGAGAGTCCTTAAAAATAAGCATGCTCTCAGATTCTGCGTCCCTTCCACTCCTGGCACACTCTGCTCCAGGATCACTCTTTAGCTCCTTAGCTTCAACCGTCACTTCTTCGTGCATGACCAGACCTTGATCTTTCTATCCTGACTTCTCTCCTGAATCATAGTGCTCAGCTTCTGGTTGAGTTGTTTGAGTTCCCCTAGGCCTTCAGCTTGAAGAAAACCAAACGCTTTAATGTACTGTGGTCTACCTGGTCACCTGGGCCCCAAGCCTTAGAGTCCTCCTCAGTACCTGTCTGTCTGTCCGGATCATACACCCACTGTCTTTCCAAGTTCTGTTGATCTGACCAAAGAAATCAAATCATCTGTTGTCTTCCTAGCTCCCACCCTTTTTCCCTTCAGCAAGGGTAACATACGGCCTTTCGTCTACAACCCAGTTCTGAGTCTTGCTCTGTAGTCTTCAGAGAAGGAGAATGCCCTCCCCTCTCTGGCACCCACATCTCCCATAGCCATGTGCGGTCTTCATCCTTTGTGGGGCCCCTCAGTAATGAGCCGAATTTGATGAATGTGTCTGGCCTGTAGATTTTTGCATTGAGGAACCATAAACTTTTGATTTGATTCTAAAGCTTCTCAGCAGTTTGCTCCAAGCTCCTGTCCTTTGTGTACCCACAGATGCTTTTCCTTGGTATGTCCTTGGTATATTTCTTCCATGGACAGAGCACATTCCAAAGTTCACTGCCTAAGCAGAATGACATCATTTCAAATGATTGAGTGCCCCTGAAACCCCCCTAGACAGGCCCAACTCCCCACCCACTGCTGACGTCCCCGGCCTCCAGGTGCGTGGGAACAGCCCCATGTGCTGTCCCCTGTCTGACTTCGGTGCCCTAAGACTAGAGATGCCTGTTGAGGAAGCTGCTCTAACTTAAGTTGCATTTAGTACCAAGCACTTCACTAGAGATGGAGCTGCTGACAGGTATTTGCAGGCGGGCCTTTGGGGCAGTCACACAGGACACTTTTTCAGATTCTGATTCCACTTAGGAGTACTAGAATTTGTTATTGTCAAGTTCGATAGGACTTTATTTTATTTTTGTGGCACATCTGCCATTTCACCATGTAGGTCTGGAGACTCCTTGAAGCTCCTTCAGTTTTGACTTACTGATCTCAAATTAGTAAGTCTTGATTGGCATGAAATGATCTATAGGCATAAATCTTGTCAGGGGCTTCTGAATCATCCAAAGTAGAACCCATTTCCCTGAAGGAATAAGTACTGTATTGGGCAACAGCTTTCTTATTTTACTCTCTGTGAAGTATGAGAGGCATTCTCCCCATTTTAAAGAGTTTAAAGGTTCAGAGAAGCTAAGTAACTACTGATGTCACACAGCAGCTAGTCAAGAGTTGACCTGAGGTCTGATTATATATAGATCTAGCTCTGTGACTCTGAAAATTATGTTCTTTCCACTGTACTAAGTAAACTTGACTAAGCAAATCATAAGTACCATTGAAAATATTTTGTTTCATCTTATTACACTGATCAGATAAGTAACATTTTTTACGTTCCATTCTTCCCATCTTTTCTCCTCTCCACTGCCTTAGAGCATACTCCTTCCACGTGACGGCAGACGGGCAGATGCAGCCGGTCCCTTTCCCCCCCGACGCCCTCATTGGCCCTGGCATCCCCCGACACGCTCGCCAGATCAACACCCTGAACCATGGGGAGGTGGTGTGCGCTGTGACCATCAGCAACCCCACGAGACACGTGTACACGGGTGGGAAGGGCTGCGTCAAGGTCTGGGACATCAGCCACCCCGGCAATAAGAGCCCTGTCTCTCAGCTCGACTGTCTGGTGAGTGAACGTGGATGGACAGGGCTTAGACCTTCATTCAGAAAATAGGACGGGATGGTGAGAGACCAAGATGTACAAGCAACACTCGGTGTTGACCCCAAGCAGGTTGCACTTTTCAGTGGTCTATGGTCTTTCACTTGGAGATAGAGAGCGCTGAGAAGGAGGCATGTATTCTTTCGGTTCCTTAAGGCGGAATTGCCCGGTTTTTCATGTGACACTGCACCAGGACAGCTGTCATTCAGCCGGCCCAGTGCCTGGGAGCAGGCACACCACTTGCTTTCTTATCTAGTTAAGGAATGTAGGAAAAGTAGGAGCCCACATGGTTTCTGTGAGAGTGCACCTACCTGCTGTGACCTGTCACATTGTGAGACAGAAGTAACTTCATAGTTCACGTGACAGACCGTTAGCTGTTTCATGGGTGTTTGTCCTTGACTTTTTTTTAGGAAATTTTAGTTTGACTTTCTTCCTTAGATCAACAGTAGGATTTTTGCTACAGTACAGTGCTCGATCGATTTAACAAAATTAGCGTACACAAGATTCCCATAGCCTCATGAACTGGAAGGAAATTTTTTTTCTGTTAACACTTTTTGATCATGTCTTGCCTCCAGCTAATGCTGCGTAATCGATCCAACCCATGACACCTTTAGCCAGGTGAAAGGAAGAGACTGCTCGATCTGTTTAACCTCCTGACACTTTTGGCAGCAGGAGCAGGACCGCTCCCCAGCCGGGTAGAGTGAGCCAGGTGCCCAGGCGTGGCTTCCCCAGGCCTGTGAGGGTTCCGTGCTCGTGTGCGCGTGCGCGTGTGTGTGCAGATGACTCAGGCAGCTGATTGATTCGGTGGTGGTGGGAGTGGGTCTATATCTTTGCATTTATATGCTAATTAAGATTAAATATCTCAGTACTAAATTTTGTAGATCAAGTTTAAGTACTTCCCTAATTTCATGTAATTTTCTAGCATTAATCCACTTTGTCATTGTCGTAAGTAGAAATGGCTCATTAAAACCAGGAGGGAACACAATACTTTTATGAATTTCTGCTCTCATGTTAATGCTGTTTTCCTTTCCTCATGAGTAATCTCTTGATGGTTTTTGTCTCTACAGAACAGGGATAACTACATCCGCTCCTGCCGATTGCTCCCCGACGGTCGCACCCTAATTGTGGGAGGGGAAGCCAGCACTCTGTCCATCTGGGACCTGGCCGCTCCGACCCCGCGCATCAAGGCAGAGCTGACGTCCTCGGCCCCCGCCTGCTACGCGCTGGCCATCAGCCCCGACTCCAAGGTCTGCTTCTCCTGCTGCAGCGACGGCAACATCGCCGTGTGGGACCTGCACAACCAGACGCTGGTGAGGTGGGTTAGCAGGACTCCCCCGCAGGGCGTGAGGAGGAGCTGGTTGTACCACATTGTGCCCAAGATCTGTACACCTGTCTTTCTGTGTGTCTAAAAGATGAGATATAATTACCTTACTGAAAATTGTTAAGAATAGGCCCGCTTTAAGATGCTGGAAACAAGTTATCAATGTAAAATCTTGTTTGCTGCCTTATTGGAACTTTATCAAATGAGGAGGTTGCTTTTTTTTCCTTTTTGACATTATACTAAGCAGTATCAATTTAAGTTTAAAAAAAAAAATGAGATCACTTTTACATAATTACTGTACATAAGGTTCCCATGACCTCATGGGCTTGTTAAACCTCTGTAATTTGCCATCTGTGCTTGCGAACAAACCACTATTGTCGATAGACACTCACTGAGAAGATCCATGGTGCGTGGTGCTTTTCTTGGTACCATTTGTATCTGACACATTCGTTTCTTCAACAAATTATTACTGAGCACCTACCACAGGCCAACACATGTATTTGATGTCGTTCACCCTGAAAAGGTCTAGGTTATCTGTAGTCCCACCTTTAAGGATGGATAGACATAACTAAGATGTCTGTTTAGAAATGAGAGTGTGCAGGAGAGTGTTGATATGTAAGGCCCCGAAACAAGTCTCCACACGTCAGCACCAAAGAGAGCAGGAAGCAAGAGGTGTGATCCCCTAACGGGTGTGAGAAGGTTGTAATCTGGCCTAGCCACAGGTCGGAGCTCATGCAAGGAGAAGAGGCCTCTGCTGTTTCTCTGTCAGACACTAGGCAGGACCGAGCGCTGGCATGTGCTTCTAGAAACAAAATAGTCGTCACTTTGTTCCCTTTGGGTAAGGCTCTTATGAGGAACTGTTTCTGTTCCCTTCTTCCCCTTAGTGTCTTTGACAGTTTATTGGCTCCTGCGGGAACTGAGTCACCCCGAGTTTCTTTCCATGTGCCTTGCTTGAGAGCCTGGCCCCTTGGTCTTGCGTGGCCACCTGCGTTCGCCCTGTGCGCACTGGCAGAGTGCCTCCTGCTGCTCCCTGCGCCCATCCCCTTCCCAAGTACTTCCTAAAGGTTTAAAGATAAACAAAAAGTACAGGAAATATAGCGCTAACTTTTTAACTTAATTTAACTTTTATCTCTTTGATGTATTTGCTTTGTTATTTGAATAATTAGAAAACAGACAAATGAAATCTACCAGTAGGGTCTGCAATGAAATTGATTGCTGAGGAAATCTAACATGAATTCACCTAACGACTAACTTTTCAAGGATTCTACTTCCATTTTGACATTTTCAGGCAATTCCAGGGCCACACAGACGGGGCCAGCTGTATTGACATTTCTAATGATGGCACCAAGCTCTGGACGGGCGGCTTGGACAACACGGTCAGATCCTGGGACCTGCGTGAAGGGCGGCAGCTGCAGCAGCACGACTTTACCTCACAGGTATGATGTAGTGCCCATGACATGTCAGAAGCATGTTTTTGTGAAAGATAAACCATACTTAAGAAGGGGCAGTTCCTTTACCATGAGACAAAGTCACTTTTGACTGTAGATTAGATAGCCGGAAATTCCATTGTTTTCTATCAAAATACAACTATATATTTTATTAAAGGATTAAGAAATCTCTCATTATAAGCTTTTAGCAGGTTTTCATTTCAAAGTCCATTACTCTGTATGTATTTGAATTTTACATAACTTATTATTAAATTGTATTTTGGAGATCTGTCTCCTTACTTTGGGATCGCCCATTTGGCTTTGATTTTTTTTTTCCCCTGTACAGTTGAAATTATCTTGAGTTCCTTTACAATATAAGTAGTATCTGCAGAAGAAACAGTTCTTCCCAGTTAAAGAAATGTGTCCTCTTCATTGTCACTATGACCTGTCGTAATTCTAGATCTTTTCTCTGGGCTACTGCCCAACCGGAGAGTGGCTCGCAGTGGGGATGGAGAACAGTAATGTGGAAGTGCTACATGTCACCAAGCCAGACAAATACCAGCTACACCTTCATGAGAGCTGTGTGCTGTCGCTCAAGTTTGCCCATTGTGGTAAGTAAGGCCTCTGGTCCGTTTCCTGTCAATCAGAATCATTCCTTCCACCCTCTTGTTGATTCATTTTAAGTCCTGTTCTTTACTCCATTAATATGTCCCTGTTCAACGTTATACTACTGCCTTACATATGCCTTCTTCCCTAATGCCATATAATTTTCTGGCATTAATCTACTTTGTCCTTGTCATACTATAAATGACTTATTAAATCTAGGAGAATAGGTCTTCTTTTTACAGTGGAGGTGGGGGAACAACTCTTGTTTGTTGCATAAATTACATGAGTGTTCTATGAATAGCTTGACGCTCTATAAATCAAATCTTTCGGGTGCCTGACAAAGTATCACAAACACTGCTTGTTTCGAAATCCTCTTCCTCTAGGCAAATGGTTTGTAAGCACTGGAAAGGACAACCTTCTGAATGCCTGGAGAACACCTTATGGAGCCAGTATATTCCAGGTAACACTTAACTTGTGTCGCCTTCACTTACTGTGTGCTCACTGCATGGTAGTTGTGTAATTGAACTCTTGCCGTGCATTCTTGCAGATTAATAATGCATTTAAGTGTCCTAGGAGGTAGGAGCTAGTATGATTCACATTGTACAGAGAAAAAAACTTTTATGTTTAAAATTTGAGCATTTTGCTGAATACTCTTATTAGTATTGCTGTTTCTTTGAATTTTTTCCAAAGAAGTATGTTATGGAAAAGTTCAAGAAATCTTGATTAATTTTATAAGCTTTTCTTATTATTATTGATTTAGTGGTACTCTGTATAGTTTGTGAAGTTATTTGCAGGAGAACTAAATTTCAGACATGATACACAGTCTTTCTCCTCCCTCTCTTATTAGTATGTGAGAATTTCATAGGTAAGTTAAAAATGACTTCTCTTTTTAACCTTATATGTTCAGGATGTTATTTTTTAAGTGTCATTCTTTTTGGGGGGTAACATAACAGATTAGCAGTTTGCTTGACCAAGTGATATTAAGTCATTATAAGAGTAGATTATAATTGAATCAAAAATACATAGATTGAGTGAAAATACTGCGCAAGGTAATTAGTAGAACAAAAATAGCTGATTCTTGCTCTCGTAAAGTTTACAACAATATAATACAGTGGAGGTTTTTTAGGGGTGTTTTTTTTTGGATTTTTTTTTGTGTGTGTGTATTGTGGGTCACAGCCTTTTAGATGGTTCCAACTAGGACAAAAAAAAAATTAGAGTGCATCATCAGTAGCAGGTGTGTTAAGTCTTGTGTGTATACTGGGTTGCAAAGTAAAATGTATTTATTTAGATTATGATAAAAAAAAGTCTGAGAAACACTGATAGTGGCTTAGCAGCTGCCTGTCCAACTTTAATTTTTTTAAGTGTTCAAAGTCGTAGTTAAAATCCTGTGGGTATTTTTTTTCCATTAGCACAGTTCAGTTCAAAGTTAGCATTTGACCCCGTTGTAGTAGAGCAGTTGAACAGGGAGTGCAGAGCTCAAAGTGTGGTGCATTTCTCTTCCTAACTATCGAACCCCTCCCTGCTTGCAAATTTGCGTACCAGTTTTACACAGGGGGAAATTAGGCTTTGTTTTAGAAATATTTTTACATTCTGTATTTAAAAATAGAGTGTTTTTGATGCTCTTGTGAATGTATTACCCTGTTTGAACACTGCGGCAACCCTCAAGACGGGGGGAAGTAGATGGGTAAGACGTCTTGACCTGTTTTCCTTCACAAGGAAACTGAGGCTCAGACAGGTTAAGTGACACGGCTGGTGTTTGTAGCTCTACCTAAATCCAAGTCCATATGAGTGAAACCGAGTGTTTGTCATTCTAAGACACTCTGCTTTAAACTGTCTGGAGAATAGGATTTGAAATAGGGCCTTGGTTGCTCAGTTGACTTTCCTGGCACCCGATGTCCCTGGGCCAAGAGCCTGTCAACTAATGTGGTGAAGTGTCCCTAGGAGGGCGTCTGGCCCAGCCGCTTTAAGAAAGCTCCATGACTGCCTTTCCTCGCTCGGGCTCCTGTTTGGCCAAGGGAACTCGTTAGACTTCTGTTTGCTCTGAGTCCTCCAGTCCTGCCTCTCAGTATTAATAGGTTTCTCTTTCA